>JAZDUA010000374.1:52500-652500 GCA_038098605.1 Gryllus longicercus
CGTTTATTCGAAGTTGGAAACTTAAACTGATTGTTTCTTAAATTATTATGTATTGTCAGCAGGTGTTACATTTGAACGCTTGTGTACGGTTGTTTCAATTCAGGAATGAACTCAAAACATTATATGAAGGAGGACCAAAATGCGTCTCAATCTGTGTACAACAATGCAGTGTATATCCAATACTATCATTATATTGTAAACTCTTGTCACCGAGTCTGAGTCAGATAGGAAATCAATCGCCTCCACCGGAAATGAGAGCCACGCAACAGAAAGAAAAGTGTTCTTACCATTTGCATCCAGGGACTTTTACCCGAGCGAGTTAGTTAAATATTAATGAATCATTTGTTTCCGAGGGAGTTGACAAAGAAAGAGGAGCAGACGACAAGAAGAAAAAGTCAGACAGGATTACCTTGAAAGAAAATACAATACTCTTATGTAACAGCCATTTCTCTTGGTGCGTAAGAAAGCGTCAGTGGGCTTCGGATTTGTCTTCCCGGCGGAGCGGCCGTATCTCAAGGCCCACGCTGCCGGCGAGGCGCGGACGTTGATAGAGCTCGGCTGCCGCACCGCCGCCGTCTCCACACAGACCTTGCCCCCGTTCCCTGCCGGCACCACACCCCTCGCCGCTTCCCCGCAACGGCCCCGTCTCCTTCTCCACCCCGCATCTATGTCACCTCCCCCGTTTCCCGTCATCCCTTCTCTGCCTCGCCTAGACTAACCGACGCCCTTCGCCAACCAAACATCCTCGCCCCCCCCCTCCCTGTTCCACCTTCCTTTCCTCACCCAGCCCAGCCCAGCCCAGCCAAGCCTGGCCTGGCCGATCCTCTCTCCATCCCTACCGCACCTCTATTCCTCCAATCTTGCCCCGTACCTGCACTCCTTCCCCCTCTTCTACCATTCTTACCCCTCCGTCCCTTCCCCGCCCCCGATGACGTTGGTGATGTCTCCACTGCTCATTCCGCCACTCCACCGTACATCCTCCTTTCCCCTGCCCGACCTCGTCCTTCCCAACCACCGTCCACCCTCCATCACTGCTGCAACAACCCGTCCCTCGGCAGTCGCGTGGCCGCCGTCCCCGCCACCAACCTCGCCGCCTCTGCGCCCTCCGAGTTGGAGGCGTTCACCGTCGCCGTCTCTCCCACGCGCGCGAGCTAAGTACGCGAAAGTTTTTTTGACGTTGTTTCTTCAAGTTGGCCGCATTCATCACTGGAGCTTTTCACGCGCGCCGTCTTTTAAGAGCAGATGCTGGCGCAGTGCGGCGGCGAACGGTGCAGACGCAAGGCGCAAGACGCTACTTGGCGTCTCAGAAAAAGCCTTTAAGCTGCTGAAGTATTTTAATAGAGCAGGTCGTAGTCAATTTATTAATGCTAGAAAACTTGGTCATTGTGGTTTTTGCGCGAGGTTAACGTCTGGGAATTAGCACATATTTTTTTTCCTTAAATTTTATTAGTGTATAATTATTTTCTACGTCCATAACTATGACTATCTTTACAACCAGAAGTCCTTAAATAGCTTAAAAGAAGTGTAACGCAAAGCATCGATTCATTTCAAACTAATTTTGAGAAACCGAATAACAAATTTTCACCTTTTAAAATAAAATACACTTCATTGGTGAAATGTATGTTAACTACGATGCGTGCTGCGTTGAAATTTCTTCTGAATTTCATAAACTTATAATGTATAATATTAAATAATAATATTTTACTCTGTAATATTTGTTATCGTTCTCCGCTAAAATTTATAATATGAGCTCATACGAAATCAACAAAATTAGTGCTTTTATTTATCTTCATATACTCGTAATTACCCTTATAATCAGCTTCCATCGATCTTCTGTATACTTTAGTTGAAACTCGCGTAGCAAAAACCTTTCCAAATAGAGACATAAATTTCACCTCCGCTCGTCCTGATTGGTGCAGACAAGAAGGGGAAAGGGTAGAGTTCGCAAAGAAACACTCTGAACGGCAAAAAAGGAATCGATTTAGTTTGGCAATGGCGGTATAATTACACAAGATGACTAATTGTGTAACTCGTGCGATTAATCTCACTAAAAAATCGATAGTCTTTTAATGGACAGGCTCCAGTGGGAATGTTCTGAACATCAGGATCACGTAGTTTGGGTGGCATGGTTCAGGGGTGTGGGAGAGCAGGGGTGACTTCGGAGCCAGACGAAAGCAAGAGCAACTTCGGAGTTTGTGTGACGATGAATGAAGCTGATTGGGACAGAAAGGGGATTCCGAGTTCCAACTTCACTTTTTCCTTCTTTCTTCCAATTCGATCTGTGCTGCCTTCAAGGTCTTTCTTTATCTACACTTACAAGTTTTTTTCCTCTTGCGTAATGTTTCGTTCGTAGCAGTCAGAAAATCCTAACCTCTAACATATATTCCTAAAATACACGACACAATCTTTAGATGCATAGAAATACAATCTTACTGATCTGCATTTTTGATTAGATTAACATCTATTGATAAAATTAGGACTGTCAGAGATTCAATTACCAAGCAAAGTAAATGTTACATCAATCCTATGCTTGAAAAAGTAATACTTTAGTAGGATATTTACACATAACAGTTCACGTAAATCAGTAAAACCGCGTAACAAAAAACAGTAGCACATTTGAGAAGACTTACACCAAGTACCTTGAATTATCGAGAAAACAGTTCCACGATAAACGAACGACTGCTGGGAGCTCCTCTGCGTACAATACATCATCCCGGGAGTCAATTCCCGGGGTCAGGAGACGGAAGAAACCATAAAACCCGTTTCATCAACCCGCGCCACATATAGAACAGGGAAACGCAGTGGCGTGCGGAGGCCCCGACCACACGGGGCGTCGTGAGAAATATGAATCGCCCTATAAATCGCCCGCGCGATATATAGATCGCGGGTTCGATACCCGCGCCGCCGCCGCGCACCAATTCCGCGAGCGCGAATGATCTATTAGCAGCATTGTGTTATTGAACTCGCGCCGCGGGCGCCGGCGGCCGCACGAGTACGAACACTCGTCCCAGGGGGCAGCGGGGGGTGGGGAGGGGGGGGGCGGTGGCGCGGCACATCTCGAGTGCCGATCGGAGTATCGTAAGTTAAGAGCTATAAAGTCCCGTTTCAGCCGCGCCGGCGGTGCCCGCGGTGGCGATGGAGAGGCGTAGCTGGCGAACTGGAAGTTGTCGCCGTTGTAGGGGTGTAGCGACCGAGGGTTTTTTTTTTTTTTTTTTTGTCATGACAGTGGTTATCATGGTTCAGGCAAGGACGGTAATGAGACCTAATAGTGGTTCCCTCGATGATGGCAGGGAAGAGAAAATGGAGTGACAGGGTGGTGGTGAGATGGTGACTGTGGTAGTGGAGGTGAGGGTAGTGACTGGCGTGGGTGGCTGTGGTTCTTGCTGAAGATTGCTGTTGAAGTTGGTAGCCAATCGATGGTGACGGTGGTAGGTAGTTGTTGCGTTTTCGCTACTACTGTGAAAATGGAATTGGAGAAGTTGAATGTGATGGCGAAGGCGTTGCATTTGTTTTTGTTGCCGGAGATAGCAAAGGGAGCAAAGCATGTGGCAGAGGAAACGAATATCGCAGAGAGGAAAATTGGCAACGGCAGCGATAGCGGAATTTGGCGATGGTAATAAGGATACTTGTGATTCTGAATGTTAGTGTGAATGTTAGTAGCTGGCAACCACTTTGCTCTGCCGCTACCGCTCATAGCCTCGAGTTCCGCACCTCGAGAATGCCGCCCAAGAATGTCGATGGAAGGAATGCAAACTGCACCGAATGACTGAAACCGTATGAATGTGGGTTAAGTAGATGTGTTAAGAAAAGTGATCGCAGGGTGGAACTAGCTACTTACATACGAACCGCAAAATACTATCAATATAACCATCTTTAAACGAATGGACATAAGATGAGAAACCGGGCAGCTAATGCAGCAGAGAGACACGAATTTATAGGTAGGGTATATTACTACGAGCAGTATGACGAGCAAACGTATGAAATATTTAATAGTAAACAAAATAGTTTATCAGGTATAAGAACTTTAAAAAGGATACGACACGGAGAGACGTGTTTCACAACACAAGAAGGTGGTTTCAAGAAATGCATCAATGTATGTCTCTCTACAGAAACTCGAATACGTTTTATTATGAAACATAAACAGAAAATATATGTAGAATGTATTTGACATTTTAAGATCGGATTAATCCTTCCTGCATCAGCTACCGGTGTTCTTTATCAAATCCCGCCAATTTTATTTATTTGCTCGCCTGGCGATAAGGGGGACTGTGGCGAGCATGTCGCTTTCCTTCACCGAGTCTAGCGTATTATACCTACCCGAGATTTCGTTCCTCGTACAGCTTTGAAAATAGGAGGATTGTATTGGGAAGCTACAGTTCTATTTTTGCTCTGACCGGGAATCGACCCCGAGATCGCACCGAAGAGAGCCAGCACGCTGTCCATGAACCACCCGAGGGGTTTTCTACAGAAAGAGTATTCTGTAATTATTTCCTGATGCATGTTTTGACATCTCGATGTACTCGTAAGACGTGACCGCCGCGACTGAGGTGTGAACCACAGGAGGAATTGCCTTCTAGCCGCTTCTGGCGCTAACCACCGCCGCGGGTCCGCGGCACAACGGAGAGGAGCTGTGTGGTCGCCGATGACGCTCGTAAGTTAAAAGAGAGCACGCGAGAACAGGGAAAACGCATCTATTCATCCTTCACACTGTACTCCCCGCGGGTGCGATTGGACTCCCACAAACAGAAGTTCTGGAGCGGAATTCAAAACTGTCGCGGAATTGAAAATGTTTCTCGGCGGAAGCGGAGGCTTCCGTGGCCGGAGTCAGTAACTACTTGGCTGTCTGGGAGACGCCGTGTCCTAGGTATAGGAAGCAACATTTCGGCCGCCATTCTACGACCTTTCTCAGGGTGAAATGCCACCTTCATTTAGCCCCCTTCCTCCGGATATTTTTATTAACTCAAAATATTAGCAAGTGTTAGCACTTTAAATGACTTTATGCATATTTGCATTTATGCAAACTCCACATTTTTGTTAAGAATTACGGAAGGATGGAGAATTGAACACTAAATCACATGCTCCAATGCACTTGCATTAAAAACATTTGAATTTTCTAAAAGTACACAGAATTATATAAGATCTTTCTTCTCAGAGGTAAAGAGAGACATTGGAACAACTCAACGATATAATTATGATTCCACTAATATCCTTACGAAAACCTCAAAATAATAATTTTTTTTCAAAATATAGGAGTGACTTGGAAACATAAAGAGACTCCTCGTATTAAGAAATGACTTCAAATATCCTTGACGTCGTAGGCTTCCGCAGCCAGAGTTATGTGCGTGATCTGGGCTGTTCGGGTGACGCCGCGTCGAAGGCTGTGTTGCCGACGTTTCGACCATCCTGTCGTGGTCTTCCTCAGGGCTGGTATGCATACTCGGATAGCCCAGATCACGTTCAAATATCCTTTTCCTCTTTCGATTCAGCCGTGACCCTGGACCTAGGCAGTGTTAGCGTCAGCGATCACCTGCTGCTGCTGCAGGCTGTCCTTCGGTCGGCCGTGACCGCCGTGTGCCGCGCGCGTTGGTCCGCGGGGCGGGGCGGGGAGGAGCGGGGCGGGGCAGGGAGGGGCGGGGAGGGGCGGGGCGCGGCGTCCGCTAAGACGCGCCAGGCAAAGGCACCGCCTGACCCTCTTCCGCGCCATAACGAGGTCAAGATCCAGCGGCCGCTGGTTTCGAAACACCTTGTGGCGCGCGGCCGCGGACCCGGCGAACCAGTAGCGCAGCCTGCTGCCGGACAATCGCATTAAACCGCTTCATTAGGGCGGGTTTAATCAAACTAGCGCACACGCGCGGCAGGCGCCGGCGGAAAACAACGAAAAAATGAGACGAAAAAGGAAAACGCGCTGTTAGGAATGGTTTTATTCTCGTCTTTTTTTAAGTGGTACCGTTGCTGCGTGGTGTCTCTTCGTTTTCATCTTCGTTTGATAAAAAACGTTTCAGTCATTGGATTTCGACAGTGCCGTAATAGGATGTTGCACCGAGGGACTTTAACGGGCGACGAAATAAGACAGAAACGATTAATTGGCACACTATTTTGGAACATGTGAAATATATATATATATATATATATATATATATATATATATATATATATATATATATATATATATGACTTTTAATAAGGTGTGTCTTTCAGGTACGTAGATACACGTTTTTGAAACTTTAATTTGATTTGAAAATGTATATAAAATATTTCCAGAAGTATGTGAGGTGTAATGCTTATTCATGACGATTTGAATGTATTTTATTGTACATGTTTGTCCATTATGCATCGACGTCTAAAATCACTGACCAAAAAAATAATCGTTACACGCTGTCCCCGGTATTTGCTGCGCAAGGCTGGATAAAATATAATTTTTTGAGAGTAAGTTGGTACCATTGTCATCCTGATAACCTGTTTGATGAAATAAACTCCAGACGCTCCGCAGTCGCCACAAGCGACGCTTTCTTCATCATCCAGGTACCATGAAAAATTCCTTAGTCCTGATTTATTGTTTTAATATTCGCTCGGTTGCAGACGAATAAAAAAAAGAGTTTCTCAGAATTCCGCAGGGAGAAGAATATTATTTGAGAAGTTAGATTTATATGTTCTCAGTGCGAAGTAAAAATTACAGTGAAAGTGTAATTACGGCTCCTGAAATTCTTTAGATACGAAGCGTGAAGCAGGTGCATCTGATACATGGGCGCAGTATTGGTCGTATTTTACTCTCCTCCTGAATCGTTAAAAACAGGCCCCTATCATTCATCAGGCCGCTTGAGAAAAGGGGAAAGGAACTTTAGTACCGGTAGAGGACGTGCGTGGAAATGTTTATATTTGAAGAAAGGCACACATTGAATGAAAATGCATCGTGGTGGTGGTGAGATAATAGGAGAATAAAAACATTACGGCGGGTGTACCACCGCGAAGACTTAAAATAAAGATTCCAATGTTTATTCTACAAATATCATTGATTATGGAAGTGATCCAGTCTATGAATGTTCTGCAGTTGCCCAACTAAGTCATAGTAAAACGGTAAAGGTGATGATAATTTTGACTAATAGCTTGCAGATTTTTTCATAACGTCGTAAAAATTGCAATAATATTAAGATCATAGATGTTTATGTATATTGTATCTAACAATTCATTTTCAAACCATACGTAATTTATAATAAACCAACAGACTGTCATTGGAGATTTCATTTCATTTGAACTAAATACATCGTATCTACGTCAGTGACCGTGTCTTTTGCGATTATTATGACGATAAACAGTGATAAAATTTGTGTTGATCTTGACTATGGAAGTGATCCAGTCTATGAATGTTCTGCAGTTGCCCAACTAAGTCATAGTAAAACGGTAAAGGTGATGATAATTTTGACTAATAGCTTGCAGATTTTTTCATAACGTCGTAAAAATTGCAATAATATTAAGATCATAGATGTTTATGTATATTGTATCTAACAATTCATTTTAAAACCATACGTAATTTATAATAAACCAACAGACTGTCATTGGAGATTGCATTTCATTTGAACTAAATACATCGTATCTACGTCAGTGACCGTGTCTTTTGCGATTATTATGACGATAAACAGTGATAAAATTGGTGTTGATCTTGACTATGGAACGTTCGCTCCGAAAATCATGGTTATGAAAGATATGAACAGACAGCTCACCAACTGCGTTGCCCTAAACCTAAAAAGTCATTTTTTTTAAATGGTCATGAGCATGTTGGTAAACATACACTCATTTAAAACATAAAACGCCTTATTTAGGTAAGGGCTTCCGACCTTTGGAAGTAAGATATGACCTTCTTGCTTAGTAATAATATCCGGTACCTATACTAATTAGAAACATTTTAATACACAACTTCACTAATAGGCCTTAAAAATGAACGAGGGCAGTATTGATGCTTACCAAGTGAATATCATTGTGATTACCCGCCATACCCTTGAATATTATTATGACGCCAGTGCGTAATTTTTATTGCCGTACCTGGAACTAATGAATGATTTGAAGTGATAATGAGAATACAATATGAAGGAAGATCAATGAATGATTAACTGAGAGGAAGGGGGACCACGAGCTGAGAAAACCTGCCGCAAAACACTTAACCCTCCATATATTTCATTCCACGCAATGACCGGAATTTCAATGAATTTCATGACTTTTTACACATTTTATTTCTATGAAAAATCAAGGAATGAAATGTTAATTTCATTCACTTGCGATGATCGATTTTTGAACCCCGCCCCGCGCCACCCCGCCCCGCGCCATCGCCGACTGAGCGGTGCGCGGCTCCCAATGCCCGGCAGATCGCAATCGCAGCCTGATTGTGACGTACGGCGGCGAGTCAAGTGCAGAGCCTCTGCTACCGACACCGCACAATGGGTCCGATGCCACAAAGTGCGCGTGTGCTCCAATCGCACATACATTTCTTGTTCATGTGCATTGATCGCTAAATAGAAGTAATATTACACAACAGAAATTTATTTACACTAAATTCAAACCTTTCCTTGTTTCAAATTGATTGATTGAATTGTCATTCTGGGCACGTCAACTGCCAGGGTCATTAGCCTCGTAAGTGTAGTGCATGTTTTATTTCGCTCGGGAGGTGGCGGTGGTCTTCTCCCGCTGTATGTCGAGATCCGGCGCCAACTTACCGTCGGCTAGAGGGTTTTTCCCCAACCAGGTATCTCCCATCTGCGGGGCACAGCCCCAGCCGGGACAATCTCTAAGACCTCGACCGGTCTCGCGGCATGTGTGGAACTGTAATGCATGTTAGTGTAAGTGTGTATGTAAGGGAGACGACAAGGAAGAGGAAGGTGAGATCGCGCGCGGTCCGTTTGTTAGAGAACTGCTCTAGAATTCGCCTGCTTTTGATCGGAAAAATCACGGAAAACTTCCGATCAGAGCAGCCGGCCTACCAGCGACTGAATTCGACCTATCTAACAAGCCAGTGTCTACCAGAATACTCCCGGTCAGAGGGACTGCAGTGACATCAGTTCATGCCCTGAGCCATCTCTCCCAGTAACCTCATCATCAGCGCTACCCAAGCAACGTGGGACCAAAGACATCCTCGAAACATGTATGCGGGAATTGAAGATCAGTATTTAGTGTAAAAACATTTTTACTGTTTGAAATATCTTCTTTTTACCTATTCATAATGATTTCCAAAAGATTTCTACGGTACCCACCAAGTTCATCCTTATGTATATGTGTATGTATTTGGCATTTTTGAGTCGGCTTAATCCTACTTTTACCAGCTAGCGACGATCCCAAGTCTAGACCCCGTTTTTTTATTTATTATCCACCCCTTGGAGGTAAGATGTGGCTAGCATGTCGTGTTCCCTTCACCGTACCTAGATTACTTCGCGTACCTGAGCTTTTTATTTCGTCACATATTTATAGTAACTGAGACTATAATTAAGGCAGTATAGAATTTGGATAAGAAAGCTACAGATTCATTTTTGCCCCGGTGGGAAATCGAAGTCATGGCAGACTCACAGAAAGCTAGCTCGCTGTTCATGAGCCACCAGGTGAGCTTGTTTTATTCATATTAAAATGTAATGCGTGATTAGGATGGACTTTTAATTTATTTTGTATTGAAGAACTTGCTTACATGTCGGATCGTGAGCAACGCATGTCTTTTATTGTAAGCCACTACGCGCCCACACAATTGTCCCCTTTTAATAGAAGGCGGCAAATAATGTATATTTCCAGCACTGACAAGCTGCGTTTCACGTGAACACGGCATAAGCGCATCGCAACTCTGAAAACTGCATGTCGTCGGTTTGGTTACGGCAATCCAAATACAAAGTGGCGTAAACAGTAAACAGTATTTAATGATTTTAATATTACAGGAGCCCTCTTTATGTTATCGCCACTATGATCTAGCCCTTGGTTTTTGGTGTTTTGACCACACGCGGCTACCTACCCTACACTGTGTTGCCTCAGATAATGAGGCATATTGTGATATCCACACTGGGTCATCCGTAATAGGTACAGGAAGGATCACACTAAAAAACGTAAAATGGATTCTCTCGTCTAATTAGTAATTTAGTTACTAAGGAGCGCTAGAACTAAAGCTAATTAGTGTCTAGTTCGTTTTTAATCATCTAATTAAAGGTTTGTGTATTTCATTGGATAGGGTTGACTTTTTGAAAATGTGATTTATCAACAAAAAATACATAAATAAAAAAACAAATGACATATTACACGTGCGTATTAGCCATTTTCTATTTTTATTTCTGTAAGTTGGTAATTAATTTAAAGTATTGTTCTTGCCAATTATATCACATATTTTGATTGCTCTTTCGCTGATACCCTCTGATACCCTGAACATCAGGTACCGAACAATCTGTTCTATGCAGAAAGAAAACGATAGGAACAAAACCTCACAGAAACGCAGGAATTCAAGAAATTATTTGTGAAGTACGTACGATAGGTCTCTTTCAACTGAAGATGACACCCAACAAATATTAGGTAGCTTTTTAGTAGCGTTACTTCGCGCAGAGAAGCTCTCACCACTCAGACTGCTTCGATCAATACGCAGCAAAGTTGTGTCAAAGTTTATCAGCAAATGTGGTTCGCGAGAGTGGTAATTCAATTTCTGAATACACATCCTCAAACTCTCGAACAGAGCTGAAGTTCTTCTAGTTATGCTACTCTCGAGGACTCTTGAAATTGTAGCAACCACCCACCCCTCCCAACTTCGTCAGGGAGACGCGCGATTCTTTAGTGTCTTTCTCAATCCGTTCAGCCAATGAGACACGCTTTTCTATTCTCTGTAGGTGAAGTACAAGCTCAACCCTCGCTTTCAATGTTAATGCAACGGTAATATTTCGTTAATAACTTAGGTTAAATGTGCCATGACATTTTATAACCGTCTTTCCTTTAGCAACTCAATTGTACATAAACACTAATTAATTAAAAATTACAGTAACACTAATTAATTAAAATGATGGGATACTACTAATTTGATGAGTATCAGAGCTCAAGAAAATAACTCTTATTTAGCAAAGAAAAGATACACATTTAGTTTTAGTAATAGAGTGTAATTGAAAAACTCAGTGTATAACATTACTAGAGTAAAATATTATTTTTTTTTGCTTGGTTAACTAAATATGCTCATTAATTTGATGAAAAATTGTTTATTATCACCGTGTTCAGGACAGTGGGGAAATTTAAACTTCACCGTGCAATTAAAATCCCACAACTGCCAATCAGAACTCAGAGAACTGATAAAAATCGTTTAATTATTTATCTATAACAGACGTATCGAAGACGTTTTGTTCTCTCATACATGCCTTTACTTTTCGTCCGAAGTAATTCTTTCATTGCTTTGTCAGATTCTTCTAATATTTCATCCGCAATACGTTAAATATTTTCCATTTTCAAAGGCTTCTTATTTTGTATTTTAAACATTATTCTCTAAGACACTAAGGTGTGATCATAAATATACACTTCAAGGCCTACTAAAATAGATCTTTTTCAGTACCGATATGACGTCGTCAAATACATACCTCAAATGGTAAAGATATGATTGAATTTCTCAAAATTAAAATTATTCTTTAATGGAAACAAAAAAAATACTGAATGTATCACGTGGATAAAGGGGTATAATTGCACTCGTAGTAAATAAGATAACTCTCCTATCGTCGCTCGTTTTCTTGAACATACCATTCATGCAATTAGACCCCTCTTGTTCACTGGTTTCGTAAATTACTGTAAGATGATCGGAGAGAAATAGTTAAATAATTAAATATAGAATCGCTTACAGTAAAATGTTAAAATACGGAAGCATAGATATATTAAAGACTACGTAAACCCGTCGTTAATATAAATTAGTTTGCCTTATGTGGACATGCTGACGATAATTAGATAAAGCTACCTGCTCCGATTTTTTTCTAGAGTAACCAGTAAAATATAGGCCATATGTTATGGCTAATGTCACTGCAGGAGCAGATTCTTGTAGGCACCTCGTACTTGCCATATATCTTTCAATTGTGCGTTTTACTTTGAAGGCTTCCTTAACTCCACCCAGTATTTTTTGAGTCAGGTCATAATGAATGGACGAAGGAGCGCGAGCTACCGGTTGCAGTGGGCGGGGCGTTCTTCCCATAATGAAGTAATTTCTCCCCAGGGAGTTTTTTGTGCCTTCCCAGCCCCTTTTGTTGCTGCTTTGAATCATGCTGTATCACAAGCAGGTCAGTCTGGTTTCTTGGGTTGCCAACGGCGCACTTTTAAAATATTATCGGCGGCCCGTTTCATGTCCGGCAACATTTATGTTTTATATACGTTTCGTACTTTGTTTCTCTGCAATATTTCTTGCATTGCTTGGCACATTTAAGTATATTTCATACATGTTTGATGATAGTTTTATGAAATAATACAATCCATTAGTAGTTCAACGTTAAAAATTCCAAATAATTTCTCAATTTGCCTATGATGTAAATTCTCAATTGTTATTATTTATTTTACGTCGCTGTGCAACTGCATGATCCTAAGCGATCTAAGTCTCTTTTAAACTTCACATTATAATAATATTTAAATATTTTATTACACTTCATTGTCATGTAACAATCTAAACATTCAACAAAAAATGTATTTAATATTATAAGCATTCTGAATATGAAGCAATTTACTTATGTGAAAAATATAATATATAATAAATTCACTTCTACTTTGAGACAATGGTAAATAATTTATTTCCTAGAGAATGTGAGATGATTTCTTGGAAATCACATTCCAAACCTTCCTAAAACGCATCGTGTTTTATTTCAAAAATAAAAATTCTGGCCTTCCTACTTATTTATACACTCAATAAATATTCTTTGTTTTAGGTGATGACCAATAAACTGAGTAATAGAAACAAGCAATGCAGAACTAATTATAAATGAATATTGAGTCGCACGTATAAATCGTCGAAGAGTATGATCCAAATGAGTTCGCTATTTCGCCCATAAAAATATTGGTACATTTCCACATTAAAGTGAAAGAAAACGAACTTTTCATGAGCGAACTGCAAACTGCACTTCATGCAACTTGAGCGAGCAGGGTGCACGCATTGCCCCCCACCCCCCCTTCCCGTATTAGCCCCATGAGAAATGGTTTCGTTAAACGGCGGTGGCGCGAGCAGCGCTGCCGAACATCGAATACTGTGACCCCTCCGACGCGCCGGCGCAGATTCGGCCCCAGATTAGCGCAGCGGAGAGTCGCTTCGCGTCGCCGCAGCCACCGGCCGCCGCGCGCCGCCGCGCAGATAAATCTGCCCGCGCTGCCCGGGGGCGGGGCGAGGGCGAGGGCGAGGGCGGTGGCGGTGGCGGTGGCGGAGGTGGAGGCAGCGGCTGTGGCGGGGTCGGGGGCAGAGGCAGAGGCAGAGGCGGGGGCGAGGGCGGGGGCGGAGGCGGAGGAGGAGGAGGCGGTGGCGGAGGCGGAGGCGGTGGCAAAGGCGGTGGCGGTGGCGGTGGCGGAGGCGGAGGCGGAGGCGGAGGCGGAGGCGGAGGCGGAGGCGGTGGCGGTGGCGGTGGCGGTGGCGGAGGCGGTGGCGGTGGCGGTGGCGGTGGCGGAGGCGGAGGCGGAGGCGGAGGCGGAGGCGGTGGCGGTGGCGGTGGCGGTGGCGGTGGCGGAGGCGGAGGCGGAGGCGGAGGCGGTGGCGGTGGCGGAGGCGGAGGCGGAGGCGGAGGCGGAGGCGGTGGCGGTGGCGGAGGCGGTGGCGGTGGCGGTGGCGGTGGCGGAGGCAGTGGCGGAGGCGGAGGCGGAGGCGGAGGCGGTGGCGGTGGCGGTGGCGATGGCGGTGGCGGAGGCGGAGGCGGAGGTGGAGGCAGTGGCGGTGGCGGAGGCGGAGGCGGAGGCGGAGGCGGAGGCAGTGGCGGTGGCGGAGGCGGAGGCGGAGGCGGAGGCAGCTGCTATGGCGGCGGTGTTGGCGGTAGTGGTGGTAGAAGTGGCGATGGCAGTTGTGGTAGTAGTGGCGGCGCGGTAGCTGCAGTGGCGGCAGTAGTCGTGGTAGCAAAGGTAGTGGCGGCAGGGGTGGTGGCAATGATGGCGGTGGTAGCGGTAGTCGTAGTAGAAGCAGCCATTGTGGTGACACTGGCGACGGTGGCGGCGGAAGTGACAGCGATTGTGGTGATGGCGAAAGTGGTGGTGAGCGGGCGCGGTGGTGCAAGGCCCCGCGCGGTGATCTAGGACTTCACCGACTAGCCACCAACGCCAGCAAAGGACCCTGGTGTGCGGTGCCGGGCACCGAGGTAGCATTTAACCGTCAAGGTTGTCTTACAAAAATATAAACCTACTCAGTGCTGTCGTATACCAGCACCTCTTCGTACGATTTCTTAACAAACTATCTCTACGGCCTGCCGCCCCCGCAATGAAATTAAATTGAAAAGCATCACCACCACCCACCAGCACATCATTAAAAACTGCCCAACACATCGTTGGAAACTGTCTCATCAGTTCATTAGCACCGTCAAAAACAACCCTTATCATTAGAAATCATATTTCCATTGGAAACCGGTACTAATATAAGAAATTATTAGTCACAAGTTTCAAAATCACAACTACATCATACAACTGTCATCGACATCACGATCATTCCGTCATCATCATTAGTGTCGTTGGCACATCACTATTGCTATAATGAGCATCACAACTGCCTTGGCATTATCGGCAAAAGCATTGACTTTGTTGCAGCCCCGTCCGCCCAGCCACCGCTTCTCATTAGACTCGCCACAACCCTGCCGCATGAGCCGGCGCGTTATCCGTTTTTAAATACTCTTGCCTCACATTTTAATAACGCGTATTTAGAAAGTCGCTCAGTATGTACTGTGGAGTCAAAAATTAAAATGCCGTCATATGGCATAAGTGGTCGCTGTAATCTAACTTAAACAGGAACACGGCAATGGGTACTTGCCTGGGGAGAATTAAATAATTTATTTTATTAGAAATTCCTATGCAATCATAACTTATATCCTTTTAAATTTTGACTACAAAAACGAACAAAAGCAACAAAAGAGGAAAATCAATTGACGAGCACAATGAAAAATGTTGAAAAGTAGTCTATGTATAATTACAAAAATTTTGAGGGTACAGTTCTAGAAAATATTTATGATATCATTTTATGACGCGCTCTCAAAAATTGCTTCCAATGTCACCATAAAATGGGTGGCATCAAAGGATATGTAATTATTTGTAAATATATAAAATAATATGACGTGCTAATTTAACTGTTAGACAAGCCTACATGGATTTGTTAGACAACAGAACGAAAACAAAAAAATAAAGGAATACTAAAATAATATTCAACTGAATTCACAATACTTTCCTCCGAAATGTGTTTATTAGCATTCTTCCTGATAGGGGAGTGTAGTGCAGATTTAGTTCATGTGATTGGGAGACGTAAAAAATTATAAATTAGACCAAATGAAGTTCACCAACACACGGGACTCCCAAGTGACATAGCGCAGCTTGCAGCGTTTTCCGAATGAGAATTCGGTTCGAGTACGGTTACTCCTATCATTCAATTTTGGGAGGCGCGACCCACTTCAGGCGAATGACACGGCCGTTAAGTTCGCACGTTACCATCCGAATGCTAATTACATAATTACTTCCGAAGATATTCAATTATCCTTTATTGCCGACATCCATTGAATTCGCAAACACGAAAAGCTGATGAATTCATGTAGAATGCGAATGGCTAAGAGAAACAAACAGTAAGAGAGAATTGAATAACGCGGAGGTGTGAGGCAGCGCAGAGCTGACCTACACCTGTCTCCGAGCAGGCAGCACGGGGGCCGCCTGGAACTGATATATACGCGTAGCGGGAATTGCCAGCCCAGGGTCCGCTCCTCAATGTGTTTCCGTTAGGGTCCGCGCCTGCCGTAGACGTCCCCGCCCGGGTGTAGCAGTTTGTTCCTGCGCTATATTGTGTTGTCGCCGGTCGTTTTGGCGAGGCTGACTCACGAGTGCCCACGTTCGTCTCCTAACACAAAGCTGCAGCGTGCATTTGGTCAAGGGCAGGGTGTCTGGGGCAATAAAGCCGGCAGACGAGGGTAGAGCTCAATACTGAATCCCCTCGACACGACAGGTAACTTATTGCCGTTAGCTTTCAATCAAACAGATTGAATGCTCCTAAATAACCGCGGGGTTGTGTGACTTATCGATACTATTTCTGTCTTAGACTTATGAAGTATATAATATAGCTACTGTAATAATTGCAGGATATGTGACAATTGATGTAATGCGTATTTCAAATACATCACAAATGCTAGTATTTTGATAAAGTATTCCTGAACAGTGGCGTAGTAAGGTCAAGCGGCTAAGGGGGAGGGTACGGATGATGCCCCTCTCCCAAAGGCGGTCGATCTGTTCTCTCTGCTACAAGTTAAGTGAAAATAAAATAAAGTTTCAGTTTTTGGTAGTTTTCATTTACAATGTAAATCCCCACTATTTGTTCCAACGTAAATTTTATGAACCAGATAATGCGAGTGGGAGGTGACGGGTGATATGTGGACCGTCATAAGGTCCAATATCATTATTTCAGCTCACGTAACTTGCACTAAATTCTGATATTTTTTTAATAGTTTTTCGTTCACAATTGCCTTTATCTCCTCAGCAATTGCACCATTCTTAAAGACCTCAGAAATGGTATATTTCACTCCTGACGCGTGTACAAAAATAGAACTCAAAAATATATATTCATCCCGAATTGTGACTGACACACATGTCCATTCACAATTTCGTAGATTCATTAATGACGATAACGATGACGACATTATGGTTAACATTACTGTATTCGTCTGAAGGACCTTCAAAAACTAATTTTACCTCCGAAATATCGACATGGAATTTTTGAACCAACCATATACTTTTCCTTGAACGTCGAGAACTCTGTTACTGTTGGTACTCTGACCACCAAACCTGTTCTTTGTATTAACAACTACTTCGAGTTTCTTGGGCTGTAAATTTCAAATTCATGGTTTTTGTCTTGCAGACGCTGTAAATAACAGTGTGAAATTTCTATCTGTCGTAAGTTTCCCTAAACGCATCTCTGGGACAGAGCCCATTCAAAATTATCTGAACGGGCTATGCGGTGATCGCGAGCTATGTTAGAGATTGCCCCGTTATTCGTAGCTGCTTCCACATTAGAAACCTGTAGTTATCTTAGCGACGAGAGTGATGCACTGTAAATTACGGGGACCAATGCGCAGTAGAATAGTAAGACAAATCAGCGTTGTAAACTGATACTTGTCATCATATTTTACTCCTTTACTACTTCCTTTATGTCTAACCGACCGAATCTAACAGTACTCTCTGCTTAGGCCGACATCAATGATTGTCTTTTTCCGCAACTATCTTAATGAGTCACAATCTAGTGGCAGGCATAAATATACTCTCATACTAACAACAAATGGAGAAGGTTACGATAATATGCAAGGGGGAATACGTAGAAAAGTAAATCTTCCATATATTCACTAAAAAATCACCACGATACAAACAAAAATCCCTTGTATTGCATTATATTAACTGAGTCACATTAAATTAATTACCAGCGTAGAATTTTTCGTTTTTGAAGTGCAACGTAATTGCATCATATTACAATTTCGGATTCAATCTTGTTGCTTTGTCAATGAAATTTTAACACGTTAAAAGTGTTCCGTCAGTCATAATTTTGCTGGTTATAAAGCAAAGCGAATATACTGCAAGCTATAACCAGATTCGTAACTGAATTTCCGAATACTTTGCCTGAAAATGTTGTAGGGCAGATTGCTATACAGATCCCGACCAATGGGTAATCCCACGATTTCATTTTTACACCGATCTTTTGTGGTAAAATAAACAGTATAACTAAAATAGTATACCTTTTTGGGCTCTAGAAATGTACAATAGCTGCAAACATTAAAAAAAAGTAGTGTTTTGTAGCGTTGATATTGAGGGAAAAGGAACATATCTGATCATATATAATGTACTCACAAACAAGGGGGCTATAACCCGAGTTTTCAATGGGGGTGTGACTCACAGATGCAGTGTCGTATGCAGTTTTTGTGCTGCACCGTGTCAGTTTGTTCACCCCTGACCTCCAAAATGACATTATGTTTTGTAAGACAATGCCGTAATTGAATAGCAAACACCGTGTGGGATGTATTCATGACATTGTCTATAGACATGTTGATTTTGGTACTTTCGCCTATGCCATATCCAGAACAAGGTGAAGGTTGCTTATTTAAGAATAGTTTTCCGAGCTTTTGGGCGCTCTTTTGAAATAATATTGCAATTCTAAATTAAAATATAATTTATTAAATAAGTTTTCTAGTTAATTATTTTCTATCTTGAAAATTACTTTTTCGTGATATGTGTATTATTTTTTGATTACGATCTGTTCGAATTATCACATTACTTACATTTAATATTAATTTTTGACAAAACAATGAAGTTATTAACCAGATTACACTATTAAAACCCATGTATTATTTCAGTTTGCCAACTGCTCAGCAATGTCTTCGGTATTGAACCATTTAGGGCAGTAAATTTCAAATTCTTCATGTTAACTAGTTGTTGTGTCAGTTCAGAAAAGATATTCCTCACACCAAAAAACTATTTGAAGTACATATTTCCTTGTAATGAATAAGAAAGTGAAATATGTCGACAGCGAGAATTCCTTATTATCGAAGTGAATTAAGCTGCAATAAGGCAGTGGAAAATTGCCACAATAACACCAACACGTGCTACGCCTACAATTCTTCTGTTGGAAAGGCGGGCAGTGCATTCCGTGAACATCTTCCGGGAACTACTTTATTGGAAAGTCATAAAGCAAGTGAAAACGAGCATGATACCGATCTTCAGTTTCACTACTGCCTGAGAAGCACCAACATTTCAATGATCAGTTCATTATTCTTGCAAATATTTTTTTCAGGAAGAAATGAATATATATTCTGACTGTCATGAACTTTTGTAAAATTGAAAACTCAAAATGTGAGTTGTCAACGTCCTGGGTGAGTTACACTAATTTTTTGTTAAAATATAATAACTTTTCTATTATAATGCACATTATTTTAAATATCTATGCTCTTGAACCTAGGCAATGAGTATTATGCTTTGATGAGATTCTAGAACGTAGCAATTTGTTTTCATCCTTTGACAATTAAGGACTTATTTCAGTATCTGTTTACTGATTTACAATAAAATACTTCTTGATAAAGGAAACTCGCAGTGATGTAAAGGTATATTATTTCTCGTATTATTTGTAACTTTTGCGATTTTCGAAGAGTTCGACAAAGATTGGACTTATCCATTTTTATAAGCCTAGTGCGCATTCTCCGAGAAAAAAACTCCGCAGTTTTCATAAAATTTTGTTTTTAATATAGCTTCGATTTCATTCATAACTATGCTAAAACTACGTACTTAAAATATGCACTAATTTTAAAAAGATTATGTATGACATTTAAAAATTTTGTAAGCTTTAAAGAACATATTTTATTCAGAAAGAAAGAAAATATCTATCTTCAATATTGTAGATGTAGTAGATTGTTGATGTAACACCAAAAAATGTTAAACATTCGTCATTTTAAAATATTCAGACACCTCAAAGAAAACTGGATCTGCCGCACTTTTACAAGCGTACAAATTTGCACTTATAGAAAAAAATATTTGGAGCCATTTTTGATAAACTGTTGGAAAATTTGACACTTTGTGTAAAGTATCTTCCAAAATCAAAATATCCGTTTCGAATTTAAGGGCTCACGATTTCAAGCAAAGAGATTGCGAAATATCAGTTTTGGTGAAAATCCTACCTACGTTTTAGTTACTAGTTCTCAGACGGATGGACGGGCAGATAGACGTTTGCTTTAAACCAATTGTTCTGTATCGAAATGTGGATTCTGATAATAAAAATGTGTATTCTCAGTACAGAGCGTGTTCGAAGATGTAATTTAGTTCATATAAAAAAAAAGAATTATCCACTTTTTCAGTATAAAGGACTTACAATACAATTTTTTCTATTGCATATTTTTTATATATTCTATTATATATCTTACTCTATGCTACGTAATTGGTACGCAAAAAGGTAAAATGATTCTGAAATTAAATTAATTGTAAATGATGCATTTAGCATTACGTTCCCATCCATACAACGCTTCCTCCCTCCGAACACCCAGAGCGTTCTGTGTATTATGCACTCCCTGTACCTGGGCTCATTTTCCATTTCTATACGACCAAATGTTAATGCAACAAACGGACTCTTTTTACAAACACAAATATACCAGTGAGATGACAATTGAAATTATGCTTCACATATTATCAGACTGAACATTTAACGCGATTGGCAACACTGTTGGACTGCGCTTTCGAATCTTCTCACCTATCACTCCCTCAACATCGACACCCCTGGCGTCTATTGCGACGTTAATCATGCAGGATGACTGTGAATTTTGCGTTGCCGCCCCGCGCCTCCCCGCACCGCCCCACTCCACGCCGCCCCCGTGTGCCCTGCGCCGCCCGGCGTCGCGGGCGGGGACAGTTGCGTAATTGTTTTCGGTGTCCCAGATACGTTTAATTAATGCGCCTTTCACAGGCGCCGCGGCACCGCCGCCCGGCCGCGCCTTTTGAATGTAACGAAATCGAAAGCATCTCGCGACTTATGAATAAGGAGCGGCCGCCATGGGGAGGAAGACGGCGGCGCGGGCACGGGGGCGCGCTACTGCTGGCGGGTTCTTTTATTGCGAACCGGCCCACGGCGACAATCGATGTCACTGCTCTGATCGGGGTTCCAGTCCGACGATGGCGGGATTTTCGACCCTTGCTAGATAGCTGGGCTGCCTGGAGGAGAATTCTAGCGGCCCGCTGCTCTGATCGGGAGTTTCCCGTGGTTCCTCCAATCATCAACAGGCGAATGTTGGAGCAGTACAAACGGGCCACGGACCGCGCGCGATCTTTCCTTCCTATTCCTTGTCCAATCCACACCCTTACTCACACACGCGTACTTGCATTACATTACCACTCCTGTCGGGAGGTGAGCTTTTTTCGCCTGGGGAGGTACCCTGCTGGGGGAAGATGACTGGCTGCGCAAAATCCCACAAGCTGACGTGCAGGTCTGCGCCAGATCTCGCTCTCTAGTGGCGGAAGATTTCCAGCACCTCCCGCGAAAAAAAGCATGCACTACACTTAATGACCTTAGCAGTTTACGCCTGCAAACGTCAATCAATGAATCAATAGATCCTGCTGAGAGAGGGGCAGACTGAAGCGACGACGGAATTAATTGGCCGAGTGTGTAGTGTTGTGTTGAATTGAATTGAATTGAATTTGCCTTATTTTACATGGCGAGACTCGGGCCATCAGACCCGCCCTTCCGTCTGACCACACAAATTTCGCTACGCTCTTTTCACGAACTAGCGGAGAAAGGAGGTATTTCTTGGGCGAGAAACAGGCGATTTGAATTTAGCTCAGAGGCGTCATTTAGGCTTGAGGATCCTGCAAGTAAATCTACCTGCAAGTAAATCTACTAACATGGGACAGCCGGCTTTACTTCCCCTCCGAAGGCAGGCGTACGAAGGATTTTTTCGCCCTTGAAAATCCACGGCTTCGATCGGGTTTGACCCCGCGAACTAGGGTACAACAGTCCGCTACGCTAACCGTTGCACCATCGCCGCCGCCGCCGAGCGCGTGTTGCCGAACGCGTCAACTGCGTTGGTCGAAAGTCCCGTAAGTGTAGTACATTCCACAGCGGGGAGGTGCCGTTGTTGCTCCCTGGGTGGTACGCGAGGATCGGCGCCTGTCATTTGTGAGCCTACACGTCGGCTGGCGAGGGGATTTCCCCTCCAAATATCGTGCCAGAGGGGCTCCGACCCGGCCGCGTCGAGCTCTGGGCTGCAGACATGTGCGGTAGTGTAGGGCACGTGGGTTGTTAGAGAGGAATGGTGGGGACAAGGGTGAAGAAGTAAAGGTTGCGCATGTCCCGTTACTCGTTTGCCAATACCTTTTGTGATTTCTTCGCTTTATCCTCATTCGAGGAGCGTAGTCTTAACTACGCTCGGGGGCAGGTGGTTGTCGTGTGAGCTTCGCGGATATCTCACCTGTAGTATTGCTCCCGTCGACATTCGAGAGTGACGTTTGATTGTTTTGTAAAATTATTTGATGAAAATTGAACATTTTTTTTTGTTATTTAAGGTCGCATCAACATCTAGGTCATTAGCGACCACTATTGCGTTTAACGATATGGTAACTGTGAAGATGATATGATATGGTGATGATAGGAGGTGAAAGGACGAATACAACCATGGCCCGAGGCGGGACTCGAACCCACAATCTTTCGGACCGAGATCGCTACGGCAGTACTGCCATAACGATCTCGGCCATCCGGACCTGCTCTATTTTGTTATAAAGCGTTGACTTTATAAATCTAGGTTTTTGTAAAATTTACGAATAAAAAAACTACTTAACAGAACATTTCACCGTGTACAACAGGCCAGACTAACAACCTACTACCCAGACTAACAACCCTCGCCCAGCATCCTACTCGTTCTATATCGATTGCTTTCCAACTCTCCCCGAGCGCATGACGCCAGGGGCAGGGGCGACCGCAGGGGCGCAGGGCGGCGTGGGCGGGGCGGCAACCGCGAGCTGCTGGAATCTGAAACGCGCGCTCGACGCAGCTCTCCCGCGTGTTGCACCTACATTCCGACGCTCTTCCTACTTTCTAAAAATTGCGCTCGCGCCCCCCCCCCCCGTCCGGCCGCAAAAACCGCGGGAAGCGTTGTTGCGTTTTTACAACGCGCTCATTCGGATTTTGTTCGTTTTCTCAGCGAGCTGGTGAGCGATGTTCGCCTGTCAAGTGGGGAATAGTTCCGGAGGATTTAAGCACTGCGAATGATAACGGAAGTGTGTCGGAATGCCAAAGTTCCATTGTCCTGGTCCGACTCAAAGGGTCCGTTTCGCGTTTTGTGAAAAACCAGTTAATTAAGTTCAAGTTATAGCCTTGTCATTAGCCCGTATTTAGGCAATGCAAAAACACACAGAAGCAATGTTCGAAATACGCGATTCTGATGAATATTAGATGCAACGCTTCCTTTGGCAGAGCTAACAGGTAACATTAAGGTTAGTAGAACCATACGATCTAAAAAATGAGACTTCTCTGGAAATGAAAGGGAAAACCACATGACCGTCTTGCACTTTTAAACTCGTTTGAGACGTTTTCTTTGTCAGCAAGAAAAGAAAATACAATGCATGTGTGGTCCTGTTCTTGATGAGATACTTTGTCTTTCGTTTTCTTTAACCTACTTCGTCAATCAGAGGAGAATTTCCTATTTCAAGCACATGGTTGGAATTTCTCTGAATGCTCAGATGTGCCTGAAACATCTTCAGATGAAAAACTGTGGAAAAGGGAATTCGTGTCAAACGATGAATAATTAAGAAATTAATCATGTCCGGGGAGATTATCTGCAAAGAATTCAATTGTTATTTGAAGTTTTCTTTCACATTCGGACAATCTTCCTTGAACGATTTCACATAGTAAACATCGTCAACAAGATGTACTTCAGACAACAAAACTATCATATTGTAACTCTCGTATACGTGCAGGTTACTAGCGTTTAAGCTTTTAAAATGATGATTCTAGAGTAAAATATGTTACAAAAATGTTTTAAAAGTATCTTAACACTAACATGAGCAAATAGCGGGGATTTCTTTCCTTGCAAAGGTTTAAAACGAATTTGGCATATTCAAGTTACTGTTTCATTAATTGGGCTACAAAGCCTGATATACTTGTAACAAATTGTCGTTAGCCTTGTATGATCATGCCAGCCAGTTACGTTCGGCAAAACGGTCGTGTGTAACGGGCGACCATTGTAAAGTTTCATTACATTAACTGAATGAGATTCCCAAAAGTCGTAATAGGCTTTATGAACGAGAACGGTTAGTTCTTTTTTACAATGTTACAGTACAAATACAACGTGACCTGATATAACCAAACAGTGAAGTATTAGCCAGTTAGTATTAGACGATTTACATGCTTTCTAAAACATGTTTGTCCCCTAAAAGTGAGTTTGAAATTAAAATTGATTATCCAAAATAAATAATTTATACCTGTATTTTTTTCTTTGACTTAAAATAAATACAAATTCGAACGAGAACATTCTGAAAGGAAATTAAAATCTATTGAACATCATTTTTAATTTTCCGTATTCGAACACATGCAAGAGACTATTGCAATTATCACTTCAGCAGACTTATTGATCAATATCGAATTATAGATTTCACTCTCGCGAACGGCGGAGAAATGGGGGCAGCGCCGAACGGAATAAAGAGCAAACCTCCACGGAGCAAATGCAGACGGCGTGAGGGAAGGGCAGATCAGGTCACGACGAGGAGTGGCCCACACGCCCCCACCCACCGCCACTTTTCCTAGCACCTTCAGAAAAACAATGTGAAACTCCTCGAGGTCATGACCTTTGGAAGGGCGATCGGAGAAAACAATAGCGGGAAACGGACTACAATATATCGCAATCCTTCTTCGATCGAAGACCTTCGGAAAGCGGGGGGCGACATAACGATGTTCGATTATTCCGACTACGAACGCACTCGTGTGGAGAGCGGCGACTTGCGCCGATTACGTCACGTTCGATCGGGATCGAGTCACGCTCGTTGAGCTGTCTAGGAGTCTGTGCTTGACTTACGGGCGCGGTACACTTTAAATTGCCACTTGGAATCCTTGCACGTTTTCAGGGAAAGAGATGGATGGTGGAAGTGGTCCAAACGGACCCTACACATCCACTGCCAAGAAGTTGATAGCACACACTATTCGGCCACTCGGAGGAGTTGTTTCGATTTCGAACCCAATTTTGTAAAGAAACTGATCTATGGTTACGGTTTTGGACCGTTATTTCTATCAATGCCATTAGTCTTCGTGATTCCGATAAAATAGTGTTCGTTCCTTTCTCTCTCTACCCAGCAAGTCATTTCTGCATTAACCAAAATAAACGATCTACTACAAAACGTTATGAAAATATAGGAAACTGGTGTGGCCGTAAAGAACAATCAGGTTGTATTCGATTTAATTTAAAACATTTCAAGATAATAAAAGGTAGCTACTCTCGCTGAATCGATAACGCCACTTCTCTAGAGACAAGGCCGATAAGCTCTACTCTTCAGAAAGAGTAGACTCACAAGATTTAGAATTGTTTTTTGTTAATATTTTTTGTAGAGGTAAATTTTCGGCCTCTCATTTACTACAAATTTATACAACTGATCGAATTACCTTTAATCTAATTCTGAAATGGCAGAAAGAGGAGCATGCAAAGAAGTCTGCTATCTTTAAGGTTAATTTCGATCCAATGAACACCTGATGCAATCTTTCTGAGAGCGTCACCCAATATTTATGATTTGATTAACCGTGTAACTCGAGAAGAAAATTTGGCCTAATTAGGCGTAATCTCATTAAAACGATCCACCTTAATCTGCATTAACCACGAAGAGCGGTCTGGAAAATTGTCTTCTCGATCCTTTTTGGTTCCTCGCGCAGCATTCCCCTCTAATTTCTCAAGCAAATTCGCCGCGAGAACGTAATTTAGCGGCAATGCATCAGCGTCGTTGCGGTGGCAGAGGGGTGCCGACAGCAGGGGCTGCACTGAGGGTGGTGAGGGCGGCGAAAGACGAGGGCGGCGAAAGACGAGGGCGGCGGAAGACGAGGGCGGCGGAAGACGAGGGCGGCGGAAGACGAGGGCGGCGGAAGACGAGGGCGGCGGAAGACGAGGGCGGCGGAAGACGAGGGCGGCGGAAGACGAGGGCGGCGGAAGACGAGGGCGGCGGAAGACGAGGGCGGCGGAAGACGAGGGCGGCGGAAGACGAGGGCGGCGGAAGACGAGGGCGGCGGAAGACGAGGGCGGCGGAAGACGAGGGCGGCGGAAGACGAGGGCGGCGGAAGACGAGGGCGCCAGTGGATGGCGGTGTTGAAAGTCTAGAATGGACATAATGAGTAAGATGCGAGGATAAAAGCAGCGCCCGACGCTAAACTTGCGTTTATGATTTTTAGATTAATTTTTATACGTGAGAACGTAATGATCGCTTCTTTTAACTTTATTGACACTGAAATATTACTAAAAATGACGTTGTCGGTTAAGTAAATATATTCTTGCGATTCGGCGTGGATTGCAAAATCAGACACTGAAGTAAAAATGAATTACACGAAACTAGCCGTGAGAGAAATATCCTTTTAGCTTTTCAGGTAATCCATGACGAAGTAAGGTAATGCGCGTGATTCACTCTGAAGGAATCGGGGGGAAGCGGATACGCGAGGAGCGCACGCGGTGGCCCACTGGCTGCGCTTGTGGTCAGCGCCGCGACGCCCTGATAATCGTGGATCGGGAGGGCGATTGGGATGCGGGGAAGGGCGTAAAGGAAGCGGTCGGCGCACGACTGTCGTGCCCGCCGACCCTGCCCGCCGACCCTGCCCGCCGACCCTGCCCGCCGACCCTGCCCGCCGACCCTGCCCACCGCCCTCCGGCGCGCTCTTCAGATGCCGCTAACCACCTGGAGCTCTCCGCGCCGTCGAAACTTGGGGCGCGCTACACACTGCGACTTTTGTTTTAGAATCGGAGTTCAAAGCGCATTAACTGTGAGGACGGGTAGGCGATCTTCAGCGAGTGCAAGAAATTTCTTTTTAAATATGAATCATTATTTAGCTGCAAATCAGGGTGCTTGTCTAATACTTTTTCATTCTAATTACGTACCTATGATGGAAACATACAAGAAATGTTTAACAACAAAGTTAAATGACATATGACATAGTTCTGTATTTTCACATTGCGTCAAATACCAATAGGATCTTTATGCTTAAATTTTCATAGCCTAGCATCAGCTCAGTTCATTTTCATTACATTAAATGTTGAAAATGTAATCATTTATGCGAGATCATGTTTATAATTTTCGTTGGTTTAAGCACTGATGCAATGTTAGAATGATAACAATACTTAAATATTCTGATGTTTTTTTATTTTGTTTTGTCAGTTACATAGCAATTAAAATTAATAACCGATTCCACTTTCAAATTAAATTGCCGCCGCATGTATTTCAATGGTTTCTAATCAACTTTAATAAGTATCTTTGTTTTTGATTCGATGATTTTGAGTTGACGTTTCACTGACATCGATAATTTTCAGTTGACGTTTCTCTGACATCGATGATTATGAGTTGATGTTTCACTGACCTCGATGATTTTGAGGCGATGCCGCACATCTACTTTGCAGATTACTGTAGTGCGCGAAGGCAGTGCGCCGTGTGTTTTCTTCTCGGAAGCAGCGCGGCGGCCTGCAGCTCCCTAGGGAAATGCGATACCGCGCCTCCAAAGAGCATTGCGCCGACCACGCAGCCGCGAAGAAACAGCAGGTTCTCCGAGTTGGCGCTGCTTCTAGTGACTGGTCTGCGCAGAGGGATATTTAGCTTGGAAATAGTGGATGGAAGAGATTTGGGGATGTTTTTTCAGGGGAGGGAAGCGATGAAAGTCTTCACATTTTCTACTTCTGGATATAAAGACCATATAAAACAATTTATTTGATATTAGACGGAAAACATATTTTAGCTGTTAATTCTCCCTAGATATTAACAGCTAAGAGGAAATTTAATACGTATGAAATTTAAACAACGTACGCTAATAAGCTATGGAAAATCGATTCCAAATCGCTCTAAGGACCATTCGTTTTATACAGTCTTTTACCTTTTATTCAACTGATTTGGTTCCATCGTTTTAACCGACGGCTCGCTTAACATTATTACTAAACGCCGACTGTTAATACAGCTTTTCGTATCTGTGATAAACCCAAAATATTACTTACTGGAGAATAGAGCTACAATAAGACATCCAACCATCATCGTTTTGCCCACCCTTTTTACACCACAGATGCTTCAACTCCTCATATTGCTAATAAGTATCAATGTCGTTCCCAACCTATCAAAGATTAAAAGACACTGGCTCCATATATAACACGCCAAAGAACTTTACAACAAACATGAATTTCCCCATCGATTATATAATCATCACAGCATTCAACCGAAAAGCCTTACATCGACACCCCACTAGTACGCCATCGCGTACGCCGGATAGTCGTAATCCAATGGAATCCCGCTCGTAAACATGTCAGTGTGCGCGATGCGGCCCGTTACGACAGCGCATTTCGAAACGAACCGTAAGCCCGGCATCGTCCTCGGTTTACGAGTGCTACTACGTCGACGGGACGGGACGGGACGGGACGAGGTCGCTCTGGTGGCGCGAGTGTCCTTCCTTAATGAGCCATTTGTATGGCGACGAACGGGGCCGACGGGGCCTAATGAGAGTGACCGGCGACACGTTGTTTACGGCAGCGGCCCGCCACTTAAACAGTAGCCGGCGAGTTTGTTTGGGAGGAGGTATTAGGAGTGACCCGAGACCCGGTGTTTCATTAAAGGTTCTCTCAACTCTCCCCTCGCTGTGGCGCTCTCGGAGTAAAAAGAAATAAAAATCGGGGGGGGAGAGAAAGTGAGAGCAGACGGGAGGAAGCAACGTACAGCCCCTACAGGAGGGGAGAGAGGGTAGCTGTGCAGGACGTGACGCTAGTCAGAATTAAAACGGAGATTGCGGCGCTGTGCCCGAACCCGCGGGCTATGCCTTGGTATGCGCTCATTTAATTAAAATTTACTTTGTTTTGTTCTGGAAGATTCTGCCGCCTGGGAAAGAAAGAAATTCACGTGGTTGGAAAATCAGAAACCGAAGGGTTTCTTGAGAGATAATGATGATACGACTAACTCGAATATTGTAAGAATGTTTGACGACGTTTATAAATGAAAGTATAATTTTAAAAATACATGTTTTTCTTGAACTTAATAATTCCATACCTATATAACTATTTTTTTTTCATAAAAGGTAAGAAGGTTCCAAAATATTTTATTGTGTTTAGAACACGCATATACGAAATGAATAAGCATTTTCTTAGTTCGTATTTGAAAGTATTTTAAATGAGAAACTTCTGCACAGCCATGCAATAAAAACTGCTTTCGTCAGAATTGCAGCACTAAATTATAAATAATAGTTACCAAAAATCTCACAAAATAATTCCGCTCTGAGCTATATTGCTCCAAAGGTTTCCTAATTTTATGGTCACAGAGTGAAATGCAAGCTTAAGGATTCGCCTTACAACAAACTGGGTATAATATATTGATATTAAAATACCTAACATCTCTGGGAATTGTTATTGGAGCAGAAATGGGAAAGTCTCGCATGTGCGAAAATTCAATTACCGGGAACCGGAGAACCAATTATTAAGGGCACGTTATTGCAGGGAAGCAATGCACCTTCGCATACCTTCTTGTGTAGGAATATTTACACAATCCATTCTCGGACGCAGAAGGACTCTGGACCTGTTTATTCATGATTAAAACGAGCTTGCTCTTCAATCTCGGGCTCGTTTCGAGCGTCGAGACCATCTGTACGAGAGGACAGTCGTTAAAGTACCAGTAATATAAATCTAAACCTCTATTACATATCCTGTGCACAGTGTAATTGCGATTCGAAAGAATAGATCATGACCCTGTCTGTGACGGTTGACTACTAAATTTAAAGAGCAAGTGCGTTCATAAAGTCTGCACACTTAATGCATTGTAAACTCTTTCCTTTTCTTGGAGATTGTTTCGCTCGTCACTACCTACACCTTTGGAAAAATGAACTCTTGATTTATTGAAAGGGATATGGTTTAATACGAGTATCTGGATACAATGTTAATGTTTACAGTAATTAAATCATATGGAACTTCCAGATGAATCCAAGGTCTTTGCGGTACTTGACCCAACAAACTTTATGGATGGATAGTCTCATCATCCTTAGGCATTGTATGTGTGGAAAACAAAATTTATCAATTATTCTGTGATATCATTCACTTGCGTCCCTCCATTTTATTTATTTTTTATTTTTATTTTTCGGTGGACTTTGGTCGAAGTTGCACAGTTAGCACCGTGACGCTGATGCTTACATGTATTTTTCCTAATTAGTGAGGAGATGCTCGTGAATCCAGTCTACTGAAGTGTCCTCGTGAATACTCGAGACGTAATTGCTTCTAGAATCAGTGTCTATAATTGCAACTACTATACCATAAATTTGAGTTACGAGTTATGAATTGATGATTCAGAAACGTTACATGCACAGATATCCATGATATGAAGCGACTCGAACCCACGACTCTTCAATCAGAATATTTAGGGCAGCACTTCTTGGGTCTGTTTCTTATACTGAATTAATCAATTAGTATAAACACATTTTCGTTCACTTAGTTTCACGGAATAACAGAATAATCTACAAGTGTGATTTTCTTCACATTGTAGCAATAATTTATGATGTTATTAGAACTGTTTACTGATTTTCTGATATGTATACATCAATTCTCCAACTATCAACTTGAACTTTGTCACGTGGAAGTCAGGAATTCAATGCCTTAGTTTATCTAGTTGAATGACCTCGAAAGCTATGCCGGAACGTTATGTGAAGCAGATTGATGCCTTGGCCAGAACATTTTCCCGACTTACACTCCGAGAACAGGATTTTCAGAGAGTCCGAGATGGTCGAAAGGCAAAAGTGGTCAAGGACGATGGTTTCATGTACGTCTGGAATCAAATCAGAATCCGAAATACTTTATTATACAAACCGAGGCATTATTTAAACGGTTTGATTCCTTAGCCAGAACATTCCTTACAGACATACACACCTGAAAACAAAGGTTTCATTGCGTCCAACAAGGATTGACAAAAGGCAAAAACGTTGCCAATGACTATGGTTTTGTAAAAAAAAACGAAATGAAATCAAAATCCGAAATATTTCATTGCAGAAATCAGAACATTATTTGAAACAGTTTGATGCCTCGGCCAGTACATTTCTCTCAGACGAACGCACCGGGCGGCCCCGTTTTCAGAGCGTCGAAGACTGAGCAAAGAGCGAAAGCGCGGCCTAGGATGGGGATGAGGCGGCTGAAGGATGGCTTTGACTAAGGAGGCAGGAATGCGCGACGGGTGGACGCGGCCGTCACGCGCTCACGGCCGCCGCCCGCTTGACTAAGTCCGCGAGAATGCCCGCGTGAAACCGCACGTTTAGGGCGGCTCAAAGACCGCGCACGCTCACACGACCCGCCCGGCACAGGCGTCTTCGCTCACGGGGTTTCTTGCGGATTCTATTCATTACTTTAGCCGATTTATTATACGAGCTTTTTTGGCATTTTTTGCTGTGGATGGTCGATGTCATGACGAAGCGGTGCAAATCCTCCCTACTTTTATACAACTCGTTCAGTTGAAACTTGTTGTATCGAGTTTAGAATAATTAATTATTTTAACAAATGCGATACGTGAAATGTGTTATTTAAGAGTGCTGCACCATAATCTAAGAGAAATAGTACAATAAAAACAAGAAGAGAATTTCATATTGAAAAAAAGGTTCGTAGTCATACCTGTTGCCAAACTTTTCAAACAACAGACCAGCAAGCACCAATCCACTCTTCGTCTTGTGAGTGTCGTCTATTGGACTCTCTCGTAGCCTAGGGCTGCTCAACTGGGCGAAGCGGCCCATTCGGCGTGCACCGGGCCTGCGCTTATCTGCGGAACTGGCGGTGTGGCCCGCTGCTGGTCGAGTCAGCCCGAGAACAGGGGACGGAAGGCACTGCTCGAATTGCTGATTGAGGGGAAGGAGGGGTAAAGGAGTTTAGTCTAATAAAGGAGAGTGGCACGAGAGCCAATGCAGTGGGTGCCTGGGAACGTTGGGCCCGAAATCTTGCATTAGAGCAACCCTCCATAATGCCAGATCGTATTACGTACTTGTATTTGTTATTTAAAAATGGTATGTAGGTCAGTGTGAAATATTATTCAAACTAAATACGCACAAGAAAAAAAAACATTTTATACCATTCAAGTTTTCGACATAATTACTTTAATTTGCAATGAGATTCTATGGCTGCACGAAAATGAACATCACGTAGGACCTACTGCCACGCTCTCCTCACCATGCTACGAAGATAACACAATGAACTTGACATAAATAGAGCAGTAGTAGTAGTTTCAATTGTGAAATCTTTAACGTTTTGTTTATTTCGAAATAAAAGGAATAATAATATCAATGTACCCACTTCTACTGCAGAAAGTACGGCATAAGTGCGCTCTTCAGAGGAGTCTCACAGTTGCGATACAGGATTTTCTAATTAAACTATCAGATCGATGTATTATATTGACGACAGTACTGTCAGACATAGCGATAACGCAGCTCGCTGCAACGGGCACAAAGTTGGTAGTTACAGGAGAACTAGGGTAAAATCGTGAACGAGACTGCTTTTATGCTAAGCCGCTGGCAGAGGACGATTAGAGAAAAGTCGATATAGATACAGTCCTACCAACCACTACCCCGGCATTCGATTGTTCGTTTTACAACGCCCACACTACGCTTTTCGCAGTTGGCATCGCCGAAAATTTCATTTGCATAAATGCCTTTGCGCTAACCGCAAAGAGAGGGGGATTAGCACGACTCACAAGGAATTTGCTCAGCCTCAACGACCAAGAAATCGACAATTCTTTTCCGACTACTTTGCATTTTTCTTTCTTGACATCATGGTTAATAGTATTTGCGAAAACACCTTAGCATTACCACAGAGTAGTGATGTTTGGGAGAACACACCCATATTTCAGGGCTTTTATAATCTGAAGAATGTTGTATTCTGACCGGATTTCCTGGGGTATCGTTGAGAACAATGTAAAAGTCATTATTTTTACCAAGGTGATCATACGCTTATTTGCATTCTTTGACATATTTTCCCACTGTTTAATCAGTACCGAGTTGTTCTTTCCAGATAGCATTACGACATTTTTCCTACGTGAGCATTTTTTAAAAATCTGTTCATAAAATTGAAATGACAGAAGCATTCTTCCATAAATATGTTTGGAATGAAATAGTATTCTATGAAATAAAATTAACAACGTATATTCCGCTCTTTTTTAGATCAACAGCAAATGATAATCGAGCAGGTTTTATTGACAGTTTTTTTTAGAGAGTTTTTATTGATTTTTACAAACGTGCTTAAATTATGTGTTATGAAGTTTAGTTTCAAATGTCGTTTTCGGCAGTGTCAGAAATATAATATTTACGTGGTTTTACAAAAACTTCCGAGCGAAGGAATCTGGTTGGTTTCAATTCCACCGGGTTGGGAAACTGTTACGACATGCTTACTAAATTATCATCATGGTGTCTGAAGAACGTGTCTCCTTCCTTAGAATTGACCTGGACAACACAACTGCTGTGATGCCAGAGAATTGTGTCAGTCTCACTACTAGAAAATAAAAACTGAATCTAATGTCCTGGAACGTAGGAGAACGACATCAACAACTTTCGGTAACAGAAAATTATACAAGAGAGTCCAGTGGTCCTCCTGTTTTGGGAATGTATCTCTTATGACATTTCTCGATTACGTGTTTCACAATCCACTCTCATTTAAAAAAATACGATTTCTCTTCATTATTCATAAGCTAATGGTATTATATACTGTAATGGTCATTGAATTTTGTAACAGGTACTTTGCATCACCAGCGAAACCGTACGCCAATTCGGTTAGGACTACCATTTTCACTGATTTCTCTCCACCAGCAACACGTAGGAGCCCAAATAAAAGTCATTAGAAACACTATTGAAAAATTAGTTTTTAAGAGTTATTATGTGGCAATTTGTTGAAGTTTCGATCAAAAACGTCTACGATATAAATGGTATTTCAATATTTTAATCTACTTATTTTTAAGTTAGTGAATAAAATAATTATATCCATATCCTTTTTCTTTTACAGGTGAGTGTCCATCTCGATTACTTAATGTGGTGAAGGGAAATATGTTCAGAAAACTATGGTAAGTATAGAAAATATATTTTTGATAATCTGTTACATCTTCTTGAATCAGTTATGGGCTAATCGATATGATTTACCAAGTAATTCAATCAAAATTCTTAGGAAATGATCAACGTAGAAAAATTGCTTTTCTTACAAATGTTTATTAGTTCTCTTAAGAACAAATCCCTTTAAAAAAAATTTAGACAGCAGAGAATTATATAACTATTTTATTTCATACAATACAAATTAATTTTTAAATCTACGTTTTCCAGTTTTTAAACACGACGTTTCAGGAGCAAACACTCCTGAAGCTCCAGGAGCAACAGCTGTATCACAAAAAAAAATGTTTAAAGAAATAGAGATGTGAAAGAAATGAAGCTGATATTATGGGTATGCCGTATGTAAAGCCGGTATGGTGAGACATCAACAGAGGACCAATTAGTTCCCCATTCACTATCCCAAGTTTCATGAGGAACGAAGTATCAGGTAGCCTGCATACATAAGTTTCACGATTCCACAGATTTTCTTCAGCACTTACGGTGTTTTTGGATACGATCACATTGCTACCTCCGAGGAGACAATACTAATTCAATTCATCAGAAAAAGTCATTAAACAAATGTTTAATTGGATAACTATTGATGTTTGATAAATTTAGATTAAAATTAATAAACTAAATGGAAATGGAATAAGTTTATTCTCTTCACTCTTCAAATGTACCAAAATGTTTTTAAGAAGAGTTCTCACCACCCTGATCTAAATCGATGGAGATATATCGGATACTTTCCGGATTATTTGTTAAATTATGTCCTGCAACAGGAAAAACACAGCTGAACAAAACCGTTTCATTGTCTTTGAATTCCCCCCCCCCCCGAATCGCTGGGTATCTACGAAAACCATAAACACCTCTGATATGAGCAGAGCTGCAAGTTTCCTTTCAGTTTGTGCGCGCATCGGAAATTAGCAATACCGACATTGCGCAACGCACAAACCGCCGCGACTTGTCAGGGCCCGCCCTGTTCCCGCACGCAGCGAGGTGGCGCCGCGCCGCGGTCCCGCCCTCCCCCTCCCCCTCCCCCTCCCCCCTCCCCCCGCCCTCCACGCCAGAGACGCGCCTCTACGCCGCACTATGATCCGGATTACTGAAACAAGCGGACAAAAAACACACGTTATTCCAGGTTGTACTATGTTATTTTTGTTGGCAATTTTTGCGCTTTGTAATTGGTTGCGTTGTTGGTTTGTTATTATTGAAATAATTATAAACGTTGTCATTGCCAACCGTAGTATTTATTGCAAGAGCAGCTTTCGATGGCTTAGCCATCATCATCAGTGGCTTAGCCATCATCATACTGATGATGATGGCTAAGCCACTGATCATCAGCTGCTCTTGTAATAAATACTACTGTTGGCAATGACAACGTTTATAATTATTTCATGAAAAATGCCAACGATAACGCACCACAACACCTATATTGTTATTATTGTTTGTTGGTTGTTTCCTGTGTACTGTTTTTTTATTTTCTCGCCTACTAAGTACGTACATAGTAAAGAGAATGTATAACCATACGCATGCAGCGGAAAGTGCAGCGGAAAGTGATAAATTTTGTTGTTGTACGGGCTCTGCAAACGTGTCCACTATACACCCTCGACGCGTCTTCTTTTTGGACATTTTCGAATTTGGCACAGGGCGTTCAACGCGATCGATTGTTTGCCGACTCGAATGCTCGCTTCTGGAGTCGACACAGCTACTCTCTCTGAAATTCCCAGGCTGTCATTCCCAGACGGAGCAAATATGGGATGTGATCAGGGCGGGAATGATAAAAATTATTTTTTCTTCAATGAAATTAAATTTGCATCTGTATCTTCGTAGCTTCTGGATGAGGGTGGCGTATGTGTTCTTTATATTGGCGAATTTTTGTGGCGATGGTGAATTTTTAATATCAGCTCAATAGCCGAAACGTAACCAACCATTGACTGGACGAGACTCCGAGTGTTCTGATCAATCATTTGCATGGTTTCTTTTTATCAGTCCCAGATGGCTGTGGAAGCATTTCGGAACGTTTAATATCTTTCCTTTCTTATCATCTTCGCAAATCTTTGCATAGTTACAAAAAAAATGACGACCATGTTGTTCCCTACAAAAAATGGTTGTTTCATGAATCAAACCACCTACTACGGAACACTTGGGACTAGTATGGGCATTTTTGGTGTCCTGTGTGCTTAATCATCAGAGAGGCCATTGGTCATTTGATTCCAGTTTCCCTGTTTTTCCTTTTTTTTAGTTTTATCGGCCTTTAATTTAGTATTTAGTTTAGTATTCGAGAAAAGTTCCAGAGTTTTTTCGAACGACCGTATCTGGCACTTTGACATGGTAGACTTCGCATGAGCAATGTGTGCACAAGGCCGATGTGACAGAGGAGAAAGTCGTATTAACTGAATACATTTCAAAAAAATGACTTTGTATTTTTTCGACAGGCAGGCTCAGCAAACAAAAAATACACTTATAGTTTGTGTGAGAAATCACACAATAAAATCAATTCCACTAACTAAATTTCAATACTAAATCACTAAAACACTCAAAAATAAAATGAGTCGCTTTAGACAACTTGAATGTTTTCTGAACAGCGATAGAATACGCAGATGGCTCTACTGTCTATGAGTAGCGTCTCCCTTCTCACGTGTCTCACTCACCGCTTTAATTCTCGTCGAGACTACAGATATCTCGCGAGAACTCTACCTGATGTTTTCTGAACAACGATACAATACATAGATGTGTCTCCCTTCTCAAGTGTCTCACTCACCGCTTTAATTCTCGTCGAGACCACAGATATCTTGCAAAAACTCGACCTGATGTTTTAAGAACAGCGATACAATGCATGGATGTGTCTCCTTTCCCATGTGTCTCACTCACCGCATTAATTCTCGTCGAGACCACAGATATCTTGCGAGAACTCTACCTGATGTTTTCTGAACAGCGATACAATGCATAGATGTGTCTCCTTTCTCATGTGTCTCACTCACCGCATTAATTCTCGTCGAGACCACAGATATCTTGCGAGAACTCTACCTGATGTTTTCTGAACAGCGATACAATGCATGGATGTGTCTCATTTCTCATGTGTCTCACTCACCGCATTAATTCTCGTCGAGACCACAGATATCTTGCGACAACTCTACCTGATGTTTTCTGAACAGCGATACAATGCATGGATGTGTCTCATTTCTCATGTGTCTCACTCACCGCATTAATTCTCGTCGAGACCACAGATATCTTGCGACAACTCTACCTGATGTTTTCTGAACAGCGATACAATGCATGGGTGTGTCTCATTTCTCATGTGTCTCACTCACCGCATTAATTCTCGTCGAGACCACAGATATCTTGCGAGAACTCTACCTGATGTTTTCTGAACAGCGATACAATGCATGGATGTGTCTCCTTTCTCATGTGTCTCACTCACCGCTTTAATTCTCGTCGAGACCACAGATATCTTGCAAAAACTCGACCTGATGTTTTAAGAACAGCGATACAATGCATGGATGTGTCTCCTTTCTCATGTCTCGCTCACCGCATTAATTCTCGTCGAGACCACCGATATCTTGCGAGAACTCGACCTGATGTTTTAAGAACAGCGATACAATGCATAGATGTGTCTCCTTTCTCAAGTGTCTCCCTCGCGCTTTTAAGTCGCCGAGTGCTCAGATATCCCGCGCAAAATCTACGTGCGGCGTCGCGCCGCGTGGGCGGCCGCGACGGCGGCGGCGGCGGCGGCGGCGGCGGAGGCGCCGCGGCGCCTTGCCCGACCGCGTCTCGGGGCGCGCCCGCGTTCGGGGCGTCGCGACGCGGACCCCGCGCGCCCGAGAACAATGCGCTTACGTAGCCGTCTGCCTACGCGGCGCCTTGGGGTTCACGGAGGCCTTGCCCATCCGAATAGCAGCCCCACGGCTGCCCGGCAGGCGCTCCGTGGTCCTTCAACGCACGTACAATTGGCCGGCGTTCGCGGACTGGCCTTGACAACCTTGGGATGTCGTGGAGTGGACTTGCTTACAGTGGGCGCGAATGGGTTTGAAAAATCAGTCACGGAGTGGTTAGAATTCAGAGCATGCCTGTCGAAATTATTACACATCTAACAGTTCCATTTCGACAATTTAAAAAAAAACTACAATTGTTAAAATTAATGCATTCTTTTGTACATTGGTATCATATTGAAACATTTTAACTGAAACTAAAAATCAGTTAGTGAATATTTAGTTTTATTTGTGTCAGATTTAAAAAAATCATCATTACCTACAAAGGTCGTTTGAATCAGTCTCTTTTCAAATTAACGAAATGGCCAATAGAGAAATTGATATCGAATTTCTGCGGAAAGCGATTTTGTAAAGACGACTGTCGTTGGGCTTGTTTTGGGTATATCAGAGAATTGGCACACATTATTTACTGATTTACTCTTTTAGTAGTGGTTCGTCAAAAACGAGTCGAGTTGAATTGAATGAATTGGCAATAGTTTTAAACTATTGCTAATACAGTTTTAAAACCGTTCTTAATGATTGGATTTCGATCGGCGGTTAATCGACCTCATTATGTCAATGTTAATGAGCTCACTACATCAGCGATTGTGTCTACTAACGTTAGTAAATCCTTTACTTTTTCTTAAAGACAATTATCTCTTAATAAACCGTTCTCAGAAATTCATCCTCAATAACAAATACCTAATCATGTAAATTTACGATGTTATCACAAAGTGAGAAATTACTATACATCACAAAAAGAGGGAATAAAATGATGACAGACACGCGTAGATGGAGGGAAACAGGCCAACCAACATTCCCTCAAGTTACGTCGAGTTCAAGTTACGCAATAGTGCACATGTCGGAGACGCGTATGTGAACTTCTCATCATTATGCGAACTCAAGTGGATTATCCTACCACGCCGGGAGAGAGCTACACTGCTACCTTAGTTTATTACACAGGAGGCTTAAAGCGAGACAGGCTCGTTATGGGGAATATGCGAGGCGCCGCAACATAAAACATGCACCAACTGTACTTTTAATCTTAAAATAGTATTGCACCGTACCCAAATGAACTCACGCATTTCCTTCGCAACTGCAAACACATAGCATCTCGTGTTAGGTATTCTAAAACGAACGGTTGATTTCTGCTTGGAAACAAAAAGTTTTCATTTCATATATTTCATGTCGCGTTTGCAATTCGTAAATATTTAACAATGCACAATTAATTAAATTTCATATTTATGAATATATTTGCATTTGTTTGCCAATTCAATAAACAAGGCAACCTTTTGATCACGAATAATGTATTTCTGCTGCTTATATTTCAAAAACGTATTCAGTTCCTTAATTAGGGGATCATTTGCGGGCAGTTCGGGCTTCTACCATCGACTGTTTCTGAACCAGTGGTAATAAACGATAACCATCAAGAAGGTAGAAATAATGAGTTTGTTAGAAAGGAAATACCGAGAAAATAAGAGAGCAGAGAGAAATACATGGCTTTAAAGGTCACAGTTCAGTCGACGTTCGCCTGAAAAGCGAATCGAAATGACCGAATCCCCACGCGAGCAGCAACTATAACCTAGAGCTAACACCGAATTAGGGGCCCTGAACCGTATTTCGAGAGGATGCGCGGTGTTGCCTGGTCGGGGCGACCCCCGCGTTGGGGCGCCGAAGTCGAAATCACTTCTCATTTGAGCATGCTAATTTCCTCTACCTGCAGCTGCCACCCGCTGGCAGGGGGGATTTCGAACCCCCTCCCAGGGGCACCTAGGGCGCGACGCAGGGCACCTGAGGGCGGCAAATGGGCGTCCTGGAGTACCAGTGTCACTGGGCTTTTCTGACAAGGGTCCAATTTAAGTTCTAGTCATAAACTTCACAGATGAGTTCTCTCGGATATTTTCTCTCTTATGATCATCTATCTACTTATCTATGAGATCTAATACAATATTTATACGTATTGTATTATTTGGGGTATCGTAAAAAATGTAATGCGATTATTTTCATAAATTAGATAAATATTCATAAACATTAGGTCATAAACTTAAGAAAGGCGTTCTCTCGATTTATCTGTCTGTCTACTTACCTATTGTCATCTATCGACCTCACTATCTAATCTAGTACAACATATTAAATGTGTCTGTGTGTCGTAAAAAATAAATTAATTATTTTAAAAAAATTCAAAGCGAGAAAAAATATTTTCTACTGTTATAAAAGAAAAAATATCCAATTTTAATTCGTAACTGTTGTTAAGTTAGCCTAACGCTTAGGCGATGGATGTTAGATAGGTTTTTTTAATTGGAAAAATCAGGAGTTAATGTCATCTTCAGACGTGCGTGTTCATATTTTTAAGCTGTAATCATTCTTAGGAAAGTATATACATTGTGATAATTATAATTCTTCAATAATGAAGTCAATGGGTTTTATCCTGATTTTTTACACTTTTGTGACTACCAAAAACAAATCTCTATCTCAAACAAAATTATGATCGGGAAAACTTTGTGGTCAATTCATTTCAACACAAATTATTAATTTCTACAATCTTATAAAAAAATGAGACTCAATATGTCCAAAACAAAGCATTATCAGTCATGCTGTGTACCTTTACTGATTTTTATGAATTATTCTTATCTTGGTTGTTTTCCATTCGCGAATATTTGTATTGTTCGACATTTTCAGAACGGTCCAGAAGAAATCGTAATATGTCCCATTTTTAATCCATTTGTTCACCCAAGGTGTAATATTTACTCATGGCCATGCTTTTGTGCCTCGACATCCGCGCTAAGGATACTGAACAAAGCTCTACTGTTTGAAAGTGAAACGCTCCCTTTTGAGTAAATCTAGGTCGACGATCAACTGCAACTGCAGAAAGCCAGTAGCCGATCACCGATGGAGAATGTGCAGCTCAGAGCTAATAAGACCTACTGGAAGGCAGCGCGCCAGCGGAATGACTGTGCGTCATGCAAATGGAGCAGTGTGTCATCTAGAGGTCTCCTTCCACGCCAGTAGGCCTCAGGTGCACGCATGGGAATTAGCAGAAACGCGCTGATCTCATTTCAACTATTTATACTTAAAATGACGGGAAGGGATTCTAGAACTCAAGAAAACGCGCAGATATTCCTCCCGCCCCCTACGTCACATACTGTTTTTACTGTTTTTTGACTGAATAAATCTAAATCTAAATCTAGATCAGACAATGACGAACACATCTAGCCTCATGTGCTGGTCAATCGCATACCTTAAGCCTGAGTGAAGAACCTGTGTTTCACTCACGTTCTGAACCCATCAACTCCAGATAAATTAAATAGTACAGACGAGCATTTTTGGTCCAATTATTCATCTTGTCTAATTGTAAGACACAATTCTAAGAGCCAAAAGCCTACGCAACACCTAAAGAATAATGTTGTTTGGCCTATGTAAAGCATTAATGTGTATTGTTGAAAATCTGTAGTTAATAATCTTTGATTTTCAACATAATTGCAGGCACAAAACCGTTAGTGTTAGCTAAAATCACAAAGTACGTATGTTGGTATAACAAATTTCAGCTATATCTATAGTAATTTTCAATGCCGAGATCATGTGTGATTGGAAACGTCCGGTAATATGCGAAATATACGATTGAGAAAGTCTTAATATTCCAGAAAGCAGATCCAGTAGGTCAAATTTAACGTAAAATATGTATTACATTAATTTTCCACTTACTGAAAATTGAATCTAACTTTATTAAAATAGTAAAGCGTTATAATAACATCCCAATAAGGTAAGCTATAGTAAAATGAATTTCATAGAGTGATAATCTGTAAACGAGTCCCATCGAGTGAGATCTGTTGAACATAAAAATAAACTCATTCTGAAGCTATTGATAATAAGCGTTGCAGGAGAAAGCCAATTGTGGGGAATAGCAATCCATAAAATATGAATTGAAAAATTGCATGAAATATTATTATATCTGACAACAAAGTTTGGGGATTCTATATGCAATTGTATATAAAAGAAGTGCTCAGGTGCATCTTGTGTTCTATCACAGTGAAAAAAAAAGCATAACGCTCAAGGAGTTTCACAGCGGCATATGAACGGTAGAAAATATCGTATAAAATTCAATTCCATATCATACACAACTTTTTCTAAACTTAAAAATACTTTATAACAAAAACATAAATTATGTTTTCAAATTCAAAGAATGAATTAACAGAGTCCTATTAACTTCGCATTTGCAATCTAAAGGAAAGTTTCTGCAAAATATTTTGAGATAAAACAATGAATTTTTATGCTAATATATGAAAACTATGTACATCCACGTATTTTCTGTACAAATTTTCTACTTTTATTGGTGAGTTGTAGAATAGCCTTTTGTTACAATACTTTGGTAAAAAAAATAACAGCATTTTTTACGTCCGATAGTTGAAATCTTGTGAATGTGCTTGCAAAAAAAAACACACATACATATACATACATACACGTGACTCAGTGTGTAGCGCAATCGGGAGGTCCAGGTTCGATACCCCGGGCCGGCCGTTCCGACCGGGGTTTTCGTGGTTTCCCTCGGTCATAAGGTGAATGCTGAGATGTTCCAAAATCCCACGAACACCTCCCACTGCGCCACCTAACACCTTTTACGATCATCCTAGTCCTTTCACTCATCATCACCCTATAATAATAACAATAATAAGAGTAGACCCCGTGGCGCACACGATTTCGACAGTTATCGTCTGCGCCGAGGAGGCTGCAAGTTTGAGTCCTGTGTAGACATGGTCGTATTTGTGATTGTCCTATCACCCATCATCATATTATCTCATAATTCTCACTTCAAGGCGTAATAACCTTGTCGTGCTCAGGGATATAACTGAAAAGCTGATCCTAGAAAAATTACTCACGTTAATCGAGTAACGTGGTCAGTAATGGCTTATACGCCAATAATAATAATAATAATAATAATAATAATGATGATGATAACAATAACCTCATTCTATCCTCCTAACTGATATTCAAGGCTAACAACCTTGTCTTCAGCAAGGGATGCAGTGAACCCGATAATTCCACTGGTTGATTTCTCCAGGACAGAATATAACTGGGCATCGGAGTGATAAATGTGTTGCGTGGTCAGTAGTGACCCATACGTGTATAATAATATATAAGACAAAGTTATATTTATCACATTAATTACTGAAAAAATAAAAATATTAATTTTTAAACAAAGTCATACCAATAATTGTGTAATTCTCTTTTTGTTTCTGCTCTGAATATTTTATATTTTCAAGCCAAGTCGATTCTAGCGATGTTCTTGTTTCACGAATGACAAATGGACTGTGAATAAATACTACGCTCATTTTAAAATGCGCTCCATTCACGTTCACCAAACAATTTTTTGTTCTACTCTATAGCAGGGGAAGATAAGCAGCTTAATAATGGGCACCTGTATTTCAACTTCAAGAAATTACTTTCTTGTCTCTTAAAGTATTAGAAATTTTAAACTTCTCCCAATACGTACATTAAGATTTTATAGATTTTGACGATACATACAAAATATAAATTAGAAATAAATGAATCTTTTGGATTTTGAACATCGTTCTTCTGCCCTTAGATATTCAAATTCATTAGACACGATATAAAAATATGTACCTAGGTGTCTTGCGATGAGCCCTTTAAAACACCTTCAACATGTTCGTGGATTCAATGCGCAAATTTGTGTACATTGTTATGTGCGGAAAACGATACAGTAATTTGCTTGCTTCCCAAATGTGTTATTCCATTCCCTTTATTACCGCAGACCAAACGTTTTGCGAATTAGTGTCAATGAAATCCACTGTTTCATACCAAAACAGCAATATTACGTAGTATCCGGCAATAAAAAGCATTTTATCACATCATATTTGTTCATCATTACCGTATGTTTATCCAATATCTGCGCGTAATTACAAAAGAGGTAAAATCACAGTGGTTTAATTAATGTGATCGTATTCGTAATAATGGCCAACGCAGTAAACTATGTACTGATTTGACTCGTAATTCTTTTTCCATAATCTACTGCATTAAATACTGCATCACAATGGTAGTTATGAGTACAAATGCCTTCACCCAATGATCATTGTAACAAGTTATAAAACATTCGCAGAATAATGATTAAATTTGAGCAAACGTTTCTTTTAAAAAAATCTTCTAATTAATGATAGTTTTCAATTTCATTTTGTGTTCTATTTTTCATTTCTAAATTGTAAATTTATTGTCATCCAAACTTTTAAATAAGAAATGTTTACAAAATAAATAATATACTCATGATCCCAGGTCTGTTCTGTGATACGCTAGTGACTTCGCTTATAAAATTTGAATCCCTTGTCCGAAAAAATGAGACCCAGATCCCGTGCATTTATCTGCGTACAAATCAAGCTATAGAAGAAAATTTATGTTCCCTAACAGATTTTAATGTATTTTTTCTAATGAGATTTACAACTTGTTGCTTCATAGGAATGGTAATCTATAAAGCGTCATTGTTCATGATTCTAATAAATCATTATGTTTTACGTTGAAGTTTAGTCCTAAGGTAACAATTTAAATTTAATATGACAGTTCGTAGACATTACTGTGGATTCAGTATATATTTCGAGCATTGTGTCTCGATTTGTGATCATACAGCATTTTGTCCAACACTGAAGATTACTGAAGGAGATGTGTGTTATTTTCGGTAGAAATTGGCGATTTGTTATGTAATCTGTTCATGCAAGTATATTTATTTTCTTTAATATTTGCATTTAGATCAAACACAGTGATTCTTTCAAAATTTGAAATCAGTATTTGGATTATCGTTATTTGTTGAAGATTGTCTCTAAATATGAGCTATTCGAAATAAGGATATATTGAAACTCTTCTATTGAATGACTGAATCTGCAGCTCCTTCAAGCTCAGATGATTGAAATGAACGAATACGAAATGTGAACTACTTTTATTGTTTGTCACTTTGTATTTAAAGGAACTAAAGACAACAAAATTAACTGTAGGTTTGTGATCAAATGAAGAAAATGTTATTATAATACAATTCCATCGGTTGTAAATCCTCCTAGCTCAATGTTTCTATAATAAAAGGCAGATTATTCTTGGAATTCAACGTTGAAGAATTAGATGCATTGAACAAAATATTGGCTTTGAATCATATAAAATATGCGCAAAAATTAATTGTGATAAAAATCGTTGGAAATACAAAGTTGTAACCGGTTTACGGACATTTTAATTTGCCGTCAATGCTGAGAATGAATGCAGTTGGAAATTACTGGACATGTATTAAGTAAAATTGTGTACAGTATACAATAAGGCTTAGATGCTGATGATTTCGGGTCACCCTCTATAATTTATAAACCGGTGCGTCACATTTCTCGGTAGACCTGTTCTGAGAGTGTTCCAAGAAGTGCTCATCACGCAGCTCCATGTGTAGGGCGGTGCAAATGATCGATCATTCAATTGATAAATAATAACCATCTGATTGGCCTTGTCATTATTTGCTCGACAACTCAATACTAGCCTCTCACAATTGGTAGTGCTACTAGAATTATTTCAATTGATTCGTTATGAAGTATATTAAATAAGAGTGAAGTACTCACGGAAAGTCTCATCGTTACAAAGGAAATGAAGTGTAAGAAACTATTCACTAACATGAAATTATCCTCACATTTCAACTTAGTTATTTCAAAAGTAACTATTCTGTTAAATATGTCATCGGAAAATATGTTATCTAATTCAATGAGGTCTCCACATGTTTCAGGGTCTATATGTTCTAACTTCGGAGTGATAGATTGCACTATACATAGTAATAAGATTTTCAAAATTCTTCTTACCTGAGACTTTGAGAATATTTAAACGAAGTAAATGGCTATTGGAACTAACTATAAGAGCAATTGTTGTATCCACTTTTACTTACAAGTACATGATCCGAATACATTTATCATTAAAGGTAGAAACTTATCTGTACGAACTTTCCGCTGATGGGATTTATATTTAGCCTTTACATTTGTAGAACTTTTTTTTAGCAGTTGGGTATACATTTTGGCGTGAAAATAACCTACAGTTTCGTTTCTTTTTTCCTCAAAATTTCAATGACATACCGATCGTTCGCTAAAGTGTCCAGGGAGATGAGTAACTACACCTGACGATATCAAAACACGAACAATCCTTCTATCGATTACTTTCCCCTCTATGGATTAGATTCGCTATATCGAATGTCTTCTCTCTATTGATTAAATTCACCCTTTCGATTCAGTAACTCGATTAGATTCCTCCTATCGGTTAGATTACCCCTATCGATTAGATTCCCCTTATCGATTAGATTACCCATATCGATTAGATTCCCTCTATTGATTAGATTCCATCTATCGATTACATTTCCCTATCGATTAGATTCCCTCTGTCGATTAGATTCCCCCTATCGATTAGATTCCCTCTATCGATTAGTTTACCCCTATCGATTAGATGACCCCTATCGATTAGATGACCCCTATCGATTATATTTCTTCCCCCGAATCGACTCACCCTATCGATACAGTAATTCTTTGGGATGAAAAGCCCTCATACACTCGATTCCCCTGATGCCCTTTAACGTCCTCCACCACTCGACGTCAGCTCTCCGCCACCACGCCCGCAGGGGAGGCGTGCGCGTATGAGAAGCGGGGAAGAGGTCGGCCTGCGACCGGGCGGGGCGGGGTGGCGCCTTGGGTTTCGTTCCTGTGGTGAACCGCGGAGGCGGAGGCTGCGTGGCGTGGCGGGGCGACGCCGGCCGAGCTCCTGTCCCTTGTGCGGGTCGCGGTCACTCGCTACCGGTTCGCCCAGCGGGACAAGGCGGGGTCGAATTCCCGCTTCCAGCTCCAGGAATAGCACGCGATTTGTACAGTAGCAGGCCATTTCCCAGCTCGTATGCGCGCCTGGAAAATGTGGCTGAGAAGTCGGAGATCGGGTTGCGAACAGTTCTGATTTCTCTTGCACGCTCGTTTCGGATATTCCAACGCTAGGGAGTCGTGAGTTTCCTTGAAGCACGTTGCATGCACTGTGCGCGAGCAGGTGGATGTGTATTTACGAGGATCATGTTCCAAACGCAATAGCAACGTAAATGTGTGCCTACACAAACGCCGTCTCCTGTTTGTGTGCTTTGGAGGTATTGTTTACTGGTGAATGAAATTACGGAAGGTGAAAACAAGAGGCTTGTTCAAAGAAAGCAATACGTTCTGAAGAGTTGTGTGAATGAATCATTCCCTTTTCTATCAAAAGCTAAAATAACTATTTTGAAATTCTTAACAATTCTAAATAAATTACACAAACGCTTCTAAATGCACGTATTTTGCAAACTGTTTCGAACAATACCAGCACTTATTACTCAATAATTTGATATTCTTGTGTTTTCTGATTCTCATATTAAAAATGTGGCAAAATTTTGACGTTTTGTACTTGATCTTTCCCTTTCATTGTTAAATACGAACGTTCACAGACGAAGAACGCTATTGACGTAGGAGAAACCTGCAATTTGTTTAAACGCAACCGCCGAGTCCACACGCGTGACTTCCGAAATGGCGGGCAGCGTGACGGTTGTTCTGGCTGCGCTTTCCCTGCGTGCGTGGCCGTGGGAGGCGGTGCGTGTTCGGCCAAAGGTCGAGGGCCACTGGTCTACCCGCGTTGCGCTTCGCGTGGGACAGGAGCGCCTTTTGCCGTCACGGAGAAAGGAGGAATGAAACCCCCGCGCCGCGCCGCGCAGAGCAGCAACCTCACAAGCTGTCTCGGCCGCCACCGCCGCCCGGCGGAAATGGTGGAGGTTACCGCGTGCGCCCGGCGCAGTAGCAGCCGTCCGCTGCCGTCCGCTCTTGACAGCGCGCGGCGTGGAGGGAGTGGCGGAGGCGGAGGCGGAGGCGGAGGTGGAGGTGGAGGTGGAGATGGAGGTGGAGGTGGAGGCGGTGGCGGTGGCGGTGGCGGTGGCGGAGGCGGAGGCGGAGGCGGAGGCGGAGGCGCAGGCGGAGGCGGGGGCGGGGGCGGAGGCGGGGGCGGTAGCGATGGCGGAGGCGGGGGCGGGGTCGAGGCGGGGGCGGGGGCGGAGGCGGAGGCGGAGGCGGGGGCGAAGGCGGAGGCGGTGGCGGTGGCGGTGGCGGTGGCGGAGGCGGAGGCGGAGGCGGTGGCGGTGGCGGTGGCGGAGGCGGAGGCGGAGGCGGAGGCGTGGGCGGGGGCGGAGGCGGGGGCGGTAGCGATGGCGGAGGCGGGGGCGGGGTCGAGGCGGGGGCGGGGGCGGAGGCGGAGGCGGGGGGCGAAGGCGGAGGCGGTGGCGGAGGCGGAGGCGGAGGCGGAGGCGGAGGCGGAGGCGGTGGCGGTGGCGGTGGCGGTGGCGGTGGCGGTGGCGGAGGCGAAGGCGGTGGCGGTGGCGGTGGCGGAGGCGAAGGCGAAGGCGGAGGCGGAGGCGGAGGCGGGGGCGGGGTCGAGGCGGAGGCGGCGAAAAAGGCGGATGGCCTGCTGGCGGAGGTGGATAGTCCTGTGGTGGCACCGGCTGAATGTAGCTCTGAGCCAGCATTGCCACTGAATCTGCAGCGACTCTCGCCGGAACGTCCTAGGGCTAGAGTCCCGACGGACGCCGTGGTGGATTTTTCGGCACCATACAGCTAGATATATCGAATTCAGCTGCTGTTTGCCGGATAGTTCTAACGACAGGATGCATTTATAGGTAGTTTCTCCGCGGCTCTGTTTGATCAACACGTTGTCAATGCTGAAGCAGTATCCTAACAAACGGGCCATTGGCCGCGATCGATCCAAGAAGGGATACGCGTTTCTTTGTGATGTCCAAATCAAACCTGTATCTTTCAATATTCTATGACATATATAGTATTTTTTATTTAGTTGTACAACATATTAATCAGCTAGACACTAAATGTTTTTGTTTCGACAATGTCGACTTTTGTTTTGTTTATTTGGCGTTTGTATAAAGCATTGGAAAAATGTTGTTTAACATATTTAATAAATCTCAGAAGATCTTATTAAAATTAGTTGTATCAAACATTGCAAAACTGTTAATATTTACTAGTATTAATAAATATTTGTAGTTAAGTGTAAAATTAAATTAATTTCCGCTCATATTCTGGGTAAAAAGTTATTACAAATGCATGCGAGCACGCGTTTCATTCGAACGTTCATAACAACACCAGAACAGGTGCGAAATTCAGTGGTTAACGCACCGTCATTGGCAAAAACAACAATAATACAGTAGTTTGTGGAAGCATGTGGTAATGCGAAGGGCCGATCAAGGCTGTGGAGAATCACGCACTCCTCGACCTTTGCGTGGCTGCGGACGCGGACGCGGGCTCGGCCCAGTTTCCGGCTCGCCTTGACAAATTGCAGCATACGCACCCGTCTCGGCGGAGCGGTCAGCGGCAGCGCACGAAATTACCGGTCTCGTCCATCAGTCTTTTGTAGCGGGGCGGCGCGCGTCTTCCTTCTCCTGCCAGCGCCGCCGCCAACGCGCCGGTTAGCGAGCTCACCCCCCCCTGTACGTCCCTACCTCGCCCCACCAGCCCACCCCACACCTTGGCCCCCCTTCGCCACCCAACCCCCGTCACACACTCCGCCCTGCCCACCACACCCCCTTCCCATATTCACAGCCCATTTTTTGTTTTATAAAATACATGAATAACTATAAAACTATCTTTTTCCACTTCAGAGATCAGATTAATCAAAGCTTTATTCTAGTGCTTGCGAACTCAATGTTATGTGACGTCACAGAAATCCACTCCCTTGCCCCGAACCGAGCCGCGGAGCAATGGATGTGACCGACGCGACAGCAGACACACAGTGTTCCGATGATGGGGGAAAATGATCGCTTGGAAAATCGATAATTAACATTTGTTTAATGGTAAATATTATTTAGAATGGTTGTGATCCAATAACAAAATGAAAAATTAAATAATAGAACATAGATTATTAAGTAACTCGACGCAATAGCTGACTCTTTATCATCGCCATTACTATAATTCCACTTTCATTCTTTACATAACATTTTTTTGAGACAATTTTAACATATTAGAACAATAATATTTTATAAAATGTTATATAATGTAATAAATTTGGTTCGTTCTGAAACATTATTTAATGTTAACAAATAGATGTCACATGGGAGAATTTGGACTCCAAGCTTGATGATTTCATTCCTACTTATGTATGAAAATGTAAATCCTCGTGATTTTCAGTACCTTTTCCATAATCGTCTATCTTCAAAATCCTTTACTCATCTCATGATTGGAGACTCTGAATATATTTTTGAGATTGTCAATTCCCAGAATGCATTCTTATATCGCGGGGTTCTGTGGATCGCAAATCTGCGTAGTGTACTGCATAGGTTGATCTTTTTAACATACTTCAGTTTTTTTCGAACACACTGAACACTTCGCCATTGTTCCAGTATTTATGAAAAGAAAAGAAAACTTCCCAAATCGAAAGAAAATTAACACTCATGTTACCTCAAACTCCAGCAATTTCCCCCTGGCAAGGTTTTCGACACCGCAGTCTGTTTATTCCCCCTCCCCTTTTGCTCGCACTACTTCTCCGAGAGCCTGCTCACGGAGGGCAAGGCTGCCTTGATGTCTTTTTCTCTCCAGTTGGCAAACACTGCTTTATCTCGAAGTCTTAGGCTTCTGCGGCCAGAGTCATGTGTGTGATCTTGGCTGTCGTGGTCTTCCTCAGGGCTGGTACGCGACGTCACCCGGACAGCCAAGATCACGCACTGCTTTATCTCCTTCACCCTTCCTGGCATTACATCCACTTTCTGCTATATCTAGGGTCTTGGCAGGGGGCGTCCTCCACTCCCTCTCCATTTCCCCTCTTTCTAGTTTTGCAGGCTGGGACTTTATCTCTCAATATCCCGCTATGGAAGCCGTGGGCTTTTTCAGCTAGTTCCTTGGTTATCGCGTAGTCTCCACTCTAATCCTTGGATCCTTAGCGGAATGATGGTTTATTCCTAGATAGGGTAGGAAATAATTGGTGGAGCACACCGGCAGAATTCGTGTTGGCAGGGGAAACGTGAGTTCCACCGGATTTGTTCACCTCAACTTCCACTTGGAAGGCCTGGGATCAAACCCGGTCACCGGCGGTTGTTTGGCCACAGCGCTATGGGCGAAAAATCACCAACTGTATTTAAATGTAAACAACACATCCACATAATTACGTATTGTTGACATTTCTATATTTAAGTACACTCCCTGAAGTTGCGTGAATGCTTGTAATATCAGCTTGATGAAGGGGGTAATCGAGCATCGCCTTTAAAGGGGCCCTACATTCGTCTGAAAGATATAGAACGATTTTCTTAAGAATGGGATAAAGTGACAGTTCGCGAAACAAGTGAACATCACGTGTACTTCAGAGAAGTAAACACGTGCACCGTCGCGAGTACGCATCTCACATTCAAGACTCGATTTTAAAACAAACATTATACTTATCACATAAAAACTAAATTCAATGTAATTTTTTAAAAAAGAAAGAATTTTTACCGAAGAGCACAAAGCTCTGCACTTACTAATTTCAATTATTTCTGGTGGCGCACTATATTTTCGTCGGACGAGGAAATCACAGCCAGGGATCGTCGTAACTATTTACAAGTTAGCCAACTGCAAACGAACGAATGGAGGAAGGAGAGTCTAATAAGTTCAAGGACACAACGATCACAGACTCGTCAGTTGTGTTGTCAAATCATCCCATTCTAAAGAAAATCGGACAATATATTTCACCATCGTGCCATGCGCAGTCCGTGTCCAGTCAGGCGCGCTGTGATCGGCTGGAGGGAGGCACTTCGTGCTTTGTGTAGTAGAGACGTAAATTATGCAGCACGGATAGGCGCCATCCGCTTCTGCGAACCGACCATACACTGTCCATCACAGGACGTAATATTTTCAACAAATATATATTTCACTGCTTACTAACGCAATCAATTCAAAATTATTAATTATGATCACATTTCATAACATTCCCACACCAGAAACTACATTATATAGTAACTAAAGTTTATATAGTGCCTAAAATTCTTGTTTAACCGTTAGAATTTTAAAATGTCTATCCATCTTGCCCTAAAAATCCCTGCTCGGCTTAATTCAACAGAGGGGAGTAGTCTCAAAACCTATCCTACTCAGGAAATAGTATCGAAATTTGAATTAAATGAAAATTCGGCATTACCCCGGTCAACAAAAGACGAAGTCTTATTATTAATGTAAGTACTATCACACCATCAGGCTGAAGCGTTGAAATAGAGAGATAATTGCCTGTATTTAACTATTCTAAATGGAAAAATCATAGCTGTTTCAGCATTTACATTTGTGTATTACATTTAAATTTTGATATTGTTTTTTTAAATTAATTGATAAAACAATTTAACGTAATAAAATAGAGAGATCCCACTGAGTTACATTGATTTTGAATCAGACCAATCAAATACACACTTGTACAAATCTTCAATGCAACTGAGTTGAATCCACATCTATATAGATAATGCGCTTGGTTGAACAAATTACTCTTTTGTCAATTGTAGATAGTCTCCTGTAAAAATGACGAAAACTGCAACGGAAACAGTTGAGAGCAGACTAAAGTTATACCGTTTCTATCATCATTGGAATATTCTCTTCCATTCTCACTTTCAGTTATGACTTATCGGTCCCTCAATTTTTTACGAAGATTTCAAATTATTACGCAGAAAAGTATTTCAGTGTTTTCAAATATAGTTGTATCGGAATATTTACTGCATGAGAATCGCGAAAATTCTCCTCGTAAATACATCTCCAAAGCACGCATCACCATCCACAACTCACACGCGCCAACAATGCACATAAAGCGAATGTTAAGCATTGTTATTCGTTATTGATGCATTCGCCGCATAGCTCGTTGGCTGATACCTATGGACGCATACAATCTCTCGTCATGTGTATCCAATCGAAAACTTCAATATTTGTTATGATGCTCGTTCGCTGACATGAGACGGGATGTTGCTGCTGCAGCTCGTTATTTACGATGTTAACTTTCTCACGGCGCGAATAGCGATTGCTAATTAATTAAATTTTCGATTGCCGATGCATTGTCGATTGTATCATCGATATTGCTATTCGAAATCACCTTTCACGTTGTTGACCTTCCTGCATCGAAGCAGAGACCACATTTTATTACCGCGCACATTCAACACAGCGAAATTAAAAGCTTTTGTTGTGTGATCAACACACGCTAACGCTATTCGTCGGATCTCCGAAACTCTGAACTGCCCGGTTTCCTATAACAGTACCAGAGCTTTTACGAGGGAAAGCTAATTTTATGTTGGAAGAAGTCTCTTGGCAGGATAAGTATGGATTCCCTGACATGTATTTAAGCCCAAAGGGCAAGCAGGGTGGAGGTCAAGTCATTATTATCCAGAGATGAAAGGTCCTTTTGAGAAAGAGTTCGGTAGACAGCAGTCCACCTCCAACAAAGCCACGTCTGCATTCTGAGGCCCTTGTAACGCTTCCGCCTTTGTTGGGCTACTGGCAGGGCCTGAAAGCTTACGTAAAAGGGCTCGAAAACGGTCGCTTGGCTCCTGCAGATTTTCTTGCGAATTTTTAACTTTTTCTACTACAGACTTTTCACGAAAAATACATGTAACAACCGGCATGTGATGCCAGTTTTAATGATATTTTAATTTTTAAAATATTATAAATTAAGTTTTCGTGAAAAAGACCTAAGAGTGAATTATCTGTTAGTGGATTAAAATTTGTGAACTTCAAGCTTATTATGTTTTATCATTATCGGAAATAAAGTTTTCATTTAATAACTTGTATTACTTACTTTAATTATTTATATATACTTATAATGGCCTACCAACAGCCACCAAAGTCATTAATATCGAGAAGATACGCTTCTTTGATTTAGATATTTCTTTGGATTTTATAATATAGAATTCATGTTGTATTAAGTGAACATCTTAATATGTTACACTTCCTTCAATTAAACAAGACTTCACAATAGTTGTGAGTTCAAATGTATTATTATATTATTTAATAAAAGAATATAATAATAATAATAATAATAATAATAATAATAATAATTCTTCATTATGATACACAAAAATTAAAATGGAACACTGTGATTCCCTTTGTTTATAATACTTAAAACATGTATATTTTATAACTCTCATAATTGATCCAGAAAATTAAAAACAAATTAGCGATTTTTGAATAGGTTATATTCTGGAAAATTTCCTATATTGTAAATGTTCGGCTTCGACGGTGCTTTGAAGCTCTTTTATAGAAATCTGTCTTTTCTAGACCGAACCCACGCAGGACAAAGTTTGTATCGGAAACTCGGCGAACTAACAGAAAATACAATATCCGGCTCGACAGCCCGCCGGGGCCGAACTCCTGCGATGCGCGGCGGGGCGTGACAGAGCGGAGTGGGGGGCGGAGCGGGACGGGATTGGTACGGCCGCCAGACCCAATCCCCCAATCCCTGACGGACGTGCAGGATGGGATGTTCGCAACTCCCACGCACAAACCGGAAGTAGCAGGTGTAAATCATCAGGAATAGAATTGTTTTATGAAGCCTGGACGAGAAATGAGAAGGCAGAGCCCGCTGTACATGAACTAGTAGAGATAAATGTCAAGCGAAAGAAGCGAAAGAAAAAGAGCTTGAAAAGATGAGTGAGTAGAAAACGGCTCACTCCGGCACAGACTGGTACGAAGCTGGAATCGCACGTAATCAAATGACGCATTATGAATTCTCGTCTACGAGAAATGATGAGTTCCTATGAAGTAAACGCTGATAAATAAGTGGTCAAAAACGAAAGGAAACTCTCAAGAGGATAGCTGGTTGCGAAGAAGTGTGTCAGATACTTTGTTACTATTATTTTCTGTCCAACGATTGAAGCGTTTTATTTCTCTTGAAGGAATGAAAATAAATCATCCAAATTATAATTACGCATTAAGTCCCATATGTTCGTGAAATGCACGTGTACTAATATTTAATGTATTGAAACTGATAAAAATCAACATCCTTTATTGTCACGACTTTCACGTAATATGCAAATTAAAAAAATGTTTTAAAATACAGTTTTTCTGTATTCAAAGTGATAATTTATATTTTTCATCTTCTCGTGGAAATTGTCCGTAATCATTTGCTGCGAAAACTCCAATACACATATCAATATAACCGCCTGTTTTTCAGAATAAGTGGCAGATTTGTATTCAAATAAACTTTCTGTATTTGCAGTGTACTTTTACTGTCTGTTGAATGTGGTCAAATTTCAATATATTAAATTAAAATAGTAGATCATAATGGTACATCAATATTATTAAAATATCGGTGAATAGACAAAATATTTTGTGATAGAAATGTACAGCTTATTCAAAAAAAACAGACAGATGCATATCTCTATATGGAATTTTTCTGGTGAACGATTTTAAACGTTATTGAAGAGAATAGTGAACATAGGCATTATTACTTTGAATATGAATAAGATGTTTTACAAATCGTTACTGAAATGTGATAAAAAGTTAAATCAATTTCACACTTTAGCATCGTCAAAGGTTCTTTAATAGTACGATTCTGCCTTTAAGTTAAACGAAGAATACAGGTTAAGGAAAAACATCATTTATTAAAATTAAATCACAGACGCACGAAAAGAAGAGGCAAACGAAAGCGGAAGACAACAACCAGGTTAATTTCCCTAAAAAAAGAACAAAAGATGAAGTGAAAACATTCCAAAAGTAAAACCAGAAAAAAGAAAAGAAACGGCTGAGGACGGGGCGTGCAGCTCTCCAACACGCGCGCTGGGAGCACGCGAATGTTCCACGGGCGTGACCGCACGGCGACCAGCGGCGACCAGCACGGCGCGGCGCTAGAGGGGGTGCACGCGGGCGATGCTCGGAGCTAGGGAGGCCCGGTGACCGCCGCCACCGCCACCGCCACCGCCGCAACCGCTACCGCCGCCACCGCCACCGCTACTGCCGCCACCGCCACCGCCACCGTCACCGTCACCGTCACCGTCACCGTCACCGTCACCGTCACCGTCACCGTCACCGTCACCGTCACCGTCACCGCCACCGCCACCGCCACCGCCGCCGCCACCATCGCCGCCACCACCACCGCCACCGCCACCACCACCGCCACCGCCACCACCACCGCCACCGCCACCGCTACCGCCGCCACCGCCACCGCCACCGTCACCGTCACCGTCACCGCCACCGCCACCACCTCCACCGCCATCGCCACCTCCACCGCCACTACCATCACTGCCACCGCCGCCGCCACCGCCGCCGCCACCGCCACCGCCGCGCCGCCGTCATCGGGGCACGTATCTTGAGGGATGTTATGAATGGTCAATTGTGGGAACGAGTAAATGAACAAATAGGCGAGTTAAAGAAAATGAATGGTTAAAAAACGAAAATGAATGAGTAAAAAACGAAAATGAATGAGTAAAAACGAAAATGAATGAGTAAAAAACGAAAATGAATTAGTAAAAAACGAAAATGAATGAGTAAAAACGAAAATGAATGAGTAAAAAACGAAAATGAATGAGTAAAAAACGAAAATGAATGAGTAAAAAACGAAAATGAATGAGTAAAAAACGAAAATGAGTAAAAGAACAAAAAATTGGTAATAGAACAAATGAATAAATGAGCAAATACAGTAATCGAAAGAATCACCAACGGAAAACGGACAAACGTGCGGACGTTCGGACGGACAAACCGGCAGGCAGACGGATGGCCACACGCGCGAATGAACGAGAGATGCATGGATGAAAAATGCCGAATGAACGCAAGATGAAACGTTCATTCAAGTTTCAGTGAAATAAAAGAGACGATAGAGGTAAATGATCGTAATCCCGGATCGCCTCCAAACTATCACTCTCTCTCTCTCTTTTTCTCTCTCTCTCTCTCTCTCTCTCTCTCTCTCTCTCTCTCTCTCTCTCTCTCTCTCTCTCCTACTCAACCAAGACGTTTGACCATTGCATTATTATTCCTACACGAAACGAAATAAGGAGCAAACGACGTACAAGATCACCTTCCCCGATCGATCTTCGCCCCTGCTATTCAAATCACATTTGCTTCTCCATCAATCTGGTTATTGCTGCTCCCACAGTGGAAGTCATTGCACCGTCACCGCCCACTTTGCCGTGGCCTCTTCTGCAGCTGTCGCCAGCACCAGCGCCTTCGCAGACCCTTGCTGCTCCATCCATTACACTTTATTTCGCCTCCAGTACGTGAGCAAGTGACATCAGCTTTGGATGAATTGTTTGATGGATACAATACGGTCGCGAGAATTCCAGATAATTGGGGTTGATGGTACCTCGGATTATCGGATTACAAAAACTCTGATAACACGAAAAAAAAGGAAAACACATAATGCAATTTTCAACTAGAATGTATAACGAAGTTAAATTTAACTGCAGTTACTATGAAAATTACAGGTATATAAATACATACATGAGCGAAAATCGTCCACAACGATCTAGCGGATCTACAGACTGACACTGGCACCGACCGCCGCTCACGTGACCTTCGATGCAGGGTTGCCAGCCAGCCCGCTTTTTTTTCCACCTCGGATAAGCGAGGCTCGGATTACCGTGACTACTCTAGCTGAAATGTCTGATGCATAAGTTAATTAGGAAAGGTATATTGCAAAGGCGAGAAGGAAAAGGCGAAATCCTTACGCGAACTCGCTTTGTACCTCACAAATTTCACATGAATCAGCCATGATAAAAACTCCGAATCCCAGCGCGCTCCTCCAATGCGATCACCCCCCTCCTCCTTCTCCTCCTCCTCCTCCATTGCCAATTTGCCGTCACGAGCAGTCTCGCACGTAACGTACCGTTCCGTCACCCTGCCATGCACCCGCCCCGCCGTTTCCACAGCCCTCCACGTCTACCATCAGCCCGCTGCGTGTTCCATCGGCCCTGCCACCGCGAGCGGCCTCCGCTGCCTTTTAGACTTTCAAATGCCCGGAGCGGCGGCGGCGGCGCACGCGGCCGCGGAAGCAGACGGTAGACGGCGCGGCGCGGCGCGGCCGCAACATCTCCCTGCAATTGCGAAGCGCATTATACAGCGCCCGCGACCACGCGACGCCGCCGCGCCGCCGCGCCGGTGGAGGCGAAGGAAGAAGGCGAGAAGACGGGGAATGAGCGGGGGGGGGGCGAGAAGCGAAATTATGCCAAGTTTGTGATAATTGCGGGGGATGTTATTAAAATGCAGGCTCGTTATAAGCGGAGTGGTTGAGAGAAAACGATAGTTTTAAATCCATGTCAAAGAACTGAAGAATCAATATTGCTGGGGAGGTGACATTGCGCCCAAAATTATTAATAAATTTAAAAGATGGACGGTGTCAACAGTAGAGTTCAGACCCCAAAACTGAAGTAGGGTCTTATCTTTTTTGTTCAAATGAAATTAAAATGCAATTCGTGACTTTATTAGGGAATGTAGCTGGAACCACTTGAGAGCAAATGAATTAATCTGGATAATTGCCAAGAAAAATAAAACGGAAGGAAGGGAAAGATCAAGGGAACTCCTCACTTAAAACGCAGACACTTTCAATTGGGATCCCATCTTCGGATCTTCCAACTTCAGCAGGAGCTCCGCTCTTCCGAGCTAGTCCATCGCGGGACCAGCCATCGACAGACGGCGACGCCGATAGATCGCGGGACCCTGACGGACCGGAGGAGCTGGCGAAGAGATGGGGCGGAGAGAGGGCGAGGGAGACATTAAGCGGGGACGAAATGGGCGGGTCGCTCCCAGCCAGGACGCGCACCGCCGCACGGGCGAAAGCATCTTCGATTTACGAGTGGGTCGATGTCTCCACTCGAAACGGCCGCTTCCTCCTTTTTGCCATTTCGAGTTAAGAGCGCCTGCACCGCCACATGCACGCGTCTGTCCCGGCGGTGCCCGCGACCGAACCGTGGCATCCCCACGCCCTGCCCGTCACCCACTCCGTTCCCGTACCCGCGCCACGCTCGTCACCACGTCACGCCCGTCACCACGTCGCGCCCTTCACCACATCACGCCCGTCATCACGTCACGCCCTTCACCGCGTCATGCCCTTCACCACATCACGCCCGTCACCACATCACGCCCGTCACCACGTCACGCCCGTCACCACGTCACGCCCGTCACCACGTCACGCCCTTCACCACGTCACGCCCTTCACCACGTCACGCCCGTCACCACGTCACGCCAGTCACCACATCACACCCGTCACCACGTCGCGCCCATCACCACGTCACGCCCTTCACCACGTCACGCCCTTCACCACGTCACGCCCGTCACCACATCACGCCAGTCACCACGTCACGCCCGTCACCACATCACGCTCGTCCCCGCGCCGCGCCCGTCACCACGTCCCGCCCGTCACGCCCGTCACCACGTCACGCCCGTCACCACGTCACGCCCGTCACCACGTCACGCCTTTCACCACATCACGCCCGTCACCACGTCACGCCCGTCACCACGTCACGCCCGTCACCACGTCACGCCCGTCACCACGTCACGCCCTTCACCACGTCACGCCCGTCACCGCAATACGCCCGTCCCTACGCCACGCCCGTCCCCGCGCCACCCCCGTCCCCGCAACACACCCGTCACCGCGACACCCCCATCTCCGCCCCCACCCCCGTCTCCGCCCCACCGCCATCCCCGACCCACCCCCGCCCGTCATCGAGCACGCCCGTCACCGCGCCATGCCCGTAACAGCGCTCCACCCCCGTCCCCGCCCCACTCCCGTCACCACCCCACTCCTGTCACCGCCCCACCCCCGTCACCGCCCCACCCCCGTCACCGCCCCACCCCCGTCACCGCCCCACCCCCGTCACCGCCCCACCCCCGTCACCGCCCCACCCCCGTCACCGCCCCACCCCCGTCACCGCCCCACCCCCGTCACCGCCCCACCCCCGTCGCCGCGCCACGCCCGTCCCCGCGTAACGCCCGGCACATGAACGCTCTTATCCCCGCGCAGAGCCCGTCTCCATTCAGATCCAACCTCGCTGCACCCATCCCCGCCGAGCCCGCTCCACGTAGCAGTAGAATAAGCGAGGGGTAGTGCGAACGGGTAGGAGTTCGGACAGGTTTGCAACGTAGCGATCGCGACGTGGGGAGTCGGGGCGGCCCGTAGTCGGGAGGGCAGTAGGGTGGGTGGTCGGTTAAAGGGAGCGTTTGGTAGGGTGGCCGTTGGGGTGGGTAGGCGCCAGCGCCGAAAAACCGAGCGAAAATATTCATTTTCTAATGGCAGGCGGCCAACACCGTGCCTCTTCCGCGCCTTCCGGCTGCCGCAGTGGCCAAGCTGGCGACAATCCATTTTTCCTCTCGGCGCATTTGCGCTCCCGTTTTTCTATCACCCCGGACGAATTTTTTAATTCGTGGTTTGATATCGTACGCGGAGCTACGTCATCTGAAAATACGGCATTAATTCGTGAGTGGTAAAATAAGCGAGAGCAAATATTTTTTTGTCGTTTATGAACTGAGGAATTGACTCTCTCATTTGCCTGACAACGTTTTTGCGTTGTGCTTCTTGTCAAAGAGGAACGAATTCTTGATGAAATTAATTCATCAATACAAATTATTTAATATTCAATAGTTTGAATGAAGATCCATTATCAATTCAACACTGTTCATTTCTTAGTTATGAGAACGATTATATTAAAAATCCCTCATCTCGGAAAACTCCAGATTACCTTCAATAACGACGTAGCGGAATCTCTAACGGAGAAAGAGACGCAACACAAGTGTGTCTTCTCTCATTTGAACTTCAGGAGTCTATTCAGATCAATCGAATAGTTTTTTTGTTTTTTTACATTGCGAATGTATCACCTCTCCACTTCACCTGTAAGCGAAGTTTTACCGACACGTCTAATGAATATTTAAGTTGGGGAATCAGGGATGATCCATTCTTCGCGCCGTGATTCCATGCAAACAGATTCACGTCTCGGTCTTCTCGCAAAAAGCGAGATGTCCGCTCTGAATAAAGCGCGAACGAGTTCTTTCATCACGCGAATGCCGGCGCGTGTATCGTCGATTAATCTCGTCGTGATTCACCCATCGGCGGCCAGCGTCTCGCCATTGTTACGTGCTCGTCGCGCACGTATGCACGTGGAACGTGGCGTCGCGACGCCACCGCGACGGCTAACGGTCATCGCGACGCGGAACGCTGGCTGAGCCAACTCCGCGCGCAGTGGTCCGAACTGCTCCGAAACGTCGCATAGTAGGTCTATTTATTAATCGCTCGTCTGATATTGAAGAAACTGAAAAAGGGATTAAGTAGGGAGGAACAAAGAAATGAGAAAGGAGGTAATTGACAGGTAAAACTCAATACCTTAACATTGTCACTAACAGTACTGACACACAGAAAGGTGACGATTCATCCCTCGAAAGAAAAAATATATTTTTTTTATAAAAAGAAGGAATTAGTAAGAGAGTTTGAAGGAGAGTTAACTTAAAAACTGATTGCGAGGTCATTATTCAGAATACAAGCAAGGAACATTCAAACTTTCGTCATTCGGCAACTTCATTCCGTTAACAAATGTCACTCAATGAAATTTCGAAAGAAATTTGTTGATGTGATGTTTTAATTTACATAAACGTTACCCAGATTTTCATTTCAGTCATTTATTAGAGAACCACACGAAGTGAGACATGCGTACTTTTGGTGTTATTTTGGCCCACTGCGCGTCATGGTTTTGTCTCCGCATGTCAAAAGCCGCGTGACGAAATTAAGAGTGCGAGTGACGAGCCGCCGACGTGACGAAATGGACTATTGTGCGCTCGGGTGAATATGCTTCCGTCGGTGGATGCGAACGGGATGAATTGTGTTCCAGCATGGCCACCCCGAGGAAGACAAAGCGCCCGATTACATTCAATATCGACAAAAGCAGTGGATGACGCCGGCTGTGTGATAGTAAAAGGCTTTAAACGAGATGGTCTAGGTATAAACCCAGAAAGAACCCAACAGCTTTACCCCATCTAATTATGCATCCAAATGAAGAGACTGTGGCGTCTTTGCCGGGGCAAATAAATACAGACGTGAACGGCTTGTAAATATTTAGCATTTAATAGAAAAAAGATACTCCAACACCAAACACTATATACAATATTTACAATTGAAGTTAACCGTTACAAGAAGGAACTTTCCCTGGTTACCACCACCGCTGGCCCGATAATTAATTACCATCCCCGGTGTGATGCACCAGTACCTTACGCGAACATACATATGAGTATGCCGCACCTGCTGTCACGACGTAGCACGCCGGCTTCGATTCCCCGCCTCGGTAGCCTATGCATTACCATGCAACGCCGCGCACAACCCTCACGACGCCCTACCGACGCGCTCACCTCTGAAGAGTCAAGGATAGAAGACTGCTCTCAAGTCGGATTCTGCTTATATAGCCTGTGGCAGGCTTGACGGAAGCGCGTCACCCGCAGTGACCGCCGGGGTTTCCAAACCTGCACCCACGACCCGCATTCCTATGTGCAGCCCCGCGTCACTTCCGCCAGGGCTGTCCACATGGCTACTATAGTGCGTTTGTACTGGCGACAGATATGACGCCACAAACTCCTCTATACCCCCCCCGGGAATTTTCGTCGCAGTTGCAATCAACACAGAAGGAAAATTCCACAAGTGTGAAAGTCCTAGGCCGATCGGCTCACATTATATACAACTGCGCCTGACCTGGCTAATTACACAGATAAGGAAACAAACAGAGAATGCCCTACTAACCTACCCCATTGACATATTTTTACTCTACATTGTACATTGTACTTGAAATATTATGGATCTTGCCGTACGGTCGGTCCCTCTTATGCATTGTTACGAATTTTCAGCCTGGTGTGGTAACCTCTAATAACCATAGTATGTTCCTTTCCCTTTTACAACCAAATTCTTAAATTAAATTAATTTTGTACAATACACTCACTACCAAAATGACACATACAATATCACCAATATAGCCACAAACATTACATCAAAACATTCAAAATCATATACAGTTCTATACACACAAACTGACATACTGAATGACAAAACCCTATACATTGATAAATGCACAAAAAAAAACAATAAACTAACATTTATCCTGTTTTACATTTAAAACCACATACAGTGATACACTTAAAATGAAACAAATAAACAATTTTTACATTTCTCTCTTGAAGGATTGTACAAAGTTTTTCTTCTTGCCAGAATGAATATAAATGAATACAAAAGTTCATGATATTTGCTGGAAACTATTCTTTCGTAGGTTTCTTGGGAAAAGTTTACTCACTCTCGACACAACACAACAAACATCACATTCACTTATACATCATTCTTCTTGCACTATTTGTTTTGCACTGTGTTCCAGTGTTTTCGGCGCACACGTATCGGCATTGCCGGGTGCAGTGTGCCCCTCTGCAACTTCGGACACTGTCTGGCGCTCATTTTCAAACACCCTACTGAGAATATCAGCATTTACATTTAATACCCCTTTCCTATGGCTTATGATAATGTTGTAATGCTGAATCGCCAGCGACCACCTAAGCAATCTAGGATTATTCCCAGCATTCTGTTGTAACCAGACTAACGGGTTATGATCCGTTTCTATCTTTAGCAAAACATTACCGTCTAAATAGTACCGCAACTTCCCTAAACCCCAAATTAAAGCAGCACACTCTTTCTCCGTGGTGCTCCATTTTAATTCCCCGTCTGAGAATTTTTTACTGAGAAAAAGAATCGGATTTTCATTTCCTTCCTGATCTAACTGTGATAACACAATGGCTGCTCCCCTAAGTGCCGCATCACATTGCAGTAAAAATGGCTTACTAAAATCAGGTGCATGTGTGACTGCCCCCTGACACAGTGCGTCGCGAAGCTGTACAAACGAGTTTTCGCACTCTTCCGACCACCGGATTTTGCCTTGCCTATGTGTTCCCCTCAATAGATCAGTGAGCGCCGCAGATTTCTCCGAGAAATTTCTGATGAACCGTTTATAATATGATATCAGACCTATAAATTTACGGATTTCCTTTTTTGTCGTAGGCCGTGGATATTCCTTTATTACTTGCACTTTGGCTTCATTTGGTCTCATCAGACCACTACCAATCTCGTATCCTAAGAACGTAACCGATTTCCTAGCGAACTTACATTTTGCCGGTTGCACGCGTAAATTGGCCTCACGTAACTTTTGGAATACGATTCTGAGATGTTTGCAGTGATCATCCCAGTTGTCGCTAAAGATTGCAATGTCATCCATATATGGGACGGCGAACTCCGCGCAATCTTTCAGTAGTGCCTCCATAAGCTTGCTGCAAACATATGGTGCATTTTTGATGCCGAAAGGCATCCTGAGGGGTTTATAAGACCCGAATTTCGTCGTAAAGGTGGCATACCGTTGTGCGCGCTCGCTCATTTGGATCTGCCAAAATCCTTTACATAAGTCAGTTGTGGTTATGATTTTGGCCCTCGCAACTGTTTCAATTCGCTCGGCTAAACTCGGAAGCGGAAAATATTCCGTACGAATAACCTGATTTAACTTGCGGTAGTCAATACATGGCCTGGGTTTTTTTCCGGGTGCTTCCACCAAAATCATAGGGGATGTGAAATCCGAATCTGAAGGCTCGATGATACCATCCCTTAGCATTTTCGCGATTTCTTCCTGGAGGATTTTAGTTTGGCGATGAGACGTACGATACGGAGCGCTCCTCACCCTTGCATTTTCGTCCAGCAACTCGATGTCCATCTGAACATTTTTAGTGAGCCCTGGCCTATCGGAAAAGATGTCCCTAAACTCAATTACAAGTTCTCTCAGCCTTTCACTTCCTTCCGGCTCCATTTCTGTGCCCGCGAGCATTGCCTCTACATCAAATTCCTCCGGTTCTAATTTTAAGGCGTATTTCTCTATTCCGTCCTCTATAATTTCACCTATTTGTTCTGGTTCCTTAAATAATAATGAATTCTTATCAAAATATGTTTCTCTTTCCGATTCTGCTCTTACATCCTTATACTTTTCAACCAAAGTATTTACACTCTCCTCTCCCTTCTGCGCCGCGCTGAACTGTTCCGTATTTTCCTTCAACATTTCAGCGATCGGCACAGCCCGTTCTGATTCTTCTCCGTCTGTTACTAGACAGAATTCCGGGAATTCCTCCGACGGCTCATGCTCGTCTTCGCCCGGGTTTTCTGTCCGGTCGCCCTCCGCCTCCGGCAATTTTACCTGCGAGTTCCCCGAATCATCTGCTTTTGTTCTGCCTTCTGCCGCAGCCTTACTGCGCGTCATACCCATGTTCACAGTTTGTTCTTCTACAAAGGCCTGATTACTATCCTGCAGAAGTCGATACGTTCTGTTACTTAATAGATAATAACTAAGTTGATTTTCCTTCGGCACTATAGCGGCCCTAGTGATTACATTACCTAATTCCGAATTTAGGCGAATTTCCGCCACCGGCAAATTAATGGCAGTCGAATGAAGCGGCTGTTTGATCCAGACCGATTCGCCCGTATAATCACGATCTGTGACTAAATTTGCGGATACAAGATCAAATGACGCGCCCGTGTCTCTTAAGATCTCAGTCGGCTGCTCATTCACGGTCCCTGTCACAATGTGCTGCCTCAAGAACTCCCTTGCCTCGGGTTCACACACGTGATTTACTTGATTGCCCTGTTTCCGCGGACAGTTCTTAACCAAGTGCGTTGTTGACTGACATTCGTAACACTTGCGGACATAAGGTGCCTCGAATTCCTTCTTCGCGCTATGTTTCTCTAATCCATTAGTACTTCCTGCCGACTTGGGGGCCACGTGAGGAGCAACAGGTGCCCTGTTGTTTCCTTGTTCTTTCCGGAATGTTCTTTCCGGCCGGAAAGATGGTAACTGTGGCTTCTTCCACCCTTGCCGCGCATTCTCGTACGCATCTAATCTTTTCGCGAACTCAAGCGGATTCGCAAATTCGGCCCATTTATCCACGAAATGTTCCCGCATATCCCCCGGAACTTTATGCTTCATTTGATCGGCTACGATCAAATTCAATAAACCCTCGAATGTGTTTATTTTAAGTCCCGCTACCCACTCTCTGGCATAGTTTAACAATTCCCTCGCGAATATGCTCCAAGTCGCTCCGTTTTTGCTATGTTTCCTAAATAACTGCCGGAATTTCTCGGCATCAAACCGGTACAATTCTAATAGTTTCAATTTCAACTCCGCATAATCTAACGCTTCTTCCTGTTCGTCTAAAGTAAGCCATGTGTTAACATTATGCGGTAGTAATCCTATCAAATTCACAACCCAATCTTCTTCGCAGATTTTCAATTGCCTGCACTGGCTTTCAAACGCGCTCAGATAAGAAGTGATATCGTCCTGCTCTCCTTTAAACCTACCAATTATTTGGCCTATTCTAATATATTCTCTCGCGTGTTCCGAGCGCGCTTCCGAACGAATCTCCGAATTTGTTTCGCCCGTCTGGGCATTCTGCACTCTCGCAAGTTCTAATTGATATTCCCTTTCTTCTAATATTCTCCTATCCTCCCTATCTCTTTCCTCTGCCACCATTCTATCCCTCCTATCTCTTTCGTACTGTTGCCCCAATTCCTCCGTTAATTCAACGGAATAATCCTCATGCTCTACTATTAATCTCTTTAAAATCGGGTTTGTTTCCGATCCATCTAATTCTATTCCTAAATCCCTGGCGATTCGGATCATTCCCTCCTTTCGAAATCTCAGTAAATGCGCCATTGCTTTCAAACAGTGCCCTACGCGTTGCAAAAGAACACACTTACCCTTAGCTTCCACTGCTTGCACGTGGCTGCTTCCTGCTGCTTGTGCGTGCACGTTCGGCGCTGGCGGATGTCGTGATGAGATGGATGGATTGGCTGCAACTCGTCCTTCCTTCCCGTCCTTCCTTCCTTCCCGTCCTTCTGCTTGAGGTTTCGCCCCGCCGATGTACTCGCACGTTTTCGTTCGCGTTTTACTTGTTTCGCGCACTATGAATATATTTACGTCGAAACTGTTCCCTGGCTGAGCTTTGCTCGCTCGCCCACTATTTAAACTTTCTCCGGCGGATACCTGCGGCCAAATATACTTTCACTTCCGCGTACCGATCCGTTGTTCTGGATGCCTGTCCCGCTGGTACAAAGCGCCCTACCTGCTGGGTGTTTTGTTCGTTTCTATAGCTGTTGCTACACTGCCGACCGAACCTTGAACGTGAAACGCAGAATTCTATTCCTCCTACGCTCACTAATTACCCATGGACGGATGAAGCCCCTTACTGGCGTAATTATTCTACCTGCCGTTCCTGGCGTGCTTCCATGTGATGCTGCCTACCACAGACAAACACCGCACATACACAACTGCGTGGTCGTTTACTAACCATAAACTGCGTACTTGAACCGCTACATACACTACACTTGCATGGTAGTTCCAGAACCGCTGCCTACACTATACTACGTGGTAGTTCTTGAACTGCTGCCACAATTCTACACCTACGTGGTAGTTCGTGATTCGCTGCATACACTACACTTGCATGGTAGTTCCTAAACCGCTACTACACGTGCGTGGTAATTCGTTAACCGCTGCTTACACTACACGTGCGTGGTAGTTCGATAACCGTTGGCACCATTCTACGTGCGTGGTAGTTCGTTAACCGCTGCCACCATTCTATTCCTCCTACGTCTGTGGCGTCTTTGCCGGGGCAAATAAATACAGACGTGAACGGCTTGTAAATATTTAGCATTTAATAGAAAAAAGATACTCCAACACCAAACACTATATACAATATTTACAATTGAAGTTAACCGTTACAAGAAGGAACTTTCCCTGGTTACCACCACCGCTGGCCCGATAATTAATTACCATCCCCGGTGTGATGCACCAGTACCTTACGCGAACATACATATGAGTATGCCGCACCTGCTGTCACGACGTAGCACGCCGGCTTCGATTCCCCGCCTCGGTAGCCTATGCATTACCATGCAACGCCGCGCACAACCCTCACGACGCCCTACCGACGCGCTCACCTCTGAAGAGTCAAGGATAGAAGACTGCTCTCAAGTCGGATTCTGCTTATATAGCCTGTGGCAGGCTTGACGGAAGCGCGTCACCCGCAGTGACCGCCGGGGTTTCCAAACCTGCACCCACGACCCGCATTCCTATGTGCAGCCCCGCGTCACTTCCGCCAGGGCTGTCCACATGGCTACTATAGTGCGTTTGTACTGGCGACAGATATGACGCCACAAGACCTTACGGAGGCAAGTTTACAATAATTCAGACCAAGGTATACAATAGCATGATCTCTCGGCAGTATCATTAGTGTGATCGCGAGAACTTGAAGGTAACTCAAAATAATGAAACAGACCTTTACCTCCTTTACAGCAAATTACGATAAATTTTAGTTGATGCAATTAAATGAAAGAAGTCATTCATGTGACAGCGCTCTTTAACACGAGAACAAGTATTAAAACACCTGATGTTTCGTGAACGCCAATTTCATATCTAATTATTCCAATATTATATTTATCACTGACGACTTGCCTAATTTTCAAACCAACATTATATTATCTCTTCCTGAGTGATGCTGACAATCACAAAGGTACCTTGAACGCCCTTATGGATAAATAACGGTGATTGCCAATGTTCCTTTGTTTCCAATGTCTTTATTTCCGTCACGATCTCGACCATTCTGAATTATCCATAAGGAAGTTCTCGCCTCCAATGGAGAGGATTTCCACTTGAACTCTACGGTAACTGTATCTAGGACTGACTCTCCAACTAGTAGCTTTGTGTCGCGAACATTGTTGTTTCCTCGTATTCAGGTCTCGCATTCACATTATGAACTTCCGCTCTCTGTGAGTTTCTGAGGATAAAGAGTCATCCCAGACATCGTCGTTCCACCTCACTTCAGTCTTGAAGACAACGCTGCCTTCTACCACCCTCGTCTCCCCGCCCCTCGTCCCCGCCCCCTCCTCCCCGCCCTCGATTTCGCTTCCTTGTCCCCGCCTCCTCCTCCCCGCCCCTTGTCCCCGCCCTTCGTCCCCGCTCCCCCGGCCCCTTCCTCGTCCCCGCCCCCTCTCCCCCGTCCCCGCCCCCTCTTCCCCGCTCCCTCGTCCCCGCCCCCTCCTCCCAGCTCCCTCGTCCCCTCTCCCTCGTCTCCGCTCACTCCCTCGGCTATCCCATAACCCCCCCCTCCAGCCCACCCTTCCAACCCACTCTCTCCAACTCACCGCCTTCTTGTCTTCCACTCTCGTCGCCGTTATTTCCATCACATCACTGTCACTATCATCACTGTCACATTTCTATCACACCGCCCCTTCCACAACGTCGCTTCTACCATGATACCTATTGCCTGCTCCACTATCCCAGTCATTTCCATCTCAATATTTCTGCCAACGCAATGTAACATAGTCCCGATGCACTTACTTCATCGCCGAATCCTCCAAGAGCCTCCCCTCTGCTAACATATTCATTAACCTAACGCAATATTCCAACTATGTGATTGGTAACAGCGCTCGTGAAGTCAAAGTGGGTGCGCCCGCGGCAGGCATGGCTCTTCTCCGAAACGCAGCTTCCGGCTCTCCCCGATTCCACCGTACTTCTAACGACATCATCCCCTTCGCCCCTCCAATTTGCACAATTGGTTCGTATTTCCACCCTCCCCGCCGCCATCTCCGGAGTTGCTTCTTCCTGTCCGACCTCCGCCTCCGTCACCGCTTCCGCTGCTCTCCACCGCAGGCGGGCCGCCGCCGCCGCCCCCCCTTGCTTCCACCGCCAATTTCCGGCGCCGAGCCCGGAAGGCCCTCTCGGGGGGAAGTTCCTCTGGCAAACGCCGCGCGCGCGGCCGGCGCTTCCGCGGAGGCAAGCAGAGGCCCCAGTGGCCCCGTCGCATGCCACGCGCTTGACCGGGCAGTTGCGGAGAGAAGTGCTGAAGGAGAAGCGGAAATGCAGTCACCGGAGTCAATGTGTCCGAAGCACCCTTGGACGAGGAAATGTTTCGAGGGAACAGTACACCGAGAGGCCAAAAACGTCTCATTTAGGCAGTCACGTTTAGCAAAGCGAGGTGAAAGTTCATTTTTTTTTGCACTAGTGCGAAAACTGATGGCCTTGCGGCTTAGATGGTCAGTGTGCACGCTTTCCTTGACGCGATCAGGTTCGATTCCCGATCAGGCAAGATTATAGTGTCAGTTGTCCTTACAATGTCCCTGTATATGTTGCTTTGTGACAATGAGAAAAGTCATTTCCAGATTGAAAAGACCAGAATATAGCGTGGGGATGTCTTCGTGCCATCCACACGTAGCCCCATAACGAAATATTGAATATTACTTTCAATTTGCATGTTTTAATTTATTAAAAATTGAGAGTAAATCATGAAAACAATGTTTCTATACATATTTATGTTAGAATTACATATTCTTAAAGAAGTTTGAATTTGAACTCCGAGACAAACTAGAAAATAATGTGAAAGCGTCGGCTTCCGCTGCCGGAGTCGGTACTTCGCTGTCCGGGAGACGCCGCGTCTTAGGCACAGGGAGCAACGTTTTGGCCGCCATGCTGCGACCTTCATTTCGCCCAGAGGAGGATAGCACTATGTCGGCCGAAACCTGCATCTGTGCCTAGAAGCTGCGTCTGTGTAATGTATTTGTAGATAGGTCAATTGTTGATATTATTAAATTAATACTCAAATAATACTTTAAAATAAATGATAATTTTGAGAAAAAAATTATTTAACAGTGTACATTTTCAAAGAAGAAAGGCTGCCGCCCCCTCTCAGACCACCCATACCCGCCGCCTCGTTCTCACCGCGTCTTTCCGAGAATCGCAGCTGTGGCTCGGCGCTTCTAAGGGCGGGAGGGCGGGAGGGCGGGAGGGCGGTTGGGCGGTTGGGCGGTTGGGCAGGCGGGCGGGCGGTTGGGTGGGCGGTTGGGTGGGTGGGGTGGGCGGGCGGGCGGGCGGGCGGGTGGTTGGGTGGGCTGGCGGGCGGGCGGGTGGTTGGGTGGGCGGGCGGGCGGGCGGGCGGGTGGTTGGGTGGGCGGGCGGGCGGGCGGCGGGCGGGCGGTTGGTTGGGTGGGCGGGCGGGCGGGCGGGCGGGCGGGCGGTTGGTTGGGTGGGCGGGCGGGCGGTTTTGGGTGGGCAGGTGGGCGGTTCTGGGTGGGCAGGCGGGCGGTTTTGGGTGGGCAGGCGGTTTTGGTTGGGCGGGCGGTTGGGCGGGCGGTCCGTCCGGGCGGGCGGCTGGGCGGGCGGCTGGGCGGGCGGGCGGTCCGTCCGGGTTGGCGCGCGCCCCGGGCCAGGGCCCGCGAGAGGGTCGGGCGGCCGGCCGGCAAGGGCGTGAATGATGGAGCGGCCGGAGAGGGCGCCGCGCCGCCGCCCCCCGCCCGCTATGAATATTTCATTGTTTTCCTCCGAGCCGAGACAAACGGTGTTCTGCGCTGACGACCCGCAATTTCCAAATATTTTACGGCGTGTTTTTCGGCGCCGAAACATCCCGCGTGTGTGCTGTGTTGGACGGCCAGATGCTGATCTGTGTTGAGTTCGGTCCAGCCGGGCCGATGGAAATATTTGAGGGTAAAGACGATTAACTAAAATTATGGCTTAACTTGGGAATGTTTTACAGCGGGGATATATAATTTTTAGCACTCGCGCATAGAAATAGTTCTAGTCTGAACTTCACTGTTTATTGATTGGGAAGTGTCACTTCGCGGCATGCGTACGGCAAAGTAGACTTTGGCGTACCGTGTCACAAAGGGCTATGTCGACGACAAGGAGATGACACGAATTAACATGGCTGCTTCCTCGCTTATAGAGAATGATCCCAAGAATGCTTGTAATACTCCATGATTTACTAACAAAGTATTCAACACGTACGAAAGTGTATATATTGACTCATATCGTCTCCGCTTCCTTCAACATTTCAATCGTATGTCAAATTCTATGTTTCTGATTTGTTACACAAATAGCTATAAAAAGAATATCGTGAAATGTTATTGCTTCTAACGAATAATTTTAACAGTTTTCTGGGTTCATAACCTGTGCAATCATGACTATTGATGTCTGCAAACTTGTGTCAGTTTTCATATAAAAAAAAATGATTGCAACAAAACTTCACTCCTAACAATATATATATATATATATATATATATATATATATATATATATATATATATAAATACAATATCACATCCCTTGAATACAATATTACGAGAGCAAAGATTATTCTCAGCTAAGATAAACATAATGGTGACAATACATCGTCAATAGTTAACGCTCTTTATAATTAATGAACTTCGAAGCTAATTAAAATTAATTAACATTAGTTTCAGGCTTTCTGCGGCTGGAAATTAAAAGAATCGCACAAACACACTTTTACAACACAAATTTGGGGGTTTCATTTTCACCGTCAGTTGCAACGTTGTCATCAAAGCAACGGAAACATATTTGAGAAAATCATTTACTGGTTCAAGATTTCTTTGTAATTATTTCATCCGAGATTGATGATCTTAGCCGACATGGATTCATTTGGATGTAAAATTGCAAACGAAAACATTGCATATGAGATCATTCCAATAATAGAAAAACTCCCTTGAATACAAAATAACGGAAACATATTCGTAAGTTACACGACACAGGTATCCCGGACATGTGGCGGCAGACTTCTCTCTCAGGAAATGTCTCCCAGCTACGAAAGGGCATCTGTCCTTTTCACTCTATCGTGTGAGCAGCAAATCCGGCGTTCACACGTTTTCACTGACATATCCGCCGGATGCCTAGTATTTGGCGGACTTACTGGCTTTAATCTCAACCTCTGCACTTTTCAAACGGTATCAAACTTTCCTTTAAAGCTTCCAGTTGGTATTTCCAGTTGTCACGAGAACATGTAGGGGGATTACTTTGTCAGTCGTCGTATAAATCACTAAATGTATTGAGAGATTTACGAAAGCTTTCTACACCGTGTAATACATTTACACACTTGTGAAATACACTTTCCACTTTTCACTTCAACGTTGAAAATAAACTTCAATATGCACAACATAAATACATTTTATAGATAAATTCATTTACGTAAAGGCGAGAATAATAGAAAAAACTATATTTGGCAGTGACGACGCGGAGGTGCATCTCAACATTTACTCACTGAATCAAAGTAAATTGGAGGGAAACCATGGACATTTCTAACCAAACGTTAGGTACTTTGGGGCTCTTTATGGCAGCACACACGCACAAATGACAAGGGACGAAGATCCAGGCCCTGATCTGGATTCGAATTAGCCGCCCTGAAGGCGATGTGTCGGTATGGCGTCTTGGCGAACTCGGGAAGGCTTCTAGAACCACACAATATAGGTTGTGGTGCTACAACAGCACGTAATTCTCGCATTATTTGTAATGGATACTTAATAGCAAAAAAATAGGGCTTGAACATTCATTCCTGTATTTTCTTTGGGGAGGGGGAGAATGAAAAGATTAGATCAAAATAGAGTTTACGTAATGTTATTTAGAAAATGTATCATTATCCATTCAAGAAGTGTAAAGAAACTAAGTGGTACTGTTTTTGAAAAAAATATTTATTATAAAATTGCCTTTATTACACGCAAAATTACGCGAAAACTACTCATTTTTGAAAATAATTTGCACATTATGATATTTAAATATCTTATATAAACATTTACTTTTGAAGAAAAGATTTCATTAAACAGAAATCTCTATATTATATATTCTTGTAGTAGGTAGAACACGAAAAAGAATAAGCTTTTACAATTTTCGCAAATTTAGAGAACTCAACAAAATTCCAATCTGTCTCATTGTTCTAACTTACAAGCATACTTTGATGAATCTCAGAAGAAAATATGAAGACATTTTTTCTGTAGAAAAATCGTCTCTTTTACCGCGGCATTTCATAACTTTCTGTATACTACGTAAGTTGTATGCGAAAACGAAATATTTATTAATCAGAATTAATTATTTTAAAATAATTTTTTTATCTTTTTGTTCTGATATAGTTCCTAACTTTAAAAACACAGCTGAGCAGCAGAGAAAGGTTCAAATTTGAACTTGTGCATTGACTTCAAAAGTTGAAGTAATCTAGTAAAGGTTTTAGATATCTTATTCGTTGTTAAACTGCTCAAGTCGATAATTTTCCAGACTTGTACGACGTTAAGAAAAATTATAAACAAACTACATATTTTGAATTCCCTTGAATTTTATAAATAAAATTAATTATATTTCAAGATACAACTACTGTTCTAAATTAATACCTATTTTATTTTAAATCTTATAACGTCATTAAAACGTATGATCTTTAAAATTGTTTATGTGAGTTTTTTATTAATTGTTTTCAAATTGTTAGCTAAAAATTCATACCTGCATGCACTGTTCATTCAGGATCTGATTTGCTTTCGCAGTAACGCACGCGAAATATACAGATATCCGTACATTCTTGTTGATGAGGCAGAGGATTTTTTTATTTTTTAAATTAAAAAAGAAGTGATTTGAGAATGTCAAAAATGAAATTTGACTAATAAGATGGAATCACAGGAACATTGATTGATCAAATGTGTGCCTTTTGAGGGAATATAAAGAAAAACACTCCTACGAAGTATCTCTGTTGAAGGCACGTGTATTAATCTTCATTGGCGTTATGGGCAGTACACTCAAAATGGGAGGTGATTGTAAAGCCTGACGAACGAATCATTCAATCTCTCGTCACACTCCTTCAGCTGACGCCTCTGCACTTTCTTCCCAGTAGGGAGTCATGCGCGGGTAGACCCGTTCACCCACGCTCTGCAGCTCCGTGAGGAGTCAAATGCAAACGGTACCGTGACCAATGCCTCACTTTTCTCGGTTCATATTCCGAGTTACAGTGAAGCTATAATACGGATTCTTCTAGAAAAATTAACGAATTGGAACGACAAATGTCATCAGCGACCATTATTTTGTTAGGGTACGCGGAACGAATAAACTACGTCACAATTGTGACAAACATTCTGAGGATGAATACAACAGAACTCACGGGTCATTCAGAAAGTAAAAAATGTTTCCGCATTCAGCTGTTGCAACTATTTCGTCGCCATCAATCATTCATTCCTTTTGTTCTGTGATATAGACAGTTGTGTGGTACATTTGATGCCGAAATCTATTCACATTGTGAGTGTAACGAGTTTTCACAATGCACTGCTGGAAATGTCGCAGTGTGCAGCGGAGCCTGATTTTGTTTTTGCCGACGTAAAGTATTAGATCTGACGACGTTCATTGGTGACTTGTGCTACGGTGAACATATTGTGAACACATCCTTCGCGAGGAACAGGTGAGTGATGTTAAAGAATAAAAAAACAGATGAGAAACAGATGTCCATGACGAACAAAGATTAGGGCGATGCGATTCTCTGCTGTCCACATTTGTTTCATTGATGATAATAATAAAAGAGAGAACTCACTTGCCGATGGGCAAGACCATTGTTCTACTGTTGCACGACTACTTCTGAAGTGATTTGCAACAACGTAGTACATGTGCAATGTAGGATCATCTCGAACTTAATGTATTTTGAGGCAGTCTCACAACAGAGTGGAACGTAATTAAGTTAGTATCGAGACATGGAAAATGATCTAATGGATGTGACAACTGTATGAAAAAGTAGATGAATTAAAATAAGTTAAAAAATATATTTTCGTTCTATATTCCGTAATTTTTTTTAATGAAAAGGATTATGAAGAAATGTTCTTTATTTTACGAATTCCGTTTACGTATTTTCATTTCGTATTTCTACCAAGTATATTGAATTGCCATAACCTATTCTCGGCTTTTTATTATAACTCTCAAAAAGGAAAGTGGCATAATAAATCGAAATACAGTTTCTGTAAATTTTAGTAAAAGCTACCACTCCAATTTGAAAGGAAAACGAGTAAATAATATGACCTTAGCGTTTGAAGCAGTTCTAGGAACTTGTTTGAAATAGATTCTGCTTCGCGTCTTTTCTTCAGACAATTTTCACATTTAAGAACCTCGCCTTCCCTCTCGTTGGCTCCTTGAGCAGCGAGCGTGGCGAACAGAGAACGAACTTCAAACGAACGACCTCCGTGTCGCGTGCAGCGAAATAAGCAAGCGTGCAAAAGGTGCGGAGTTTTGTGTGACGTCTCGCCGCCCGGAGCTCGTTCTGTTCCGGCACCGTCTATTGAAGGCGCAAAGTCGCTCGTTCGCTCACCTCTGGATTGCGACGCGCGAGGTAATAAGGAACCCGTCAGCGATCTCGCTTTGCGACCGCCCCCAGCACCCCGCCCACGCCCTCCGACTGCCACTGGCGCTGGCGCTCTCGTCCTCGTCCTCGTCGGGCACGTCCTCGCGATTGCCGGCCCATGCGGACGGATCGCGTCGCGTTGCCCGCCCTTCCCCAGCGTTCCGACGATGGCAGTCCTTTGATGTGACTCCGTCGACCCTCCGTCGACCCTCCGTCGACCCTCCGTCGACCCTCCGTCGACCCTCCGTCGACCCTCCGTCGACCCTCCGTCGACCCTCCGTCGACCCTCCGTCGACCCTCCGTCGACCCTCCGTCGACCCTCCGTCGTCCCTCCGTCGTCCCTCCGTCGTCCCTCCATCTTCCCTACTTCGTCCCTCCATCTTCCCTACATCGTCCCTCCATCTTCCCTACATCGTCCCTCCATCTTCCCTACGTCGTCCCTCCATCTTCCCTACGTCGTCCCTGCATCTTCCCTACGTCGTCCCTCCATCTTCCCTACGTCGTCCCTCCATCTTCCCTACATCGTCCCTCTATCGTCCCTTCATCGTCCCTCTATGGCCCTCGTCATTGCCCTTCCATCACCCTCGTCATTGCCCCTCAGTCGGCCTCGTCCATCTTTTAACCTCGACATTGTCCCTCCATCACACTTATCATTCCTCCATTGCCCTCGTCTTCATCCCTCCATCGTCCTCATCATCATCTGTCCAACGCTATCGTCGTCGCCCCACCGCTGCTACCGTTGTCCCTGCATCACACCATTAGTTTTTATACTGTCCTAATTTCCTGTCGTCGTCTCCCTCATCTCTCCCTTCTCCACACGACTTTAGCCCGGTGTGCGTTTGTGCACTCTCAATAATAATGAGTGATAAAAATTTTGCAATTGTACAAAACTCACTCTAATACATTCTACCATGTTGACTTCGATATTGTATTCTTTGAATGATTATTTTTCGCAAACATTATGACTGTCAGTATTCATGTTGTGAAAAATATATAATGGAAAGAAACGTTTAAATTTTCGAATGCAAACGTTTCACATTTTATGATTCAAATTTTCTTAATATTTTACTTCCTTATGAAACTTCATTATATTTCAATTTCTTGCAAAAGACTCACAGGTACAACGTCACTTTGCTGGCAATAAAAGAGCGTCGAAATTCTTGCTCAATTTTTGACCAAATCCATTCCAAGAGAACTATAGACTTGAAAGGATTCCCTTTCTCAATTCCCTTCTCTTCCAGTGGCGTCGTATTTTTTTTGACGCAATGCGCTCTTCCTCGAAAGAATGTCGTCCACAATCTTAACGGCCGCCATCGCCGGCACACGGCTTTCGACCGGAGGCAGCCAGGAAACGCAACATCCAGGAAACGCCTTACGCCGTGAAAGCGCCTCCCGGGCGAAGGTTTTGTAAGCGCGCGCGTACGCGCACACGCCGCTGGAACCTCCATACATATTTATCGGAAGAGGGGGAGACCGCAAAGGGTGCACAGGAAGCGATGATACTCGGTCGGCGCAGGCCTTGAGGAACGCTAATCAACAGAGGTAGTAAAAGCTAGGAGATGCGCCGCGTGCGAGATTTACACACGCAGAGTTCACGGCGACGCGGCCTGTCATCGAGGTTCTTAACCGGCGCGCTCAATGGCGCTCGACTCCAATAGGCCGGTCTAGCTGAGCAAGGCGGTAAAATACTGTTAAACAGTGATTCGTATGTCCAATAAAATTTCTCCTCTTTTAGTGTTGTGGACGGGGAAAGAATTTTAGATAGTAATTTCTTTCTTACCGTTACATTAAAACATTCAGTAGTGTGTTGCCTTCATGTAAATGATACATTTTATTATAGTTCACTACTAAGACACCTAATGCTGATCTGTTAGTGAGTATTCAGTGACTTAATGAAACATTTCAAGCAATATAACGTGAGACATAATTTTAACAAAGAATTTATTTAACAGAGAGCGGCGAATGAACTATTAATGATCAATTTACAGAAACGAGGTAAAAAAACAAACTTTCCTACTTATTAGAAAAACGAAAACCAAGATATGATCCGTTTGTCTTTGGTTTTTCGACGCTAATATTTAAAATATTTAATAAACACGTTTAATATTCCTTACAATAAGTTTCCTATTTTATCTTGGTAATGTTCCTCAAAAATATAAGATTCCTTAATTTGTACCTCCGTTCATTAAAATTAAAAGATAATTTTAATGGAAATATGTGAATTATAATGATCTGTGGTTAATTATAAAGGAAGTACAAAGGTCCCAGTATGTGGTAGTTATAAAAACTAATTCATTTGCGGAAGCCTAAAAATAGTGTACATTTTGGCCAAACATGTATTTCTAGTACACTACCGTGTATTCTCAATTCAGTTTTTCAGACTAAAATTCAGAATGTGTCATTTCACGAATGTATGTCGTTTTATTGCATTCAAAATATTCTTAATGAAAATTGGAAACACCATTATCCTCTGAACTGCAATGTTTTGGAGAAACCGAAGGGGTTTTGAGAACTTAGAACGCTTTCTTCGAATGCTATTCGAAGTTTTCCACATATTCACACTAAAGTTCTTCTTTTCAACACATAACGATGTAGAAAGTCATATAGTCATAAAAGGAAGTACTATTACAAAGCAGGACATTATGCTACATTCTTGAGCGGTGTATTTCACGAACATATATAGCTTTGTCATATTACAGGATTGTCGGTCAAGATGGCAGGTGCGTAGCGTTTCCACATACTCTCGACAAAATATGAAGAAAAAGAACACACTTCATGAATGCCCCATACTGTGTCATTTACTAAGGCATTTATGGAGAAAGTGACACAAAAAGCTACGAGTGCTGGGGAAAACATGGGCATGCGCTCAGAGCAGTCTATACAGCAAGTCACTGAACACACGCCACATGAATGAGCAAGCAGAAGAGCGGGAGAAGTGGTGAGTGTGCGAATGAGTGAGCAATTGTGCTAAGGTTGGCGATTAGCTGGATTCTCCAAGCTGGGAAGAACGTTCGAGCCATACGAGTGCAGCCGCACATGTACTGCAGCACTTAAATTATTCATAGTCTGTCAGAGGCATGAACATAAATTGCGCTGATAAACAGCTAAAGATTTATGACGCGATTGCGAAATGATTTCATAGAGATGGAAGGAGAAGGAGTATGTTTTGTTTTGTTTTGTTTTGCAAATAGAAATAGCCATGGTGTCGGGAATTATGTGCGCCCAGAGAAACGTACACTATTTGCACAAGAGAATTTAAAGAAAATCAAACTGACGGAGGAAAAGGGGAATTCAATTAACAAGCAAACAGACCAAGTAATAAAACTATGAGTTACTTGTAACGTAAGAAAAGCATAAAATTGTAAACAAATCTTAAAGTCCTTTACAATTTCATTTATAGTATAACAAGTAATAATGTGGTACCTTTGTAGTAATGTATAAGTTTGAAACATTCAAAAAAAGTATAATCAAGTACTTAAAATAGTTATTTACAGGAAACACTAATTATAAATAATAAAATAAAAGTCATTAGTCGTTTTTTTATTCTACATTTAGTCCAGGTCTGCATGAAAACTGAGGATGGGAGATCTCGAACAATCAGCCTGCACGTTGACTAACTTAAGAATGAACAAAAAAACAAAAAACTGAGCAAACCTCCGCCTGACAGTGCCTCTGATCACAAGCTTCTGAAAGTATTTTCTGATTCTGTTTCAAATAAAGTGTATTATAACCAATTTTTGTTTTATATAATCAAATAAAAAATTATTTCCTGTCTAAATTGTTAAAAAAGTAGAAGATATTGCAAATTTGTTATATATATATATATATATATATATATATATATTTATCTTTGATTAGATTAACACATAACTTAGTCAGGAAAGCGACCACTGTCACCATCAAAGCGACGCGCAATGAAACCCTGCGGTACGCCCCAACCAGCAGGCAAACGATCGCAAGCGCGTTCCAAGAATCTCTCACCCGGCGAGGCAACTCGTTGGTCCGAGAACACACCAGCGCCGTGACGGATACAGCCTCCAACATTTGCATAGCGACTGCGAGCGCGCGCGCGCCCGTAACGTCTGCGAGTATTTGTCCGCGGGCGGTCGCCGATTCAGATCTCGCGAGAGACGAGCGTCTCCCGCGCGGAAGAACGGGAGCGCGCCGGAGGCTGGCGGCCGCTGACGAGCGCGCGTGGCTGCCTGGCCGAGGACAGACCGGCAGTGTACGTCCGCACGGAGACGGCTCTGGGGGGGGGGGCGGCACGAGGATGTGACATCAGGGAGAAAGCATCCCTGCGCCCGAAAGAAGACGCGACTTGTACCCGATAGCCTAACAAAACTGGACGATGTTTACCAATTTGTTTTTTTTTTCTCCAAGCTGTTCATGCATAAAGAACTACTGGACCATCCTTTGCGAATGGGAAGAACCCCGGTATAAAAGAAAGCGTGGTACATGTGTTAATATGTTAACAAGATAGACTTTTTCTGTTTGTTTTCTATGTTGCTTATACTCATAATAACAAGACAATCGGGTAAATTTTCGCGAAGAAGATAGAAAATCTGACACAGTATAACTACATCGAACGTTCTATTCCAAGAGAGTTCTGAATATGATTTTTTAATGCCTCGTTGCTGGTAGAATTATTTAATTATCAATTTCTACTAGGGTTTTAGGTATTGTTACGTGATAATGTGACTACTAGTTGGATATCATCGACCTACAAAATTCTCCCCCCTGTGTAAAGCTACGAAAAATTAACGGATTTGTACCATTTTCAAGAAACGAGTGATTCAAAACCACATAAGCGCGGAACAGCTTAATAGAGAATTTCCCCTTAAGGTAAAAAATATAAGATCTTTAAGAAAAAAAATTGAAGTTCGCCGATTGTGATGCAAAGGAACCAGTCGGCTTACGCGGACCGTATTACACGGTGCAACTCTTTACACCATCGTACAAAACTCGGAAACGGATATCAGATCTCCGTTGCCCTAAGGAGATAGGAGATATATTTTTAACCAAAGCTACATGATGATACTTTTTTGTCGTTATAATGCATTTTTTATAATGTTTTGCTCATTGGATTCCCTCCTCCCTCTTTGTTCGAAAAGATACTCAAATCTATGTAAAATTAAATTTAATTATCTGATTTTCTCAACAATTTAATGTCAACGCTCCACAATAAAATACTGTTAATTCACGCACAGCAGCAGGTCTTTAAATATTGCTGTACCACAGTTTACGATCTGGGACCGTTTGAAGTTTCATTCCAATCATCATCAATCCTCCATCAATGATTTACAAAGTGCTGAATGTTCGCAAGTGTCCAAATAATTGTTATTTTGAGGTGTCACAGCACTACGACTACAGTATATACTGACATTGGGATATGTGTTTGTTTTGGTGATGACCAGCATTAATTCTGAGCGGTGGGCACGACGCAATCGCGCCAGTATATACTTGGATTAGTCACGCGAGCTATTATTTTGACACTCATTTCTTCTGAATCATATTTGAAGTGTGTTCGATGAGTAACACTTCGAAATTATTTGCTTTTATTTCCCAACCGCAGGCTGTGCTGGTATCTTGTGTACGTTCGCATGACAATTTATCTATGGTGCTAGAATTCAACGAAAGGAAACTTTTAAAAATATTATTTATAAATACCATTTACATGATTTTTTTAAAAATAAAAGTAGACATTGTGAGTTTAATTAAACGCGTGATACAATTGAATAGCGTGGGGTCTTTGAAATGTGCCTTCCTGTGATAGTGAACTGTCCATCAGAAGTCAACGTGCATGTCATCATTTCCAATATCCCTAACAGATTTCACTTCAATTTCTCACTTGCTTTTCGATAAAATCCATATCAATTCATAAACATGGCGATATTCGAAGGTACGAATTAGTCGTGAAAATGATCCTAATCTCAAACTGCATTCATCGAACTGATACTTGATTTTGGAAGAAAGTATTATGCGTAGCGAAACCGCCTTCGGCGTGCTCTACTGTTTTGGAATCTGACGTAACTTTCATCTGCTAGAACTGAACTATGAATATGGATTTCCCTTCCGCGACGTGTCCCTACAGAAGCCCATACACACACGTTTGCCAGGTGGAGTTACCCGTACTAGTAAACTGCGTCTCGTGTTTATCGAGACAAAGGTCATCTTCACAACCGAAAGAGAGCTTTGACGGACCGATGATTACGTTCACAGACAAACAGCATACGTTTTATTACAAACCAGCCCCCTAAAATATCAATAATAATTAGCTGAATGGTTTTATTCGAGATACCCGCGGAATTGTAACCACGAACACTCGTGTTTTTCCCTCACGGCGAAACTACGGGATCACGTATCCCAGACGATCTGTGCCCCCGAGCAACAACCTTCTCGGACGTTCCATCTCAACCCTTCCAATGCTTTTACGGCTTATCTGATTTTCTATGTGCGTTGGAATGAAGAAAAAAACGGGGAAGAAGACAAAAATGCGCATTCTGGGGCAGGAATAGCATTGGTGGTATTCTTCTGGAATTAATACGCAGGTCTCTTGATATTTTAGTGAAGTGTTTTGACACTGCTGCAATAACTTATTTTGATGGCTTCCTACGTTGACTTTTTTTTCCAAAAGTAGCAGATTTCTATCCCTTATCCAACTTTATCGTCTTTCTCGTATGACTCGAGAATCTAGTAGTTGCTAAAACAAATTAGATGTAGACGATAAACAACATCTACGTACCTTACATATTTGATCACAAAAACAAAACATACCAATCTCGATCTGCCAGTTTCTAGAATATTTCCAATACAGTTTCATTATTGTTCTCAGAACCCGCCAGTCTACGAAGAGATAAAATGGACTTTTACACACCAAGCTATAGCTGTGGTGGAGTTACCGCTGGATCGCAGTGCATTATATACTGCTCTTTCGTGGGGCGACCATCATCTTTTCTGTCTGAGGGCTACGAACAGCGTCCCTCTCTGCGGGGGTCGATTGAGAGGCGCAGGAAAAAAAAAGTCCTCCGGTGGGCTGTGGTTTACACAGAAGCAAAGCCGCCTTTCCACAAATTATTTTATTGCATGGGAACCGGTTGGGCGGTGGGGCTGCATCATTCACAGCCAGACGCCGCCTCCTTCCTCTACAACGCTGCTGCAACCGACGGAACCGATACCCAGACGCCTCTGCCGTCAATAATCCTGTAGCCGTGGTTGACATTTTCCGGGAGAAGGAGTGGGGTAGTTCTCAAAGCAATGTGAATTTCGAAGTAGAAGTTTTAAGTTTCTTATAATTTTGCTGTTTCCTCTAACTTTGTAGTAATGATTAGTTGTAATGAAAACATCTACACAGTTTGGTAAGTACATTTAATTTCGTATAATTTCCATTTATTGTCCGTGCTCTATTCAAATGGTTCGTCTCTTTCCTTAGAGTTTATTATCTGATTTCCTTTAATTGTAATTATTCTACATTTGTCAATATTATTACCGAGACTTGAATGTACTTATTCGCGAATTCAGTTCACTTTGCCTATATCATATTCCACGTCAGAAAAACAAACAAGTATTTTTAATAAAATTGCAGTTTACGTACAAAACTAGGGATTGATCTACACCAAAAAATGTAATTAAGGTAATACTTTCGGATTCAAAGTCGGTTCCGAGACAATTCCCTGAAAATCGTACACAGAAAAGAATTCCCATTACAAGTAGTAGTGATAATCAAGTACTTAATCATGGTAAAATTATTTAACATTACTCAAATTGAATTAGATAACTAACAAATTCATTTCACGGTAATTTTAGTGTTTCTTTCTTTACAATTCTCGTTTTCTGTTCTTAAATTCATTACACAGGCTTGGCATTAGTATTCAAGAACCCACACCCTTAAAGGAAGTAATTGCTCATTCATTCAACACTTGTACATATTCTTACTTGTACAAAGGTACAAGAGTGCACTTGTACAAAGCCTCTCTGGAACCTCGTGAAAATATACCATTTACCAATACACCATTTAGATATCCAAAAGATTTACTTTCGAAAATGAACATCCTATTTACATGATTTATTTGTTTAGCTTTTCATAAAAGAAATAAAAGAGTTAATTACTCAAGACCGTTGTCATTTTTTGTGATATGTTCACGTTCCTGATTTGACATATTGCTGACGCTTTTATAAGAAATGACACTATTAAAAGACATGGAGGAGTGAAGCTATTGGTATTTCTCCTAATAGTTTTCATTTAATTTTATAAGGTCCAAAAAATGGCAGAGTTTTAGACGGTTTCAGAATTTTCACGAATGTTAAAGATATTCATCAATCAATCAAACGATCATTTGATTCTGTGTAATATTTGTGGATAATATTTAAAAAAATATTCAAGAGACAATCCTTGGTTAATGTTTAAAAACATTTTTCTACAGTTTTCATCATACTACGTTGCACACGCAAGGCAGTAGAGATGTGCCGTGTAAAAAACGACCGTGAGGACGGGGTGTTTCTCTCAGGCGTACACGGACTGTCTCTCCCTCCGCGCTCGTTCACCGTGGCATAATCTCTGGAACTGATTTCGTGCGACTGTGCATCTGATTCCATGCGATTCCCTATGCGTGTTACGCAGTCGTGCTCAAATAGGAGCAACAGCCCCCAAACGCAGGGTGAATTCCGTTGAACGACCGAGGTGAAGTTCCCGTTGATAGCCCATGGTTATGGTGGGGTACAGGCGTCTTTCAAAGTTGTGTTGCTCGCTCAGAAGAAGGATTTTTTGTACAGTGTTCACATACTGCATTTGTGGGTCTAGGTTGGGCCATTACAGAACCTTTGCCGAACTTCCTCGTACATCAATATTCGTCGATGGTCCAATCCATATAATTTGATGGTCGCATCTGAATAGGAACTGAAACGCTAGGTATCAGCAAGAAGTAAGAGTTAAACACATTTCAGAAGTTTGTAACTGTCTATACATCAGTATTTCGACAAATATAAGTAACAATTTCCTACCTGTATAATTCAATGCGTGGTCGTCAGCGAAGGACCGGCGATATCTTGGGAGGTTCTTGCATTACTCGTACTCCTGCCCGCTTTGTGAAGCCTGCGCATCGTTCACCAGCATCTTGATTTATGAACGGCTTCTGGGGCGGTGCGGTCGGGCATAGTAGGGAAGGGGGAGGGGGAGGGGGAGGGGCGTGGACGCCCGTGGTGCCGCGCTGCCCGCACGCGCTGGAATCTTCGATTTACGGGCGCCGCCGCCGCCCGCCGAAAGGGCCTAATTGATCTCAGCAGCCGCGTCGACCGCCGGGCGGCTCACCGCAGTAGGAAGCGGAGAAGAGGGTGAGCGAGGCAGGAGAACTACTGGATCGCCCCGAATGGGATACAAATTTTATTCAGATTAATGTAAGAATTTCTCATATCTAACGTTTGGCAGGAGAAGGCATTGAATCAAGTGTGATTTTGATAACTTTTATGAATATTGTTGTTTCACACTGATATATTAGACGTCGTTCTTTGAAACACGTTCAGGCATTACCTTTTTTCTTTCTTTCGGCCTACAGCCGGTTACACTTTACGGGGTGGGATGCATAATTGACCAAGACTAGATTTGACTAGACACCAATGCACTTGCGGGCTCCTCCGATCTGGAGTCAGCAGAACGCGAGGCCCTTCACGGCAACACATACGTGAGAAACAAGGGACAACAACCATTCCCAAGGCGGGGATCGGAACCTGCGACCCTTTGCACCGAAGCGCTGAGTCTGCACACAATCTTAGTCGGCCATCCAGGTCGGCCCAGGCCAAAATGAAACAAGTCGTAAGAAATTTTCGTTCCTGGATGTTACTGATCACTAAACTCTTAGATCCCACGATCTCCACGATCTCCGATTTCTAGGATCGGCAACGATTGAAATAATGACCGCATAGATAACGTAATGGCATAATAGAAGAAATCAAAACAATTAGGTAATGAGTGCTCACAGGGATTGAAAATTTTTGAAAATATGAACTGAGAGACAGAGCTAGGCTGATAGAGATATGAGAAGATAGGTTATTAGATTAGGTGCGGCACACCTCCACATAACCAGTTAGTAACTGGACATGACAGATTAAAGAGCAGTTTAGACATATAACATGTTCCGACATATGTAACATTCCTAACGCGAGGGAAATATTAACAAAAAAGCACGACCCCGTTTCATTCCACACCCTTTAACAACTTCACTACATCCTTTTAAAACATTACAAAAATATGCATGTTTAAAGCTTCATAAAATACTTCAGAGGAGAGCAGAAAATATTAATGCGTCGTCAAAACAAGTCATCAAAACTCATATTTTGCCTTGGATATTAATTGTTCATACCAGACCTTAACTGAATAAGCCACAGTTATCAGAAACATTGCTCGAACATCGTGCATTTTCTCACGGCGCCAACAGCTCATCTTGAAACCGTGTCAAAGTTTTGATAAACCTTAAGACCTACATCCTCTTCATCTATTTTCGCCTTCAATACCAGTTAGACAGGTTCACGTCAACAACTCCGCCTGCATTCTAATGATGAGACTCGAAAGACACTGGGTGAGTGGAAAGAGGGCTGCCCGGGGCGCCGATGCACCGTGACACGCGCCTCGCCCGAGCTCCCCGCCTCCGGCTCCCCGCCTCCGGCTCCCCGCCTCCGGCTCCCCGCCTCCGGCTCCCCGCCTCCGGCTCCCCGCCTCCGGCTCCCCGCCTCCGGCTCCCCGCCTCCGGCTCCCCGCCTCCGGCTCCCCGCCTCCGGCTCCCCGCCTCCGGCTCTCCGCCCCGGCTCTCCGCCCCCAACTCTCCGCCCCGGCTCCCCCCTCCCGGCTCCCCGCCCCCGGCTCCCCGCCCCCGGCTCCCCGCCCCCGGCTCCCCGCCCCCGGCTCCCCGCCCCCGTCTTCCCGCCCCCGGCTCCCCGCCTCCGGATCCCCGCCCCGGCTCCCCGCCCGGGCGACGTCCTCAATCTTTTGTATCAGACGCCAGCTAATTACTCGCGTCTGCCTGGGGCAATATCCATGCGAGCAGATCTTAACGACGTCGGCTGGGTAATTGGCGGAAGCCACCGCTTGTGGAAGCGATGTGGAGTTGGCCCCGGTAGCGCTGAGGGCTACCGCTTTGCGCCGCCCACACCAACGTCCTCCCTCCGCACCCCGGCTCGCCTGCGGTGTCGCCGTGTCGCCGAGTCGTTTCTTCAGTCCCACCGCATATCTTACCCTCTGCACTTACATGTCTACTCCAAGATCTCGTCCTCAACGTCCACAACTTCTCCGAGGCCTCCTCCTCCATCCCTCCGTCTCCCCACCATCTTCTTCATCCATCTCTTCGTCTCTTCCACTCTATCCCTCCGTGTCCTCATCCCCGTGCCTCCGTCTCGTCTACCTCTATCTCCTCTATCTCCTTCGGCTTTTCCACCTCATACTTTCATCTTCTCCACTCCTATCCATCCGTCTCCTCCAATCCATCCTTATCTCCATCTCCTCCACCTCCCTTCCTACATCTCGTCCACTTCTATCTCTCCGTCTCCAATTCCATCCTTTCGTCTTCTAATCCTCCATCCCTCCGACTTCTCCACTCCCACCCCTCCGACCCCCTCCACCTTCCTATTTCGATTTCCATTAGCCCCATCTTTCCAGATCCTTCTCCTCTCCATTCTTCTTTCCAGCACTAAAATTCCACTCTTGCATTGACCTACGTTCCGTCTCCTTCACAATTCTCGGATGTTATCTAACGCGTCTCTTCTTCTTCTACATTGAACTCCATCGTATCCAAACACACATATAGCTACTTCCTATTTTTATCTTCTTCTGTAGAATCGCCACACTTGCATCCATCGGCTTCAATCTTACGCTCAAAGCCATAGGTTACACAAATACACCGTGACCCAATATCTCTCTCTTTGCCCCGTGAGCCATCGCACAGAGAGCGCAGCGGGAGCCAACGGGGGTCGCGTGCCGGCGTCGACGCTGTCTACGCTTGTTTGGCCGTGTGAAGCACACGAGATAATAAGTAGCTGGCGAGAATCTGTGTGCGAGAAGTTACTAACTTGACTGAGTCGTGTGAATACGTTGCCCATCGCTTTATCAGTTCTTTGTCGACACTTTTCTAAAGAAATTGAGGATGTGCACAAATTTTAATTTTGTACTATACGTTTTAATTATTTGTCACATGTTGTGAACGTTAATACGGCTCTTATTGACTGTCTTTTGTTTGTTTCAGGTGAGTCTGCTAATCAAGTGCGCAAAGGCTGTTTACACATAGTGGCGTAGGTGAGTAAACTAACAACACTATTGAGAGGAATATCTGTGCAGTATTTGGCAGCGTTCCAAATGGCCTGCACTAATTACCCTTCAAATTAACTTCAATACACACGCGTGGATGATTTACAGAACACGTTTTCAAGCTGAGGGTTTGACTAATTGATATCAGATAATTAGGAGTAAATTGATTGTTAAAATCAGCTAGAAGGGTGTAACTCAATTAGCATTTTCAAAAATCAGTTTTGAAGTCAAAAGCTTGTCATTTTGCCCTAATTGAGAACGGGTTTCGTTTTGGCTAAAAAACACGATTAGATTAACAATCACACGATACATTTTTACACGTACCTGCAGATTCTGCCTGGGTGTAGCTGCACGTCTGCTGAAATTCTCCCAGTTTTTCAAACAAAATTCCTGGAAACAAAAATGAAAGCATAATGTAACTCAAGCTATCATAGAGAAGTATATTACGTTGCAGTTAAACACAACAGCGTTGTTATTTGGTAAAACAGCACATTAAAAATACAGGCTGTGAGTGCCACAGAACGCGAGTGTGAATTTTGTTAAGTAAGCAATCTGACAGGCTTTATTAAATCTTCGAGATGCTAAATGCGAGTCATTTGCGGCGAGCCATGTCACGCAGACCCAACAACATATTATTTGGACGTTCCGAAAAAGCCTGTAATGCAAATAACACCAGATTTATCTTGCGCATTTTAGCATAAAAAGCACGCAAATCAAACACTCTCGCAGCAGGGAAGTGGTAGAGCTGAAAAAGATAGTACGCTCGCAGCGGAAGTTAGGGAAAGGAAACAAGAAAATATGCACCCAGCGTGAGTCAAAATGCGAGTCTGTAATCGAACTGTTTGATAGTGAGAAAATTGAATAATCAAGATGAGTACTGTATAGAAAAAATGCAATCAAACTAAAACAAAAATGGGCAGTAAATATTAATGAGTTGTAAATTTGCGTGAGGTGTCAGGTAGTTTGAAAGTTTAAAAAAATGCAGAATGATTCAAGAAGAAGTGTAAAATAGTGCCCTCAAAAGTCAGAGATATAACAGATGGAAAAAATAGACGAGAAAGGGGGAGAAATGAAGGGGAGAGAATATACAAAGATATCATAGAGAGGGGAAGAGAGAAGGGCGTAAAGAACAGGAGATACAGAAAGATGAAATGGAGGGAGAGAGACAAAGAAACAAAGAGGAATAATCAAGGCGTGGGAAGAGAAACAAGTAAAGAGAATGAGACAGAAGTCAGAAAAGCGGAGACAAGTGCGCAAGAAACGCAAATGATTTGCGGGAGAAAAACAATGCAAGGCGGTGCATGTGTGGCCTGACTCCACGCACACGCAAAGCGTGCGAGTAAAACGCACAGCTCACCCGTGAAAACCCGATCACCGCATCGCATCGCGTGAGGACCCGCCCCGCCCCCCCCCCCGGTCCACCCAACAACATTCGCTAACCGACGACATCCGTTTCCTCCGAACCCCGTGGCTCCCGCCATGGTCAGCCGGTCACTGTGTCCTTGGACACCATCCGGCGCCGCCCCGCACCCCTCCCTCCAAAACCCACCCGCGTCTTTTTACGGCTTCGAGAAATTACCTCGGCGCTTTGCGTGTAACGCGGCGCGGATTCCTGGAACCGGTGGAGCACTGCATGCGCGGCGCGCCCGTCGCTTTTCACGTCGCCGAACGTGTTATTGGCGCTCGCGAGGCGGTCAGTGGCTCGGATTTTTTCGGGTCGGATGCGCTGCAATTAGGCGACGGGAAGTGAGGAAGGCGGTGAAATGACAAAGTGCGGATGCATCGCAGCCCAGGGCAGCAATCGTTGGAAGGTGCAGGCTCGATTTTTGTAGTAATTATTCGTTCCTTCACAAACCACGAATGTCCTCCACGGCGACCCCCTGCTTATTCATGTTAGCGGCACACTTATAGATTAGAGTTTGGCATTGCAGTGTTATGTTTTATTGCAGGTTATGTATATGTTGTTGTTTCTTTTCGCTTTTATTCGCTAAGTCAATGATTTAGTTATTTTCCCTTTAATATCCAAGGTAAAACGCCTTACCATTACGTTCATTTCAGCTACTTCTTTGAGTATTACAAATGTTTTCCTCGACAATATATTAAAAATAACACTAAGTTAACATTTCTGATTACAAATCTTTGAAACTCGCTATTGTAAAACTACAGTTAGCACTTCTTTATAACATTTTGACTATTATTACCCACAATGAATTTGTCGCAGAATATACTGATTCAATGTAAATTCTTGATTGACTAGAACTGATACTCGAAGTAAGATACACGAGTTGAATTTAAAATCCTCTAATATAAAGTGATATGTTCTAAAATTCCCTTTAAATTTAATTGGGTTATATGTGTAATACACAAATAACCATCTAGTGAAATTATGATATATTGTTTCGACGTGCAAAACTTTAACTTTTCAGTATATACAAAATTGGAAGCAGCGAAATTGCAGTGCAGATATTGGAGAATGTTCGCATTATTTAAATACTAATTTTAACACACTGTTCAACCGTTACCAAAATTCACCAATGCGCACCTTCACATTCAAACTATCCACATGAACGCATGCACGCAGCATGACTCAGCCCGTACGCTCCATTGATTCATTAATTATTTTGTGTTACTGAGCGCATGAACGCATGCTCTGGTAACATGTCCCATAAGTGTAAGACATATTTTACTCCGGGAGGTTGCGATGCTCCACGCTAGATCGAGAGATTCGGTGCCAACTTCCACGTCTGCTCGCACGGTTTCCCACCTACGTCACACGGTGTCTCCACCATCGGCACAACCGTCCCACCGGAACATAATCAACTCCCGACCGGTTTCCTATCGTACGTGTTAGTGTCGTGCAATTAAATGTATGAGCAAGTAAGGGGTGAGGATAGGACAAGGAAGAGGGAGGAGAGATCGCGCGCGGTTCGTGACCCGTTTATTAAGTGTTGCTACGGCAGACCACCAAGCAACGATCTCTAGAACACCCCCCCAAACAACTGAGTTCAATCTCGCTATCTACCAGTATTATAAACCTGCCACTATCGAGTTGGGAACCGTAGGATCTCTCGGCCATAATTAGCTCAGTGTTGTCCTGAGCCACCTACCCGGTCCGCACGCGTGACACATAAAACCGTTCGTCGCCTGCAGTAAGTCGCGGGACGCTAAGAACCTTCCCCATTCACGAGGGATTCGCAACCGCTGAAATACAGCGCGACCCCGTCACCTCCGCGAGGCGAGGATGCGCGTGTGACTGCGAGTTGCCCGCCTGCCCCCCCCCTCCGCCCCCTCGCTCGCCTGACCTACTCCGACACACATGTGCAACGCCGCTTTGCCGTCCGTAAAATTGAAACACGTTTATTGGGTCATAAAAAATGCCGCGTGGCGACCGCGGAGGGGCAGGGGGAGGGGTGGGGGCAGGGAGACGCGATGTGTTAGCGCCACGACGCAGGAAACGCTCCTCATGGGAAGTGGGGAGTGCAGGAAAGAAGGGGGGAGGGGAGGGGAGATCTCTTGTTTCGCTGGCGTTGCAACAGTGGACGCTCTCTGATGCGTAAACGGTGGAAACACTTGTAGGTGTTGGCGGGGTTGAGTAAGTAAAAAACATGCAGTTTCAGTACTTTTCTCAACGTGTCGGGCGTTGTTGGCGAGAACGATTTGGTCCACATAACTACTGATATATGTGCATAGCATTTCATATTTGATCGCAGTTTTTCAGTATTTTCTAAATTTATGAAAACATTTTAATTTTGGGGTGCTTATTTCACGAAACGTGAATAATAATTATGATGAAAATAATAATAATAATAATAATAATAATAATAATAATAATAATAATAATAATAATAATAAACACTATTGAAAATTACTCGACGTTAATGTTATGTGGACAATAGTCACTGAAAAATGTATCTGTGGCCATTCACATCGGGAAAATTAGTTCATTCATCTCCGAGTTTTGAGTTCCAAAAAACTATGACGTCAAGAACTATTTGTTTGTCTTTAAACACTTTCGAATATTTCCTCAATATTATGATTGAATATTTCGATTGGAGTAAAGTATGGAGCCATTTATAGGAGACTTTTGTAGCGTACGTATTGATTTTTAGTATCGATAAGGACCTCCAATTCTTGAAATAATGTATATCAAATTTTATACTCGTATGGAATGCATTTGAATACTGACTGTTATGGCTATTAAACGGAGTATAATTTACTTTTTTCCTTCAATTCAGAACCCAGTACGATCAACAAAAGTCCTGAACTGCTAAAGTTATCGATGACGAAGCATAGCAACTTCACATCGAATCATTCGCAATCCACGGGGTCTGGCCTACCGATCAGTTCTACCGATTCCCTACCTTCGCGAAGGAATCAAATCTTTCAAGAATCTCGTTAGGGTTCCATCTTACATCTTACTCTTCTTCAAACGAGGTGTGCACTGCAACTTAATTGCACATTACTCTACCAGATTTCATTTCACAAAGCCACCGTGCGACTTCATTTCGAGAAAGAAAACAGTTTCAATTATATTTTGGGAAACGAAACACGTTTATGGCAGCTTCTTATTAGCAACGTCCGCCTCCGACGTGCGTCGTTCCTGAGGAAGCAGCGCCATCTCCATTTCGCAACGACGTCCGCCCGCCCGCCCGCTCGCGTGCGCGCGCAGCCGCCCCGGCAGGTTTCTCGCCCGCCGCCTGTTGCGCCACGCGGCTCCTGCGCGGTGGTGCGGACGGACGAAGAGGGCGCGGGAGGGAGGGAAGGAAGGGAAGAGGGGGAAAGAAGCAGGGGTTGGAAGGAAGGGGAGAGAAAGAGTGGTGGAAGGAGTTTGAAGAAAAAGAGTGGGAGAGGAGTGCGAGGGATAAAGGGGAGGATGGAGGAAAGTGGTGGAAGGAGGGGAATAGGCCGAGGAGAAGGAAGAGAAGGAGATGGAAGTGACGATGGAGGCGGAGAAGGTGGTGTCGACAGTGGGGACAAAAAGATTATGTTGGAGATGGCGAATGAGTAACATTGATTGGGATACACGTATTACATCTTCCCTTTCTTCCATCGGTATAATAAAGAACACATATTTAAATCATAACAATTCCTTCTAGATCGTCGTATCCCATGCACGGTGCCACGTAGAATATGAAGCAACTTCGATCTTAGAACAAGAACATCAAAATACAAGCGAGAATAACAACGGGGGATAACACCCGTATCGTGCATGCACATCATTGGGTAAACGTGCACCAATAGTTGTCGACAATAGTTGATATGACATTAACGCCTTGTGCTGTGATGGAACAGTAAACGAGGGCCCTGCGGCGCGGGCGGTATTGTGCGGGCCTTCAGGAGCCAGAGCGCCGCCACGGTCGGCGGAAGCCGGCGGCGGGTCTGGCTCCGCTCCGGCGTCGCAGTCTGCGGCTGCGGGAGCGTCGGCCGCGAGGGGAACGGCCCGTCCCGCGCCGCCGCCGCCGCCGCCGCCGCCGCCGCCGCCGCCGCCGCCGCCGCCTCCGTCCCGCACGTAAATCGTCTGGGCGGCTGGCCTGGCCCGGCTCGGTCCGGGCCGAGCCGAGCCGAGCCGCTCGCGCAGCGCGTCGGCGTCGCAGGTGGGCCGTCTGGCTGCTCCGGGGTCGCGGGGTCACCGTGCCGCACCGTGCCGCCCCTCACTGCCCCTCACTGCCCCTCACCGCCCCTCACCGCCCCTCACCGCCCCTCACCGTCCCTCACCGCCCCTCACCGCCCCTCATCGCCCCTCATCGCTCCCCAGCTCACCTCACATCACCTCAGCTCACCTCAAATCACCTCAGCTCCCCTCAAATCACCTCAGCTCACCTCAAATCACCTCAGCTCACCTCAAATCACCTCAGCTCACCGCCCTTCACCTCAGCTCACCGCCCTTCACCTCAGCTCACCGCCCTTCACCTCAGCTCACCGCCCTTCACCTCAGCTCACCGCCCTTCACCTCAGCTCACCGCCCTTCACCTCAGCTCACCGCCCTTCACCTCAGCTCACCGCCCTTCATCTCACCTCACCGCCCTTCACCTCAGCTCACCGCCCTTCACCTCACCTCACCGCCCTTCACCTCAGCTCACCGCCCTTCACCTCACCTCACCGCCCTTCACCTCATCTCACCACCCCTCACCTGACCGCCCCCTCACCTCACCGCCCCTCACCTCACCGCCCCCTCACCTCACCGCCCTTCACCTCACCTCACCGCCCCTCACCTCACCGCCCCCTCACCTCACCGCCCCTCACCTCACCGCCCTTCACCTCACCGCCCCTCACCGCCTCTCGCCCTCCTTCGCCGCGCCGCCCCCTCCCGAAAAAAGCTCACGCGCGTTCGGAGGAGGCCGGGGACACAGTGCACAGTGCACCGTGCTAAAGCAGCGGTGCGGATCGTGCATGGTTGTAATGTTGGTGACGATAATGATGGCAATGGTATTAATTCATAGTTATGATCGGTAGTGACGATTATGGCAGTGAATACTGATGGTGATGATGGTAATTATTGTTACATCGGCAATAACAGCTGTGAATTTTAGAAACGGATGTAAATGATGGTGCACATCAATGCGGAAACGTGGCGAAAGTGGTTAATGCGATGAACATGCAAAATGAGATGAACGTGGTGGCAACTTATTTGTGGCGTTGGCGGTGGACGTGATGGTAGCGGCAGAGTCGGCGGCCGTGACGCAAATCGTGGAGGTTGGGGGTGGCGGCTGCGGGGGCGGGAGCGGTGGGAGTACCGGATGCGAGTCCCAGGCGGCGCGTCGGCGAGCGACGCACAAAACCTGAGGAAGCCTGGGCAGCGGGCGGGCGGTCTCGCCTTTTTGTGAGGTGGAAGTAGAGGTTCTCACTGTTCTCAGGAGACTCGTAGTTCGTAGCAGGTTTAAGCGTGAAGAAAGGGCAAGAGTTAAAATTTAGACGAGATAAAAAGGCGAAGTCCATGTGCAATGAAATAATATATTGTCAGTCTGACAGATTGAATGAATGAATGAAAAATATAAATAAAATAAAATTAACATTAAAATAAATGAAATATAAATATACTAAATAAGTAAAAACAATTAAAACAATAAAGGCAAGAAAGAATATGTAGTGATTTCATTGAAGCCAATATTTTCATTCTCGAATAGTACGGAGTTAAAGTTCATCAATTATAGAGATGTGTCCAATAATGTTTGGATAACGGGCACGTATTAATGTCGTTCATAAGTAATACCATTACGCAACACTTGCTGTCTGATAACACAACACTTTGTTGTATTCATCTACAAATCCAGGAATTTAGCGATTATCAATAAGAAAAACGGAAGTGGGAATAAGGATATTTTATTCCTTCTTCAGAAGCAAACGGTTTTAACGAAACCTGAGATATGAGTGATGGTCACGTGAAAGCTCCTCTTCCCAAGCAAAGGCGATCGAGCAAACCGACTTTTTGTGCTCTCGAAATGGACGTTTTCCCTCTGGGGAGTGCTGTTCGATGAATGGGCATTCAGGGTAGAGAATGGGACGCAAGCCGTGGAGATTTTTCTCCGTCACAAAAATGTGTGAACACATTCAATAACAGCTTCTGCTGAAGTCAAGTTTTCAGTATGTAAACGTTTTCTCTATAGTATGTAGTATCTGAACTCTTCGGCTGAGAAGCACAGTATTTTAAGTGTCCTTGATTTGTAACGTGGAAGAAGAATTATTTCATAATTCACTTGGCGGTAAGTGATTCAATACAAAAGGACGAATAACTTTCAAAGGTAGATGCGCATGAGACAATTAACACAATATGTTTTTGTTCACTTTGTCGATAATAGACAATTATTCAAGAGTAAATGTTCACCCCATTTCTGTAATAAAAATGATTTACTGTTATAATCAAATGCGTCTACGAACGTTTGTTAAATACATTATAAAATTGTAATTAAACGCTATGGAAATATGTTCGTAAGATATCTTCAACCACAACGTACACCATTTTTATTTTTTTAATAAAAAAATGTGCAAATCCCGAAAATTCTAAACTTGGTACCTAGTATTCCTAGAGATTTGAAACTTTCTCGTTACCCATTACCCTTCGAAATAACGTAATGTTCTTTAATTCAAAATAAGTCAAAAGTGCCAAACACTAACACTTTTTTTTTTATTTAGCCGTTCAAATCCAAGATATCGATGTTGCACCATTTCAACAGTATCGACCCGAAACCAACTATCTACTCTCGTCCGAATGTAAGACGGGTGTTGGAAACGAAGTACTTTCGTTGGGCCGAGCTCTAAATAAAGCATTCATTCGCCGGGGGGGGGGGGGGCGCGGCAGTAAAGCTGCGAGGATCCCTCAGAGCGGCCCTCCCTCGCCCGCGGCGCGGCCCTCAATTCTTAATTCGGCCTCGGGCGGCTCCTCCGCTGCGCAGCTGTCGAAGGCGGCGGCGGCGGCGGCGGTGGCGGTGATGGGGATGGCGGCGGGGGGAGGGCCGGAGTGGAGGCGGGAGCGTTGGTGGTGGCGGTTTCAATACCAGTGCGGTAGCACCAGCGGAGGTCCTGAAGCAGTGATGGAAGCAAGGAGGGGAAGGAGTGGAGGTGATGGTGGCGGTGATGGTGGAGGTGATGGTGGAGGTGATGGTGGAGGTGATGGTGGAGGTGATGGTGGAGGTGATGATGGAGGTGATGGTGGCGGTGATGGTGGCGGTGATGGTGGAGGTGATGGTGGAGGTGATGGTGGCGGTGATGGTGGAGGTGATGGTGGCGGTGATGGTGGAGGTGATGGTGGAGGTGACGGAGGAGACTGTGGGAGCGGGCAAGCGGCTGATTAGTGGTGTGTGCAGGCGAAGGGATAGTTGTGTCTGCAGCGGTTCTGACCGAGAGGACGAGAGGACGTAGAGATCAAGTGCCGACGACAGTGGCGGAATTTGATACATGTTAAGCTAGAGTAGTGTCTCTGTGAGGCAGGCAACTGGTGGGGAAATCTTTGGAAGTTTACGTGTAAGGCGGGGTCGGATCTCATCAAGCAACGGGGAGGAACGCTGCGAGATAAATCACTGCCCCAAAGCGAAGAGGGCGGAAAGGGTGTTTGAGGTGGTCGCGATGGCGGGGTAGGCTCCGAAGCATTGATCGGGGCATGGTGGAATGGTGGCTGGGAGAGGGGAAAGGGGGGGGGCAGTGTAGGTGATAGTGGCGGATGAGGTTGCGGGAACGGGAGCGGAGAATTGGTGGAGTCGGGAGTGACTTGACGGTGATAGCAGTGGTGATGAATGCTACTGCGGAGGAGAAAGGTGTTGGTTGAGGTGGTGGTGATGCTGATGGTGATACAAATGGTCGCGGCGGCGATACAGCAGCCTCGCCAGAGGCGCTGGATGCAGCGAGGTAGAGACGAGCAAAAAAGAACTGGGCACAGTCGGTGGGAGGAAGTCTGGGAACAAGTGGCGTTGAAGAAATTGGAGAATTTTGCTTCTCAGATAAGCGCACTACTTTTCGCTAAGAAAACTTACTTACTTCTACGGTCAGTAAATCTACTACTCAAGATTCTCGGAGCAATTTGATAATTACTTTATTTTGTTATTGTGTCCAGAATTATTACCTGCCTATTATCGAAATTGTATGAATTTGAAAGCCAATTTAACCTTCTTATTAAGTACATAAAATTTGAAAATAAGCCTATTCTTTTTCAAAGGCCATGAGGTTCCTGAATAATGAGCAAGCGTAGGGAAAAGTATTCAATTTATCTCGACGTTGTCGACAGTATATGGCATAGTGTACATAGTCTATATATAGTCGACAATTCCATATTAACTGAACTCTTTCGTTAATGTATTACTTGAAGAAAGCTAAATCGATTAATGAAATCCATGTCTGTTCAGTGTTGATTAGTTAGTTCCATATATTTAGAGCAAAAATAATCCAACATAACAGATTTTACTATTATACCATCGTACCACCGTACTTCACAAGGTACATCTGATATCACTATTACTATTGGTTTTCTGCTGCCATTATCTTCACCACTTTACCCCCGTGATCATCATCCTTCTAGAAATCACATCGTCTGCGGAGGGGGTGAAAATGTATGGGACTGATTATTTACAATTTTAAAACATTCGTGAAATAATAACTTTCTATTTTAATAACTATTTCTACTGTTATTAAATAATTGATGATTTTTAAAGTATATTATTTATTATGTGGTCTCCCACTTTATTAGTTCTAGTGGTCATCACAAATATATGAATGTTATATTGTTTATCTGTTCACGGTCATAATATTTGTATTAAAAATATACACACTGGAAGTAATGTGTGAGTTTAATAGTAATTAAGAACAGAGGTGTACCAAGCATTGTGAGACTCAACGTGTTTCAGCCTCCATCACCACAAACCACTGACACAATCACATTCACAGTTTTTATTAAATTTCTTTAAAAATGAAAGTCATTCGGTATCTCAATTGAACATGTTGTAAATAACCATAATTCCAAAAAGTTTTAAATTCAGTGTAAATGAAATAGTATATCTCGTAAGAAAATTAGTAGGTAGGCTGGGCACTCTACCTATCACACTCGGTCACAGAATCCTCATTACACCACTGATGACTACATCTAAATTAATTGTTTTAAAAGTACATACTGTAATTTTATAGCATCCCGTAAATATTTTCTGAAGTCACCCTTACCTCATAACCTTCTGTGTTCCTACAAGGTACCTCAGCATCGGCTGTTCACAGTATCTACCACCACAGATATTCATGTTGATGGAAAAAATAAATCTCACTAATTTATGGGGCTGTTATCCCATCCCCAGCCGCTTTTCCCCGCATCCCTGCGGTACGCCTTCCCCCTCCAGCGGCGCGTGAGGTAGTTTCGTCTCTCCTATGACGTAAGAAAAGCGCGGCCTCTGCTCTCTCATTTTCCGGGGCTTTTAATAAGTGGTTAGGAAAACCGTAATTGGAGGCGCTGAGGGAAGCTTATCCAAACAGCCGACGCCGAAGCGAGAGGAAAAAAAAGAAGCGCCTCGACACTAGGAAGGGCTTTTCTCCTTTAACGGTAGCAGGTATTTGGATAATTAACGTAACGATTGTTCTTCTTTTTTTTTATAAAGAAGTTTGAAACCTTATTTTTTAAACGTTAATTTTATTCGTGATCAAAATAGGTGCGTTCAAATGCTGACACGCAGGTAGTAACATTAAGTTATACCAGATTCTAAACGAGATAAATTAATATGATTTTGTATACCAAAGTAGAAAAGCGACATTTCATTTAATGATTTGTTGTGAAGTCACAAATAAACTCCTAAATTCGTAGAATTCGAACACTTGGAATAGCAATATTTGAGAGCAATAATCTAATAATAGCATATCTTTCTTTTCAACTTTTTTATGAAGTTAGTTTACAAACGAGTTTAAAGCAAATAACACTAAAACATTGGTTTTCTACAATTAACACAACCGCAGTACATGGTTACAATACAAAGCTGAATGGATGCTGAGAGGGATATGGTGCTTACAAAATATACGTAAAAAAGTTTTAAAATAATAATATACTTCATCTTCTTTTACAACTAGCCAACTTTCAAAATCGAGGCAACCATTGTCAACTCTTTGCGGCGAAAGGAAAGAAGTAACTTAATAGCAGTTTTCGGCGAGCAAATGCATTAACAACGAAGAAAGTCTTCCGATAAACGCTAGAAAGGGAACGGCGTGGCCGGCGGGAGAAGAAAACGGCCCCCTGCCCAGTCACAGTGAGGTTGGACGCCGCGCCGTGGCGCACCGCGCCGTTTGCTGCTCGCCAGCGGAACACGAACTCAAAAGGAGCAAAACAGCCATTACCATCTGCTTCGGCCTGCAGAGCTCCCTCGCAGACGTTCTACGAAAGCAATTGAGGATCTGGCAGGACCACTCACTTTACAAGATAATGATTTGCTCTCGATATTTCCTGGGACCCCATTTTAATCGGGTTGTAATTATTTGGTCGTGTCGGTCTGATTGTGCTTCGTTCAAGTGTATATTAACCCTATTAGTTTGAAGAGAGTAACTGGTATCTGGGTTACCACACTAATGTACTTGCATTAATGTATTATTTTGTATGAACGAGTAGTTAAGTGTATGATGTAATATCATGCTGCACGTATCCTGTGATAGTTCGTATTCTATTTATTTTTGGGAAACCATTCTTCTACATATTTCTTTTTATTTTAATGGGTCAAGTAGTAGGACAGAAATCATTTATGGTAATTCCATCAAATAATTTTGAACATTAAAATTTTTAAGAAGAACAGCTAAAAGTTAATAATTGTTAGTATCATTTGGATTATTCGGAAAATGCGACGGAAAATTCATTATACATTTACGTACATATCATTAGCGAATAAATGAGAGCCGCCTTGTCGACATTACTATCACAAATGAGTGAATCTCATTCTCACAAGTCATCATCCTGTGACTTATGATATAACACTGTGATACAGGTGAGGTGATTTATCACCATGGCAGAGACGCCATCCCAGCAATACACTAGCTTTGCTATGAACTTTGCCTGGAAAGCCTTAATTCACATTCAGATCTCTGAAGCTACCATGATTGGCGATTCAACCAAGCGTAAAAAACGTTAGTGTTAATACGAGCCGGCAGAATATAAAGTGAAAATCAACCAGGTACAAATATTGACATCGAACGTCATTGCTTTGATGAGCCGTGCGTTTTGACAAGCACTCTCACTATCGCGGGAGGCGTTGTTCTTTTTTTTTTTATTTTATTTTTTTACGACTCGCTCGCCAATGACCAACATTGTCAAACTGGATCCACAGGACGCGCCACACAAAAAGCGGTACTCACGTACAAGTCTTCGCTTTTTGTTTTACGACTGGCGCACTTGTTAAGAGGCCCACGTGAGGGGACTGCTTTACGGGCTCTCGCTTTCTCCTATTTTGATCTCGACCTTGCGATTCTAGAAACCCACATCCCGCTGACAGGTCGCCTCCCAGACGACAGGACGCGGAGCGGCGCGTGATGGCCAGGCCGAGGGTTCGCTCCTAGCGAGACAGCTTCGCGACCCGCAGTATTAGCCGTCGTTGGTTCGGGCAGTGTTAGATGCCCCACATTTACGGGATCATTTGAAGTTCTTCTTCTTCTTCTTCTTTTTCTTCGACGGTTTCTACCCCTTAGAGTTTGCCGTTTTCGATTTCCATAATTCTCGGTCCTCCCATTGACCCTCTTCCAATCCTTTCTCCTCCATTACTTCATGTATATATGTCTTCCAGGTTAAACCAGGTCTACCTCTTCTACGTCTTCTTTTAGGTATCCAATTTACGATTTGTTTTGGCCATCTCTCATTTCGCATCCTCTGGACATGTCCATACCATTGAATAGCTTTATTTTCTAGTCTTCTGGTTATGGTTGTTTGAACACCAGCTCTTTCCCACACCACTTCGTTTCTTATTTTATCCAGTCTTGTTATCTGCAAAGATCTTCTCATAAAGTCGAGCTCTACCGACCGTATTCTGTCTCTACGCCGTTTTGTTAACGGCCACATTTCTGCTCCATATAATATAATACTTTCCACTTTCCATTACAAGTTTTCAGTCAAATTTTCCACCGGTTGAGGTGACTCAAGGTATCAAGTGATGCTTCTGACTGGGAGGTCCTACGGTTCGAGATTTGGCGGCGGCAAGATTTTCGACACTAGTTAGATAGCCAGGTCGAGTTGAGCCGCTGCCTGGGGGAGAATTCTAGCGGCCGACTGCTCGGATTGGTAGTTTCCGCTGGTTTCTCCGATCAACACCGACCGAATGCTGGAGAAGTACCGCAGCAAACGGGCCGTGGACCGCACGCGATGTTTCCTTCCCCTTCCTCGTCTTACCCTCACTCCTTACACTTATACTTACACTTACATTTACACACAGTTTCACTTACATGCACTTCACTACCATAAATGTAAAGAGAGCAGATGGGAGCTTAGAGCTGGTGCTGGGGCAGAGCCACTCTGTTGCATACATGCATCCCATCTAGCCCATACAATCTAGCGGGGAAAGAACACCGCCATCTACCACGATAAAACATGCACTACACTTACGCGACTAACACCATATCGGTTATGGCGTCCGGTACAACGCAATAATCAATCAAATGTTTCCACTTAAAAGTATGTTCATAGAAATATTCCTAAATAGTTAGACCAAAAGTTTGATCTAAGCAATAAAAATTTATGTGAATGAAACATTATACTCCGCCTGTTCAAGTGAAGTCATTAAAAAACATTTGAATGTAAGGGACGTTTCTCTTTGTCAGTTAATTTCGATTGAAGACATTTTGATTTCAGGAAGCACGATAGTCCTTAGCTTCCATGGATCTACTCCTTTACTTGGTGCATATTTTAGCGCAACATAATATTAATATTTTTTAAACAAATTTTGATAATACTATCTTGGGTAAGACTTGTACACTAGATGCGGGTTGTCCAACAAGCGGCCCGCAGTGCAATTTATTGTTGCCCGCGAAAGGATAGCACGGCCCATGCCGGGGTCAACTCCCCTTTAATGTGAAAATAGCTTGTTTAAATGTAAACATTATTTTCGTAGTAAACTCAAAAATTCAAAATTATTCCAATATTTTTCACTGCGTCTTGCATGGTACGGCTTCATATCACGCATTGTTCCATTCTCTGTCCTGCCCCCGTTTCAGAGCAACCGGGCAAACTGCTGAGATCAACAATACGAGGAAGTCAATATAGTAATGAAAAAACGGCCCACGACACTATTAAAGGTTTTAGTTGTGGCCTTTGAAGCTTCGCAAGTTGGACACCCCTTAACTAGATGTTCTGCCTTACAGTATCTACTTACTTGCAGTAATTGAATATTTTGAGTTGAGCCAGAAGTTGATGACGTTTTAATTCCTCTGCATTTTCTTACTCATCGCCACAACCATCTATGTGGCTTCTACGAAGCACCTTATTCTAGAAACTCGAGTTATTAAATAGGCTTTTAACTTGTACATTCATTTTTGTAGAAAATGTCACTATAACGGTATCCTCTCATTCGTAGAACCCATCCTAAGAGAAATGAGTTTTCTTGAAATAAATTTGGATAGTAATTTATCAACGTCCACGTTTCGAAGTTTGGTGAAAAGTAATTATTTCTCAAACATCTTTTGCAAAATTAGAGGAAAAAGTTATAATTCTAGATTCTTCTTGGCATGTGCCCTCAAGAAACTCCTATAAAAATCATACAAATGCCATTATTTGCATTCTTCTTTTCACACAACTGTTTGTTTCTTTCCATAAATGAAGTTGATTCGCTAGATTCAAAGCTACAATTGTACACCCTGAGAAAACTTGAGAGCAGTTTGACATCAGAGGAAATTTGGAATTGTTTTATGAAGATGATCAATCGAAAAAATAATCGTTTTCCCGATTGAATGGCCGTTATATGAGGTGACCGCTTAATCGAGGTTGCCGTTGCAGCAGGTTTCACTGTTTTAGTTTATAATAATAATAATAATAATAATAATAATAATAATAATAATAATAATAATAATAATATTTATTTGGCTACAATTGGCTGATTGCCAGATGGTAGTCATAACCCTACAGTTTTACAATATATGTACACTTACAATTCAAAAACAATTTAGAATACACTCCATTCGAGCATATACACCCAATATAAAAATATACACAGACCTGTATACATCTATGGCACATACACACAAACACACACATACACATGCACATACACACACACATATATAATATTTTTATTTGGCTACAATTGGCTGATTGCCAGGTGGTAGCCAGAACCCTACAGGTTTACAATATATGAGCATTTATAATTCAAAAACAATTTACAATATACTCCTTTCGAGCATATACACTCAATATATAAACATACACAGACCTGTATACATCTATGGCACATATATACACCCATACACACACATACATATATACACATATACATATACATACATATATATACACACACACATATACATACATACACACGCACAGTTTCTGAATCTCGGTCGTCTATGTTTCGTAAGGGACGCTCGTTCTTTAAAAAAACCTACCTGTCGAGGCTGTCGCAGAGGGAACGACTCCCCCACCCCAACCCCTCCCCCTCACCGCACACACGCCGGGGGTCGGGGCAACGAGGCGTGACGAGCGGCACGTGCGCGGTGCATGGGACGTAGCCTTGTCCCACCGCAGAGGGACTCACATCGCAATGCAGTACGCGACACTTGCCCCTGGCAAAACACTTCTTTTATAGAGGCGCGAGCACAGAGGGGTGTATGGAAATTTTGAAAGAGACCCCAAAGTTTCACATAATAAAATATTTTTGATATTTTTTGTATTATATAAAATGATATTATAGAAAATTTGAAGCTTAGATGGAAAGACGATTCGTAATATAGAACAATGATAATGGAAATATAATCTGATTTTGAATTGCCTTACTTAATTATCATTTGATATCAATGTTTTCTCCGTGATATGTTAACTGTCCAATTTCCAACATTATCTGTTAATACTTGTCAAAGTTGTGCTTGTTGGAAAAGGTGAATTGCAATACCAAAGATTCATTTGTTCGTTGATGACCATATCTATGTCGAGTGTTTACATTGCCTTTTTTAGCACCTACCTCATTCAGATAACACTGACGGATGCAATGGGAATTCAAATGTTATTTATTGATGCAAAACCTAATCCTATCTCAAATTATATTCTCTATGTCTTGTATCTATTCTCCCTATCTTATGTCAAAACCTACGGACTCTATACTATAAATCTATCACATGACGATTCAAAATATAATTGTAAGACATGGTGAGATCCTATTAATCCAGGAAGAGCCTAATTCTGATCGATTTATCTTTATTAGATGCTCTGAAGAAAATGATTCGGATTCAAGTAATTGATGTTTTGAACAAGTCGACAGTCTTCCCAGTAATCGGGCGGAATAGGCTCCGATCCAAACACTAACATTTTGTTTAAAATATTGCTTTAGATATTTAAATGTCACTTTATCGTGTATCATCGATAAATTACTCTAAAATAAAATAGAATAAGAGAAACTGATATTAAGAGAAATATGGTTTAAGGATATGGAATAGATGTGATATGATTTTATACACAGGAATAATTGTAAAATGGTAGCCGGGTTATAAAGATTAGAAATTTCTTCGGAAAGTGACAGATGCCACAGATTACATTTTCCATTAACCATAAACACAAATTAATATTTGTGATCACCTAAATTTTGAGGTCAGGGATTTTTTCTTCAATAACTAAATAATGTTTCTTTAACATTCCTATTGCAACCTGTCAACCATTCGTGTTTAAACGCCTACTTGGCCATTGTATAGTTATTTTTATGACAATTTCTACATCCACTTTTTTACTATTATTGTTCTAGACAGTTGAGTTGATCAGAAATAAGAACTGTAAGGTATGTGCCAAGGCTCGATACTAAGCTAATAGAGAATGCTGAACATGCAAATAGACGAGAGACACTACTGAGGATTTTTTGATCCTGGTAATCGGTGTTGTAAATATCTGAATCACAAAGTAACTTCACTTTCGTGCTCTTTAAAATTACGCCCAAGAGGATAACTTCTTATCCTATTCTGGTGCTTTTCAGAATTCACCTGAAAGGACAACCGAAATTGTATGTAATTACATATACACAGCAAAGAAGAGATTTCACGAGAAAGATTTTTTCAACTTTTCACCCACGAAAATTGCTTTGGCCCTCTTTTTCTCTCATACACGAAATAAATAAAATGCTTAAAAGAAAATCGTTGTCAAAGGAAAATTTCGAACCTAACATGGGTAAAACTTTTGTGGCTCTTTCCAGTACATTCCCGTAATTATTTACTACTTGCAAGATATTTCAGATATGTAAAATGAATCTATTGTATCAAAATATCATCTAGTTTCATTTCATTTTAGAGCACAAATATTGAGTCAATTTACTAAGAAAGAAATCAATATAGAATTGTCTTTTGAGGTTTATGATAATGAACATAGTTCGTTGAACGCAAGACTCAGTTCGTAGAATCTGAGGCTTAAAGCAATAAAATATACTACCATCATATTGTATGTGATATATGGGTGAGTTGAGGCATGGATTATGCATCGTATGAATAAATTGTATGTATATGCCGTATGCATGCATGATCTTTTTAAAAAGAAACTTCACTGTGTCTTAATATTAATACACACACTGAACACTGTTCTGGCTGAGTCTTCAGGAAAATTATTCATAGAATCAGTGACAAAGGAAACGAAAGAAGCGAAGTTTTCCATTACTAGGGGAAAGAAATTCCACGATCATTCATTTAAAAGCTGCTAATGGTCATTAAATGTTTGATTTGATAATTGTATTGACTCATTTAAAGGCCAAGGCTGGAAAGGTCTCTGCTCATTCATTACTTTTCACCTGGGCACGGTAGTATTTTTTGCGGATTATCGCCGTGGACGAGGCGAATTTCAATCAGTCCAGGTAAAATTTGAACCGATCTGATGATTTAAGAATAAAATGATTTAGTATGGGAATGAAATGATTGTATATTGTTACTCAGTAAACATTTTATCACGCATATCCAAGGACACGGCATTTAATTTCTTAATTCAGAACTGGTAGATATTAAAGATCTTATTCAAGAAACTAACGTAACTGCGTTGTTTAAATACCACCATAAAAACCTCGTGTTATAAATAACAATTAGAGTACGTATGCTGCAATTGAAACTGAAAACTGTCTGAGTTATATGATAAAAATAAACCACATTGTGGATAATTGTCTATTGTAGCAATTGCATTTTTGTTTCCTGTCCCATAACCTCGTTCTAATAAAATCGATTCTCAAAATCTGTCTAAGCATCTGCCACTAATCGAGTAAATATGACAAACAACAGCTGAAAATTCATTAACCCTTTAACAGGGGTGGACACAGAATCTTTTTCAGGGGGAGGCAATTTCAGTTCCTCATTCCATATATATTCCATGTACCCCATGCCCCCTGGATCTGCCACTACCTCATAATCCATTAAAATGTAATTTGAAACAAATTATTAATAAAGAAAACTTTATGACCATTCATCAAAGATATCAATGAGTATTAAATTCAATGCAAAAATCAACAAAGCGTAAATATAATAAGTGCTTTGGAAATTGTCGATAAATCCCAGACTCGCGAAGTGAGGTGGGGATTTATATGAGAATTTCCAAAGCACGAATGGTATTTAAAAGCACTTTAGCATAAATGAAATTATGTCCAACAGAGTTCCAAAATGCGCCAATTATTGAAACTAACTTACAGCATGTCATTAAAATCAAAGAAGTTATGTTATAGTAGATTCGCGGTTTATTGCACATAAACTCAGCGATCAAGACATACCGCCTAATAAGGTACATGAGTCGATGATTCTCATAGGCCAGTATGGAGAGGCAGTAAGAAAAATCGGATAGAAATTGGGGGCATTTTATGTGTATAACAGTATTGGATTTAATTTTGAGAGCGGAATAGTCATATCTAGATATTCCGGTGATAAGACCACTTCAAAACATGCAGTCTTTTAAGTTAATACAGTTCGATACGATTTGTAAAATGGATCACGCACAATAAATTGTGCTCTCTGCCCATGCCTGGTTGGGCATTGACCCAGTTCTTTCCCAACAAGAAGGTACGAGGCGTCCTCCGAATTGCGAACTGGTTTCCAACCGTTCCCTAGCGTTCGCTCTCATCGGGCGCATCTCGTAACGCCCGCTGCCCGCCCGCCCGCGTCCTCGCCCACGTCCTCGCCGCGCCGCGTCGCGCCGGCGCGCTCGCCTTGACTGTGACATTGGCCGCACGCGTGCACAGCGCGGCCTTGCAGCGCCGCCCCGGCGCGACGCTCCGCCTTGCGACACTGCACTCGGTCCGGCAGCGCCGCTCAATGGAAGAAACGGGCGACCCGCGTCCTTCACTAGACGAGAGCCGATCGCGCCCTCTTCCCCGACTAGCAGGTGGAGGGGAGGTTGCGTCTGTCGTTAAATTTTCTCTCTTCTCTCTTTCCTCCTCTCTCTCCCTCTCCTCTCTCTCTCCCTCTCCTCTCTCTCTCCCTCTCCTCTCTCTCTCCCTCTCCTCTCTCTCTCCCTCTCCTCTCTCTCTCCCTCTCTCTCTCCCTCTCCTCTCTTTCCTCCTCTCTCTCCCTCTCCTCTCCTTCCTCCCCTCTCTTTCCCTCTTCTCTCTTTCCTCCCCTCTCTTTCCCTCTCCTCTCTTTCCCCCTCTCTTCATTCCCTCCCTTTCCCCCTCTCTCGTCCTTCCCTCCCTTTCCCCCTCTCTCGTCCTTCCCTCCCTTTCCCCCCTCTCGTCCTTCCCTCTCTCTCTTCTCTCGTCCTTCCCTCTCTCTCTTCTCTCGTCCTTCCCTCTCTCTCTTCTCTCGTCCTTCCCTCTCTCTCTTCTCTCGTCCTTCTCTCTCTCTCTCTCTTCTCTCTTTCCTCCCCCTCTCTCTTCCCGAAATGGCTTCTTCCGAGAAGAAACAAATAAAAAGCACCGGAACTAACCTGTACGAATACATAATTCGAAATGGATATTGTATTTTTTTTATAGATACAAAATCCGTACGTCGAGTGATCCGCAATGATTCTATTGCAATCAAACGTTGCCTCGAACGAGAAAACATAATTTGGGGCAGCACTCTTCTTTCAGCTGTGATATTTAGTTCCTCTACATTCAACTATGCAAGTAGCGCCTCTCCCCCCTCCATTGGGGTTGACAAGACAAGCAGAGGGCCACCCCTATAAGCGTTGGGCCAAGGCACACCAAGAAAGTGGTTCCCACTTGAGCAACACTGGCCTATAACAGAGATTCATATTTGGTCAAACACCACAACATCTAACTATAGTTTTAATAAAGAAATATCCTCGACCTTCAGGTCTTGAGTGGTTAATTGGGTTGAATTTTTAAGTATTTTATATGCACTTAATAAGAAGAGTAATTTCGGAGCGGAAGCGCTGCGCTATTATAATTGTATTTGGAATTAGCTGTTAATAAATCCCATAATCCATTAACAATTGTGTTAAATGACTTCTCAATCTCTGAAGTCCTTCCAAGAATGCCCTCTAGTGGCAGTAGAACACCTCGCGCGACTGTGGTACGCTACAAAATAATCAGCTATTCTCTTAGAGTAATGGCGCCCTCAAAGCCAGTAGCAACACGTTCGTCAAAGAATATGAAATATGCAATATCTGTTTTATTCACAGAGTTTTATATTACAGTCCGTTAAGTGGCATACAATTTCGATCTACTTCTCTTAAAGTCTATGCATCCATATACAAGTGTAATATTGCAGTCATGTCCTGTATAAAGTCGAGGTTTAATGTGAGGGGGGAACTTTACAAAAATACATGAGTAATCTTGCTTATCTCTCTGTATTTGTTTCTAAACTATTATTTTACTAAGGTGATCGGAAACACATTTGTGTCAAAGATATTTCGCTCAGCAATTGTACATAACTATTTCATTACAGCCAATGATGAAAACTTTTTTAATTACATATGTAAAGGAATTCAAATAATATGATTACGAATGTTTAGGCACTAACAAGCAAATTACTTACGAATTTCTGAAATTCTGGATCGCTCACGGAGGATGATGCGATAAGCAGAAAAACAACCACGAGTATGACCAAACAAGTCTACTTTGGACCGCTATCGCAGAATAGTCGCTAGCGTGCGCTGCAGATATTCCAGCAACCCGAGACCGGATGAGAAGTAAACCAACCGGCCCACGGGTCAAAGTGCGCAACGGGGTTTCATTTACGACACCATGAAACTTCCCGGGCCCGCAACGGAGGTGAATTGAATTGAATTGAATTATTGCCTTATTTTACGTGTCGAGACTCATGAGGCCGGTGGTTCCGTCTGACCACGCAAATTTCGCTATGCTCCTTTCACCAACTAGCAGAGAACGGAGGTATTTCTTGGGCGAGAAACAGGCGATTTGAATTTAGCTCAGAGGCTACGTCATTTAGACTTGAGGATATTTTACATGCAAGAAAATCTACTAACATGGGACAGCCGGCTTTACTTCCCCTCCGAAGGAAGGCGTACGAAGGATTTTTTCGCCCTTAAAAATCCACGGCTTCGACTCGCCAACTTGGGTACAACAGTCCGGCACACGCCCTAACCGTTGCACCGTGGCCGCGCGGGGGGGGGGGTGGTGCGGGCACGTCCCGTAGATACCGGCTCCCTCGATTCCATAACGACAAGTTCGGAACATCCCAGAGGCCCACGTACAACAGCGGGGGGGGGGAAGCAACCAAGAGAACATCCTGTGCCAACAGGGCCGTGCTAATCCTGCGCCGCGCCGGCTTAGACGCCCCCTGCGGCCGCCCAGACAATTTGCTCAGCGGCTCAGCAGCTCTGAGGCCCGGGGCGGGGACTTGCGCGATGCGGGTTTAACAGCTAGGCGGAAACGCGTGCGTTAAGCTGCAGGATGGGGATGCAGACTCAGGAAATGTATTCGCTATTAGGTGGGGGATGGCATGGGAAGATAATTCTCCCCGATTTCTGGAAAAATTCCATTACTGAATTGCGATATTAAGAAGTGTGTGTCTACCATTTGATTGCCTAGTCTTTCCCGATGGGTTATTCAAGTATCTTTTCGCGCCTTATAAAAATTATATTTTTCAGAAAAAATGGGTCATTCGAAAAATAGTTTTAAATTATATTTTTTGTCTATAGTTCAACTGTGTGATTGTTGTGATAAAAATGTAATTCTTCGTGAAATTACAAAGACTTCATCGGACTCTTTTGTTCTTCAGAAAAAAAAATCATAACATTTTCAACTGTTTCTCTCTTTGAGAGAAAAATCATTTATAATTCAATACCATCAATTCTTCAAAATTCATTTATGAATAATGTACCTGAAGATTATAATTATTGATGACTGATTTTTGAACATTTAATAAAGTACTCTTGGATAATCTGCTGAATATACTTCACCTCAAATCTGCCTATTTTAAAAGATGTTTGAGAGATTTAGGACTGAATTCTGCTGGAAATAGTAGTTCATAAAGTTAATTTCATTTTAGCATTCTTGTAGTTAAAAGGAATATGAATCATAATTACTATTCTAAACTGTTATAATTGGTGTTCATTTCGTAGAAGTAATAATTAGAAGCTGAAAAATTAATACCGAAATAGACTCATTATTTCTCATATCGCACCCATCATAAAAATTGTTCTTGATGTATCATTAAGCTCCAGGCGTTCAATTATTACAGAGCACGACTAAGAATTTTACCACTGACTTTTTATCTATTTTAATTATCAGTGCAGGGATGGTTCTGAGCATCATTAAGATCGACGTGAAAACTACTACTACTTCTAATTTATCCGCCAAGCAACTACCACATTTACTTAGCATTCCATTTTCTACATCCTATCCACGCGAAAATCACCACACTTCACAAAACTCCCGTCAGACATAAGCGTTTTAAATTTGTAAGCAATCAAAATGATAGGTATGCTGATGTGCACGTTTCGCCCGACAGGCACGAAAAATTTGCACTGACGCACCATGATGCGACACCCCACATCTACAGGAACGACAGCCAATTACTCGGTATCTCTTTAGGTCTATCCAGACATATTTCAACGTCAGCGGAGGCGGAAAACGGACTACTTTTCAAATTTTTCAAACCAGCTAACATCTCGTGCTTTCCGCTCACTGCAAACGGACGAAAATCGTGTTGGCGTTTCTAATTCTAGGGTTAGAGGCACAGCGTTTGAGGTTCCCTTGACAAACTGCGGTGGAAGCTAACGAGGGTTACTCCCACGCAGGTCCAGATACCCTCCCCTCCCCTCCCCTCCTGCAGCTCCTCGCACCACTCTCGCGTGGTCGGCAGCCTCGAAGACCCGCCGCGCCTGCGGTTAGCATGGGCATCGCGGAAGCCTGCCGCGGCAGTTTAGAATTGGCAAAACAAACAGGTACCCGCCCAAGGTGCATTGCTCCCGGAGTTGATTTATAAGATCTAACGAGCCTATTTAGCTAATGATAAATAAGTGGGTGGGACAACGTAAAAGAAGTTTCCAAATAACCAAGGGAAACTCGGAATAAGTGAGAAGATAAAATAATAGAGCGTAAACCATTTGTAATATCTTTACTGATTATATAATTTGCGGTACGGGACTTGAAGAGCGGTATTATCTTTAGTTTTGTCATTGCAATGGAAGTCCATTGAATGTGATTACATTAAAACATCGGGACCAAGAGTGAAATTTTTGTTAATTAATAATTTTAAATTATGCACAAATTTGTGGGTCACCTATAACTGTACATATGACATATTTGCGAGCAGTGGCAATTTTAGTTGTTTTTTTTTTACAGAATAAGTAGGGTGTGAATGTTTCTGCTTTGACTCAATTGGCAATTAGAATAATTTTCTTAGGATTATGATCTGTTTCTTACTGGAAAAGATATTTAGTGCAAAGACAGTAACTCAGTGCCCTATATGTCTACGCGTTTGGTTTATTAGCAATCTCAAGTAGTTACTTTGAGTAAGGGTTTTAAAGAAATGTATGCACGTTTTTTGAAATTAATCAGTGTAGACAAATATTACATCGGTGAAATTCGTTCATCACCTTATAATGTTTCTTCACACTTAAAAAGTTGTATGTTTGAGATGCAGAAATTCTGGTTAAAAACTCCGTATAGTTAGTTACCAAATTCTCTATGATTTCTAGCATTCTGCATACGTATTCATAAAATGTATTGTTTAATACATAAGTTTGTAACTTTTCTCTACACCGCTCAACATTACTTTCAACACTATTGTAAAACGAATTAAAAGAAAATTCTCATACTTCTCACAGAAACTGAACAAGAATGAATTTATGAAAACATATCGAATGTCACCTGAGTTTCGGCGTGAAGCAAGGTTCTTTCCGTATCGTGTCATCAGCGTGTGAAGCATGAAAGAAAACATTTGTCAAGCCGGATGCTAATAACTAGACTCCAATCTTCTTTAAAGCAATTGACAGCTGTCTATGATAGCATAATTTTAAATATATTGTAACATTTGCCGTCCGGTTGATTCAAAGAAACTGGTCGCGTAGGGGAACCTGTTAAAATCCAAGAGAGTTAAGCTAGAAAAGCGACAGAGAACGTTAAGTGAAATGTTTTCAGAAGTTTATCTTAATCCTTTCCAGTCATTATCACATCCTGAGATGTACACGACTTGCACTTTTGTAATAAAAACAACAATTTTACTAAAAGAATACGCAATAAAACTACAATTTTAATGAAAACAATACGTGTATGTAAATCGAATCCTATTTGAGGTTTTGCGTTGTTTTAAATTCAGAAAAATGTATGAAATATGTCCATAAATTATTTTTTAGAAGTCAAAAGTAAAAGCAGGTATCCTTAATACTACTACCTACATTTACAAAACGTTCCCCAGAATATGCAAAGAGAAGATTCATCGCATTAAGGTAAAGAAACGGGCTCTCATAAGCTGACTAGAAAATCAGTCTGATTTCCCCTAATTCTGTAGTTCAGAGATCCAAAAACTACTTTCTGCGCATTTCTTTCACGCTCTTTTCATTTTAGGACAAGCCGTAATACGGACCCATCACGCGAATTTCACATGCTATTCATTTTCTGAATCACACCCCGGCTCAATTCATAATAACCAGCGTTTCGCCTAGAGAGGCGTGTCCCTTCTCTTGCTTTCTCCATTCACAGCGGTTGGCCACTAAAGCCGGCGTCACCCTGCATGGGGGGTCCAAGTCATATCTCCCTGAAGCTGCAATTTGCTTCAGCGCAACGAAAGCTGCGGGGAGAACGTCTGGGCTGAGCAGGCACTGTCGTCACCGCCGACCCCATCACCCATCACCCATCACCAGCGCCGCAGACTCTGGTCCCCGCTCCAGCGCGCATCACGGATCGAAGCCATGCCACACGAGCGCTTGGGGTGTTCTCGTTGGCTCCAATTTGGTATTTTAATCGCCTTAAAAAACTTATTTATGTTTATTTCGATGGAAAAGAAGAACTCGAATACGAAGTAGAAGTCGATGCGAAGTAAAGGAAGTCGATGCGAAGTAAAAGAAGTCGAATGCAAAGTAGAAGAAGTCGAATGCAAAGTAGAAGAAGTCGAATGCGAAGCAGAAGTCGAATACGAAGTACAAGAAGTCGAATACGAAGTACAAGAAGTCGAATACGAAGTACAAGAAGTCGAATACGAAGTACAAAAAGTCGAATACGAAATACAAGAATAAGTAAAAGAAGAAGAAGTCGAAGAAGAAGAAGAAGTCGAAGTAGAAGAAGTAGAAGAAGTAGAAGTAGAAGTCGACGATGAAGAAGTCGACGATGAAGAAGTCGACGAAGAAGAAGTCGACGAAGAAGAAGTCGACGAAGAAGAAGTCGACGAAGAAGAAGTCGACGAAGAAGAAGTCGACGAAGAAGAAGTGGCAGATGACGAATCGGCTAGTGCAATGGGTTGGAAACCCGGCTGGCAGCATCCTCCGACTGGATCCCGAATACCGCACATGGCACGGCGTCCACATCGCGATGTACTTCTCTCAACGACCGCTCTCCCACTTTCATAAACGGTACCCTCCGAGCGGCCACCCAGACCGCCCCCGCCTCCCCGGGGAGCGCACGTGCCTCTCCGTCCCGCTGAACCGGTAACCCGCGCGTAGATGATCCGTACCGCTCGAGAAAGTGGGTGAGGAGAAAAACCGGCGAAGGGCCTCGCAAGAAACGGCCGGCCATCACGCGGCGCGGCGCAGACTAGCTGCGACACGGCCATTCGGCCTGCACAGACGCCGTTAAACGGTTCCTGCTTTCTCGGCGGCTATCCGGGCCGGGACGCGTATGAACAAGCAAGGTGGTCCTGTAACTAGTCCGGTTCCATGTGTCCACTGAGGAACATTTTATTGGGGGGAGCGACTTTTTGAGGGCTCGGGGGTATTGTGCTCGTTTGTTTTATTCCGGTGATGATCTGCCCGAGACAAAATTCTCCATTAGTGGTTTGTTCGTGAATCCATTGCACATCATTCCTTAATTTCTATGATCCTTAATTATCTTGCTGTTCCGCTATTCCGCATCTATGCTGGACAAACTGTTTCGTTGATTCAATACGAGAGAGAACAAAACCGTATACGACCCAGAACGTCAAAATTATTTTCTCCGGGTTTATATCTCTTTGATTGAGTTACCCTATCGTATAATTTAAAGTCTGTATGCCATCGGCAGCTCTGTCCATGTAACGGCCTCAGTTATAGTGCAGAAATACCAATCTGTTGGCAATTGTGACAAGTGTCTATCTACATAGTAATTAGGTAAGATGATTAAAGGACGTAAAATTTTCTAACCCAAACAGATATTTTACTACCATTTGACTTCGAATATGCAGTATTAAGCTTTAGAGTTTAGACGAGATAATAGTCAATTCCGTAACGAAAGTAATATTGACGCTAGTGATATTGACATACAAATGCACACAAACTAGTTATTCCAAGCAGCATTTGGGAGTGAATATATCGTAGGTTCAAATGCAATTTTTCGAACTTCAAAAAATAATATGAAACATTTGGATTATAAAGTCACCAAACGTGCAACCATTGTTAGGATTTGAGAAAAGTTACAAGTTTTTAAACTGTGCCATTTGTCTTGGAGTAATAAATATATGCATGGTTAACTTCATCTCTGCGCATTACCACGAAAGATTGAAGTACCGTGAAATTTCGCCCGCTTTCTCGATCGCTATCTGCGACTTGTTTGAACGTAGTGGGCCCAGCCTATAACTGGCGTAAATGTTGTGTGGGAGAACATGATACGATAATGTTGGGTGGAGACTTGCCTGCATTCTGAAAAGACGACACTACACATCTGAACCAGCTTCTCTATTGCGTTGTCCTTTGTCTTGTAAAATTTTAGAACAAATTTTAATGACAATTGAACAAAAACAGCAAACAGAAACAAAATTATGGCAGCCAACAAATGATTTAATGACAAAAGATAGAATGGAAGTTTGCATATTTTACCTCGTCTCTACTCGAAGTTTTCTTTTACCTTTTACAATCTTACTTTGTTTCAAATGTTGCAATAAATCATAATAAATCCCTAATGGTGGAATTACTAGATAAATTCAGAGTCGAAATTACAAAAAAGTTTAATAAGCATCATACTGCTCTCTTGTATTACCCGTAACTCCTATTGTCGGCCAAGTTCAAGAACACCAGCCCCCTCAGTTGTTTATTATCCTTACGTCGCGTAATAACTCTCATAAAGGCGTTAGAATCGATTAAGTACAAGGCTGCATGATATACGAGGGGCATGACGTTAACGATGCACGATCTAAAGCCTACCGCATAGACTGTACTGGGTAACCCTTCCTCGGAGAGCAACGGTGATGCGATAAACAGAAATGAAGGACGTTATAAAATTCTGATTCGATTAGTTTTGAACAAAGAACGAAAGTGCAACATGCTCCATGAAATTTTTGATCGACTTAACACCGAAATGTGCGAAAGTGAAAGCACTATAGGAGACAAATTGCTATTGGATACATTTTTACACAGTTGTTTTATGATCAAAATTCATTATAAAAGTTATTGTCATACCAAGATAATGGTTCAAAATAAAATAATTACTAAGCTCTAATGTATTTTTCATGTTGCAAATATATCGATAGGTATACAAATTATTGGGGCTTTAAGGTACGTATTCTATTCGAGTTGAAACGTGAATAATAAAAATACTAAGAGAAGAAACAGCAATTATTCCTTTGCGTGCGTCATACGAGGAACCACCGATTCGTCTTCGATATGAACAACTGTTCGGCACCCGACACACTCTTTACCCTGAGTCGTGATGGAATCCCGGAAACATTACACCGTCTGATTTACACCGGCCTCTGCCTGCCACTTTATCACCGCCATATTGCAGCTAAGCACGGTTTTAGATGAAGCTTCGAAGCTTCACGGATAAATCGACATCTGGCCTTCAGAAATGAAAAAAAACTTGTTTATATGTTTCATTTAGGACGTATTTCTAATGAAGAATTACAATTTGCAAATTAGAGTAACAAGAAGTGCAAATATGAGTTGACCAGAAATGTGGTTACATGTATGTAACAAGTGGCACTAGTGAGTTAATCCCTCTCCGACAACGGTTGGACACACTGGCGCTGAACAATCGGGAAAGCGGAGTGTCGGTCAACGCGAAACAATTGCGATCTGACGCGGTCGAGACTACATGTCGGCAGAAGACACCAAGACGCAGCAGCGGTGCGTGGAATACTTAACTTCCTCTTTTACAAGGATTAGCAGCCTAAGACCCGTGCCGAGACGCAGAACTGTTCCGACCACCTCACACTAGGCTCAATCACGTCTCTGTGGCTTCTAAATGGGCCTAAGTAAGAGAGCTAACTTTGATAGATTATTGGCTTTATCCTTTGCGGAGGGGACATTTCTGTTATTATTTTTTAATGACATATATCACATTATTTATATTTAACCGTGGCCTTATGTAAACCCCATAAATACATACGTATTAGAGGTCTTTATGAAATGAATTTAGGAAGGCTCTTATCTTTCGTACTTTCTTTTCAGTGTTCAGTTTCACTTGTAAATCAAAGATAATCCGTTGTGTAATCTCATTGGAGTGCAAATTTTCATTTTTATTTTTAAAATATTTCTCGATACCCCTCTCCATTACTTATAGTACTACATATAAGTAATTATTTCACTATCACATAAAAATTAGTGGAGTACAATGCCACCAAATGCTATCAAATCCTCTAGTAGCATATTTTCTTAGATACTCCAACGCTCAATTAAACAGACAAAAAATATGAAAAAGTGTAACCCATTATCAAGTAAAGTAAGTAAATAAATAAATAAATAAAACAAGGACATTTTTCTAGAATATTCTCGACAAATTAATATTATCAAAATTTGTTGAAGCTTTTTATCAATATTCATTTTTCCTATTTATATATCTATTTTTTTTTTCTTATTTATTTTACACTACATGACATTTATTGCAATTTCGTTTTAGAGACAAAGTTATGTGAGGAGGGACAATGTGGTTATTAAGTTTTGAATAACGTGAATTACAAGCAATATATACAGGACAAAGTTTAACAATCATGATAAAATGGTTCTGAGAATGCTAGAGTCAATAAACAATATAAATTAGGTTCCTCTAGTTTCTTTTATTAAAATAGTTTTAGGAGAATAAATGACATATCTTAATATAGCGTGACATATATGATAGTACACCTTGAAATGCTTCAAAAGAGCTATGCTCATGTAGCCCAGCGCACTATAATCATCGCGTAAAGCTTCTTGTGGGAGTCTGGTAAAATCTAAGCTCTCTTATCGCGTGTTAGCGATTGCATTGCCGCTGCTAGCGAAAGCAGGGAGCAAGGGATGGGATCAACAAGACTAAAAGATTTAACAGAAAACAAATTAATAACAATATTATATTAAGAAGTGGGACTTGACATCAATTTTCTTTTCAAGGAGTCGCCTCGAGTAAGACCTTGTGCAGCAAGCAAAAATTAAATGAGCGCTTCCTTATTCGACCTTCGTTCAACCAGACGTAATAAGATATGCAGTGCTCCTCTACCCACAGAGAAGCTAAGAACGGGTAACGGGCGCCCGCCCACACTCACGCCCTTTAGGGCTGACTTGGACCCACCTAAAGTTGGCAATGTCCAAACACCGAATACAACCAAACTATACCTAAAATTTTAGACTGAAGAAGTGCTATATTTTTTCTGAGACTTTTGCGTTTTTTGTGATTATTAGCCCTTTATAACGTGTTATTTATTTTTCATCCCTGATTATTGGAAAAAGTTGTCTGGAACAGTTTCTTCCTGGAGCCTAAATTTATCCTATAATTTTGGATGATTTGTTGTTGTATTGTAATGATGAAAAGTTGTATTTTCTAGATGGTCAGTGCTGTATTTACCCTGGGAGCTCCAAACGAATTTCGGAAACCCAAAAGAGGCTAACATTCAGTAATTAAGCACTTAATTAGCCTTTAATTTTAGACATGGTTTGGTTTTCGGGCGCTGCTAGCTTTAGATGGCTCCTGCGTAGGTTGTGCTACGTTGAAGCACCCCGCACACAAGACGCATGTCGGTGCATTTGGGAGCACAGCGTTGCGGGAACGCACCGGTCCTTCGGGAAGGAAGGAGGCGGGCCCGGCGCGCGTCACACCACGCGCGGAAACCCGACCCCACCCGCCCCGCCCCGCCCCGCCCCGCCCCGCCCCGCCCGCCCCGCCCCGCCCCGCCCCGCCCCGTCCCGCCCCGCCCCGCCACGCCACGCCACGCCCCACCACGCCACGCCACACCGCGGGCCCGCCACGCCACGCTACGCCACACCACGCCCCACGCCACGTCACGCCACGCCACGCCACACCGCGGACCCGCCACGCCACGCCACGCTACGCTATGCTACGCCCCACGCCACGCACGCACGCACGCCACGCCACGCCACGCCACGTCACTCCACGCCACACCGCGGACCCGCCACGCCTCGCCACTCACGCCTCGCCACGCCACTCACGCCTCGCCACGCTACTCACGCCTCGCCACGCCACTCACGCCTCGTCACGCCACTCACGTCACGCCACGCCACTCACACCACGCCACGCCACGTCACTCCACGCACACCGCGGACCCGCCACGCCTCGCCACTCACGCCTCGCCACGCCACTCACACCTCACCACGCCACTCACGTCTCGCCAAGCCACTCACGCCACACCACTCACGTCACGCCACGCCACGCCTCTCACGCCACGCCACGCCACTCACGCCACGCCACGCCACTCACGCCACGCCACGCCACTCACGCCACGCCACTCACGCCACGCCACTCACGCCACGCCACTCACGCCACGCCACTCACGCCACGCCACTCACGCCACGCCACTCACGCCACGCCACTCACGCCACGCCACGCCACGCCATGCCACTCACGCCACGCCACGCCTTCGCCCGGCCCAACCCGGCCCAACCCGGCCCAACCCGGCGCGGCGCGACTCCGCCCGCCGGCTGTTCTCCCGTTGCGTCGCCGCCAGTCTCCGTTTCGTGGCCCAGTTTAAGCGCGCGAAAGAACGACAAAGGAGCTTCCCGGCGCATAAATTACGCGCCCCATTATCGCACTCCGGCCCCTGCCCCCCCCCCGGTTGCCTTCTGGCGCGGGGAGGCGGAAGCGGGTCGTGGCCCGCGCGGGGCCCACGGACTGCGTCACAATGTGAGCGTGTGAGTGAATGGAATGTGTGTGCTGGCGAGTGTGAGTGTAGGTGAGTGTATGCGAGTGTACGCCTGTTTATGTAGTGTAGATGAGTGTTTGTGAGAGTATGGAAGTATTGAGTATATGTTAGTGTATGTGAGTGTAAGCGAGTGTCAGTACGTGTAGGCGAGCATATGTGAGTGTATGGCAGTATGTAAGTGTGATTGTAGATGAGTAAGTTTAGACGAGTGTCGGTAAGTGTAGGCGAGCGCATGTGAGTATATGGGAGTATGTAAGTGTGATTGTAGATGAGTAAATGTCAGTGTATATGAGTGAGTGTTTGTGAATGTATGTGTTGGCGAGTGTGAGTGTAGGTGAGTGCATGCGAGTGTACGTCAGTTTCTGTAGATTATGTGAGAGTAGGTGAGGGTAGATGAAGGTAGGTGAGTGTTGGTAAGTGTAGGTGAGAGTAGGCGAGTGTATATGAGTGTAGGTGAGTGTGTGTATGAGTGTGCGCGAGTGCGCGTGGAGAGTGACTGAGAGTGTGAGTACTGAGTGTAAGTGTGCGAGAGTAACTGAGTGGGTGGGATATGTGGGAACGTACATTTGAGGCGGGTATGTGATCGAGGGTGTGTGGGATAGCGGTGTGTAATGAACGAATTCTCAGGGGACCAACTGTACCTCAATTAAGCGGATGCTGCAGTTGAAGAGATCTCGTCGAGAAGTCAAATACTCAAGTGCATGCAATACGCAAGTGCAATACGCAAGTGCAACACGCAAGTGCAACACGCAAGTGCAACACGCAAGTGCAACACGCAAGTGCAACACGCAAGTGCAACACGCAAGTGCAACACGCAAGTGCAACACGCAAGTGCAACACGCAAGTGCAATTCGCAAGTGCAATTCGCAAGTGCATGCTTAACTCGGTTGCAAGTGCATGCTAAAAAGGGGAAAACATTGAAAATTAATATTTTTCAGATATTTTCAAGAATATTTCTTTACTTTTGACTGGCTGTATAGGTGGATTAGAGCCTCAACTGATGTCACTACCAAACTGTCAGGAGGCCAGTCAGGAGTTTGGAGCTTGTCTCGGGTGAGGTAGTGCCCCGCTGCTGGGAGATACTTGGTTGGGTGAAATCCTCACAAACAGACTACGTAGATTACCCCTGGATCTCGCCAGCCAGTGGGGGAAGATCACCGGCACCTCCCGCGATTAAAAGTTCGCACTACACTTACGGGACAAATGACCTTATCCATTGACACTCCCGGTATCTCTTCTCAATCAATCAATTTACTTATGTTTTTGTTCACGCAAATAATAAACTAGTATATTGATTCGTTATTTACGTGATGTACTGAGAGTCGGTTCAAGATTTTACACCTCAACTTGTGGGTGGATATTATGATATATTGACGATGGTGATGATGATAGTGGCGAGAAAACTTTTCAAGTGTGGAGTAGATGACAATTATTAAGATGGTGGAGATGATGGTATAAGGGAATGAAAGGCTAATGGTGTTGGCATTTGGAAACCTACAATGAAGGGACTTATTCGCTCCAAATTCCGTTTGCATTGGGAAGGAATATAAAATTGGTAACCAGAAATGAATCCATTTGACCTGACACTCACATGTTGGGTTATTCTAAATAAGTTGACACAAAATTTGCTATTCATTAATAAAATCTGGTTTATCAACATTGAGGAAATGGGAAATATTTATTTTCTTTTTCACATTCCGCATTATGTTGAAATTTTCAAATTTCAACATAAATTTAATTTTTTAAATCCAAAACTTAAAACGTATTTCAGTAACATTAATTATTTATTATTAATAACTATATTTTAGAATGCTCATCAGATCCTAGGTATATCATCAGAATATATAAAATATTCCATTGTTTTTTCAATTATAGGTACAGAATCAGTTTTCAGATAATTTAATAGAATGTTTCTTCGCAAAATACATTTCATTTCATCTAAATAATATTTACTTCTATTACCATGTCATTATGACAGCGTCGTAGAATGTCACAGCAATTAAGTTTCAAGCTCTCTTGAGAGGTATAAAGGTTTGAGTGTATAAGGAAATAAATGAAGTTAAGAAGATTGTCAGGTTAATGAAGTCAAGATACTTAGCTGTGACGTCAACGACTTAATGCGAAAGATGTACGTGGAGAAGGAGCAAAAGTTTAGAGGTAACTCGCTGAGAAAGCCAAAGGTCTAAATGAAGTAAAAGTTTGACGATGCAAAAGACAAAACAAGTTATAAAATCGGAGTATAAGTGGTTTAAAATAAAACTCTGACTCCGAGGTTTAATTCCCAGTCGATCCAAATTAAATCTGAAGTGGACAAAGCGGGAACGCGGCAGATTTTCTCGGGTTTCTTCAGTTATCCCTGCCTCTTATTTGACTATTCCTCATCATTCTTCGCATTATATCTTCATAATAATCTACCCATCAAATTCATTCACATGTTTGTAATAGTGACCATCATAAAGGTTATGCGGTGTTAACGTCTCAATCACGTGTCACGTCAAATACGTCATCGACTTCCCGTCGATTGCTCTTTCTTATGAGAAATAGTAGTTCTCTCGTCAACAAAAATAACAATTTAATTACAAGACGTTCGTCTTACATTTTTGCTAGTCTTATTAACTTCTCCAAACACGAAGAAGTTATTGCTGCCATTGTCTTAAAGTACAAAATCCTCATCTGTGTCCGAGAAACTCTCGATCTAGTCTCCACGACATCACGGCTTGGGGTTTCTAACATAACACGCCTTTGAGATGTAGAGACAAATGAAAACAAGTTAGAAGTTAGAAGACATTAGACGTTGTGTCATAATAACGAACATCCCCTGTATTTACCAATCTCCTACATGCAGGAGATCTCAAACTCGTAACAGAGAAACAATAAAGTGAATCATTTTGAAAATCAAAATTCGTTTTCATACTTTTTTTTCAAAGCTTATTCACTAGGATCTACAAGTATGAAGAAAGCATCTATGCTTTCTTCGTGTCACATGTATAGGTTTGCAAACCAAATTATTGCAAAATAACCTTTATTGAATTACATTTTATTATGAACTAGGGGTAATCCGTCGAAAATTGCGAGTCGAAATCATACTTCTATTTTAATAATACATTTTAATGAATAGTTTCATTGTAATGAATCAATAGTGGGTTTGTAAACTTAACTGAGGTTCAGTGGTCCTCTAAGGGACTGAAGTGATTTTAGGAAAAACCCTCGACAAACTACCAGGTAAACTTTCGAGCTATTTGCAATTATTGTCACTTGTTGCAATTGTCACAATGAACATCTAAAGGATGAAATATCATGCAATGTCAAGTCATGATTGCAAATCATCGGATATCCCTTATTTCACGAGTTTGCTATTTGTTTGTTCTCAAAGCGTTTAGGTAATCTTACACCATTGTAATGAAATTGAAATGAATTGTAATGAAATTGAAAATTGTGCGAGGTGTGCAATGAAAACATTCGTTTATGGATCAGGTCGTATTCATTAGTCTTAAAATTAGAGCCTATTGGTTGAGAAAGTTGTTCGTTATTGTATTTTACAAAAGCGTCCCAAGTACACGCTGCATCTCAAAGGGACTCGCTGCCTGTTTACCACGTAAACACGAGAGAACCACCAATGGCCACTGGGACAAAACGACTCCTATTGGCGCGCAGCAAAGTTTGTGTGTTATAAGCAAGTAATTCAACCCCCTATAAATTAAGATGTGTAGCTGCAAAAATCCCACTTCCTCACATTAATTTTAACTTTTGAAATTTTCGGGAATTTAAAATGTTTTACCAAAATTAGAACTCCGCCTTTTTTAACCACTCCTTTCTGTGTCTGAAAACAACATCATTGGAGTCATTTATGAGAACATTTTATAAATATTAACACTTTGCGTAAAGTACCTAATCTCAAAACTCGGAAAAGCCGTTTTAAATTAGCTGATCTTGGCAATTTTCATGTTTGTATTGCAGTATTTTTGAGTTTTTCTGTCTCCATTATTTACATTTCCTGCATTGCAGTACATTATTCCTGTCCATATCTCCTTTTATGCACTTTGAATTTCATTTATTTCTCTCTACCCTTGGCTCATTTGGCGCATTTCGGCCCAGTGTACGCTTCGGGTCCTGGGCGGCGGTGGCGGCGGCGGCGGAGGAGGAGGAGCTGCGGCCAGGGAGGCCTTGACATATAAAGAAAGCTCGTCGGCTGCCCATGAATGGCCCACACAGGGGCCAGCAACCTCGCGTCCGTCGCCACCGACGCCAACCTCGCCCCGCCGCGCCCCGCCCCTCTCCACCTCACCGCACCACGCTTGCCCTACCCCGTCCCACGCCCCGCCACACATCATTCCCCAAGTCATGCCCCACGCCACGCCACGTCACGTGACGTCACGCCACACCCCACCCTACTCCACGCCCCTCGCCACGCCACGTCCCATCACACGCCCGCCCCATCACACGCCCCGCGCCACACCACGCCACACCACGCCACGCCACGCCACACCACACCACGCCACGCCACACCACGCCACACCACGTAACGCCACACGCCCCACGCCCCACCACGCCATTGTTCTTTCCGGCAGCAACCTCGCCTCTCTTCTCCACTCCTCCCCTCTCGCATCATATACTCCATGACTACCTCACGTTCTTCCTTTTGCACCTTCCATTCATGACAAATCTCTGTGTGTGCCATTGAAGCAACAGAATAGAGAGGAAAAATAACAATGGAAAGTATAATAAACAATCCAGAATCCTCTGCTCTTTCTACTTATAAAAACTTTTTATATATAAATTCTTTCTTTTCTCTTTGTTCCAATGAGTAATTCGACTTTCCAATTCATTCGCCATTTTTCAAATATAAAACCAATTATTATAGTAGTGCAGTAATCCTTTTCTTTCATTTACTTTTTATTTTAAAAAATAACAAATTATAATTTATGAAACGACTTAGCATAAAAATTAGTTATTATGTATTTACTTTAAAACTAGGGCCAAGCTACTAACTTGAGTTTTCACTATTCAATATGTAATTCGCTGACGATGAAAATTGGAGAGCAATATTGGCGTCGTCGAAATAATTGTAAATCGCGTGCAAAAACCACCGACCATTATTAAGACCAAATTTGCACAGTGAAAATTTAGGAAGGAGAACGGTATTTCTGACCGTTACAATACCGCTTGAAGTCGGAAGAATGGAACAAAGAAAAAAATTATTTCCAGACGACGAACGTGATCAGAACCGCCAGATGCCGCAAGGCTGTCCTCGCACACGACCTAGTTTCGCCACCGCAAACGCGGTTTTCGTGCGTGGAGCAAATCATCCATATCCCCAACTTCCTCCTACATTCCGCCCTCTCCTCCTCCTTCCCACCTGCCCAGTCGTACGCTCGCTAGCCGCTTGAAAAGCGAGACACCTCAATGCGGGTTCTTTTTTCGAACAAAAGGAACACAAACAACACTTTAATTAAAATAAAAAAAGAGGTTGGGAGAGCGAGTTTTATCGCGGCGCTGGCATATTAACTAGCGGAGGCGTTGAATTTATAACGAGCACTCGGAGCGGGGCGGTCTGTGTATTATATTGCTGGGCATTAAGCGTTCGCGTCTCGGCCTGGTCGTGGAGCGTATCACTGTAGCTGCTGGTGCTAATGTGGTTGCCCCCGTAACCTCCGACCTCTCCCGCCGGCCTGCAGGCTTGTTTCATTTTGGCGCTTCTCGGCTGCTAGCGTTGCTCTCGACCCTCCCTAATTTGCGCCCGCAGATCCTAATTTCCGGTTCTAGTTCTGCTTGCGAATCAAATGAACGTGTTCTGGATTAATAGTAGTCAGATTTCAGCGGAAACCCAATTCCATTCATCGCCTATAACTAGAAGTATTCTGGGTGATTTTGAACTCTTCGTTAAATTATGTCGCCGTATAAAGGATCCTCTTTAGTGCTTCCTAGGTGTGAGGTATCACCATATGCTGCGTGAATGTCTGCGTTATATCCAGCCACCAGAATTGTTTCCTTCTAATATCACTTCCTATTACAAACTGTAAACATCAAACACATCCTGATCGTTTGTTTTAGATCTTTCATAAAACCAACTTCTTTTGTTGCGACATATAACAAAATGGCACATTCTGATTCTTCAGCACAGAGAGGAAGTGTGAGTTATAAGACACCTGGTCACAATCTCACCCTTTCAAACAGCCTGCGATGAAATGTGCTCACATCCCACTCTGCATTGAAAATGTTCGTAATACCCCGAGAAAAAAAAATTAATTGGCAACGGTTTGAAAATAAAATATGTGAGCAGGCGTGATACGATAGAACTAACCCATTCCCGTCCACATGCCTTCTATTGTACATGAAACAGCCTACGCATTTTTACCCACCAACGTCCGCCGTTTTCAATCTGCTCCGTGAACGCCCTCTCTTCAGCCGCGTCCCATTCACTTCCCCTACCGCGCGTCTGTCATCGCGGTCGTCCGTCCATTTGCGGCAGCGACTTCGTCGACGCCCATCTGACGGCGCCAGCCGCCGCCGCCGCCGCCGCCAATTACACAGCAGCTCTCGCGTCTCCGGCGAGCAAACACGAGTCGCGTCTTTTCTCCCGCGGCCGTGTAATCGCGTTTCCGCGCCTTTCAGTCGCCATCAGGCTTTTCGTGCTACTCATTTTTCGCGAGAGCGCGGTGCTCTCGCTGCTTCCACAGAATGCGTCCGTCTAGGTGGCGCGTTGTAGCGAGAATGTTGGCGAGATCGGCCTCGCTGCAGAATTTCGATGTCCACTGCTGGAAAATTATTGATTTTCCCCGCTCAATGACAACATTCGTATCTAAGTTCATCCAATACATCCCAATCAATCCATATATAAGATCTCTTTATTGATTTTCATTTTTTAGAAGGTCCTAATCAAGAATACGAGACAAAAAACTGTTTCAGGAACAAACGTTGGAGTTATTTGGACTGTGTTGCGTAAGCGAAGATGATCGTGGATTTACTCGTCAATTAGCTATCTCAACCCCCTCCTGTTTCTTCGTAGTAGCAGACACCATCGCAACGCTTTTCGCAATTTCTAAAATATAAGAAAATTGCACTTTTTTGTTGTGAAAATTATGAATTTTCGTCTTTGAACAGTTAATAGGTGAAAAAACACCGCCACCTCCCCTGATAAAATCATTCAATAGAGTTGGGGGGGGGGGGAGCACAAAGCAATAGTTGACGCACCCGAAAACACGAAATAATACATTCTTGATGGTGATTCCGGGCACGGCAACTGCTAAGGTCATTCGTCTGATAGAGTAATGCATCAATATCGCGAGAGGTAGCGGTGATCTTCCCGCACTGAATGCAGTGATCCAGCGTCGACCTATACGTTCGCTTGCTGGATTTTCCCTAACCAGGTACCTCCCACCAGCGGGGCACCGTCCCAGCCCCGACAAGCTCCTAAATCCGGGCATGCGCGGTAGTGGTAGTGCTAGTGCTAGTGAGTGTGTGTGTGTGTGTGTGTGTGTGTGTGTGTGTGAGTACGGTCTGAGTATAGGACAAGGAAGAGAAAATAAAGATTACGCGCTGTCCATGGCCAATTTGCTAGCGTACCGCTGCAGCATTCGCCTGTCGTTGATTAGAGAAAGGACCGAAAACTACCGATTAGGGCAGCCGGCCGCTTGAATTCTCCTCCAGACATCGGCTGAATTCGACCTAGCTATGTAGTCCGTGTTAAAATTCCGCCGCACGCCATCGGGAGTCGACCTCTAGGTCCTCCCAATCAGAGGCAGACCTCAGTTGATACCCTGAGCCTGTTTGACGCGTCAGCTAACTCAAAATAATCAATAAAACATTCAATCCAATGTGTTTGCTATGTGCGTTGCGATTTCGTCCCAGTTCGCGCCCAGCTCGCCCGACGCTTCGTTAGCAGTCGCCGCCGCGCGCCGGCGACAAGTGAAGTGCAGTGGAGCGCCTGGTAGGGCACGTCTAATTGCCCGCTTGCGCCGTTTGGCAGAAGGTCGACGGGGGGGGGGGACGCCGCGCGCCGAATCGCTCGCGTCTCGACAAGGTCGACAACGACGCCGCCGAGAGACGCCAGCCGCTAAAGGTACTGTTCCATTTGCGTCCGACCGCTTTTTCGCGCGACATACCTCTCCTTCTCGCTCTCCACTTCTGTCCACTTACTTCCGCCGTCATTTCGAATTCGCTCACAGACGGCGAAACTGTGATGGACGCTGTAATTGGCATTATGCGTGGGTAACGAAAATTGCTTCGGTTTGAAGAATCGAGATATTCAAGAAATTGCTGCATTGATTAATTGATTGATTGGTTAGTGTTTCCGGGCACGTCCACTACCAGGGTCCCGTAAGTGTAGTGTGTGTTTTTGCTCGTGATGTGGCGGTGATATTTCCCCCGCAGTATCGCTGACCTACCGTCGACTAACGGAGTTTTTCCTAACCATGTATCTTCCACCATTGAAGCACCGCCCCAGTCGGGACAAGCTCGTAGCTCCAGACGGGTCTCCCGGCGTGTGTGTTGGTGTAGATTTGCCATTTTTACAACTGAGCAAAATCATGATGTATAGTCATGCAAGAAATGTTAAAAAGGAAGGCAAATTTTGTATTTCGCACATTTTGTTTTTTTGCACGACACGTTTATGAGTTACGAAACGTGATTCAGAAAGTATTTTTCCATACGCTTCTGATGAAAGGAAAAAACGAAAAATAATACAAAAATTCACTTCAAATGTTTGCTTTAAATATTGCATCACATTTTGCCATTATTTTTTCTGGGAAAAATCCTTTCCCACTTTGGGAGGCTTCAGAAACCAAGTGGAGATTAAATAAAATCCCGAAAGAAAATTTCTCATACAACCTACGTGTTTTTTGACAGTCATCTCGTGTTTTCCTGGCGTGCCTTTGAGAGGCAACTCAAACGTTGTCATCCGACTTATCCTTGGTGTTAAGCATAATGTACTGATAATCCTGAAGCAAAGTGACAACTAACGCAAGTAAATATTTCGTAGTGTTCGTGTGCATGTGATTTAACGACTTAACAAGAAAAAGGATTCGTGTTTATTCTGCCTCGGAGTTAATAAAGTTAAATCCCTTGGAGTTGATAAAGTTAAATTAAATATTAATGAAAAGATTTCAAGAAAACTGAATTATTGTGAATTATATTAAACAACATTTTAATAATTGTAAAATATATGCCAATACTTATTTCAATGCTTCATGCAGATGCCTAGATACGATTCGAGAAAACATCACTGAAAAACTCCATACTAGATCTATTTTTCTTTTGATATGAATCATTCTCTAAGTGGAATAAACATAATATGAAGTATTTTTCAGGGCTCCACTTAAAGCAATACAGATTTTCAATCAATACAGGTGCAACAATGATGACAATTATTATTAGCTGAGCAATTAATTTGCCCTACTCTACTAAGAGGATGCTGCAGTTAACATTCAAGTTGCAGCCTGACCATTGTTCTTTTGCGTTCTTCAACAAGCAAATAAACAACCAACCCTTTGGTAATTTGTCTAGGCTACGTGATTTGCTCATTAAACGGAGAGCGTGCAGCGGTCGTTACACGGCGCCATAGTGTCATCGAACATGGAGGTCGCAACCTTAATTCCGCTTCTAGCAATATTAAGTAGAAAATGTATGTTGACGTAGAGTAATGGAATACTTACGGAACCATCCTCACAATTATTTAATCTTCACTACTTCAAAACACTAATAAAGTTGTATTTACCGAGTTCATCACATCATATAAAGAACCACAACGCACATTTAATCTGTCAAATTCTTTTTAAAATTTAAATGTGATTATTTAAAGAGTAAAGGTTACAACGTTCTATAAAAATCATTATTTCATTTTTGAGAAAGAGGTATTTGATTACAAGTAGAGGGTAACGCTAGCTGGAGAAAAAATCATATGACATTGGCATATCAAAAATTTAAAAAATTGATAATATGACGGAATAAGAATGAATCTCACATGGAAACGATGTACAACATATAGTTTCTTATATTATGGGATGTTTATGAATTCAAACCTTCAAGAATATATTGTATTCGCACTTTAGGCAGATCACAGGTTACTCATAATGTTTTTCGAGTATTAAGCATTTGGAGATGGGAAGGAGGCATGGGATCGTAACTCCCATGAACACTTTCGAAGGGATTAAACATTTTTTCCGTAAATATTTTCAATATGTTATTTTCCGCTCAATAAACCGACAATTACGGATTTTTTAAATATTTAATTTAATTTAATTTAATTTAGGAAGCTTTAGAAACAACTGAGGTCATTGGCGACTACCATTACTTTATTTTTAAATTGTTACTAATGCATAATGATAACAGAATTAATCACAATTTCAATTATTTGGACAAAACCAGCAAATTAGGGTAAATTTGTTATACGCCTTTTAGGAAAGAGGTTCTCCAGGTCTGACAAACTTATAAATATATCAACATAAAATAATGTGTATTTATTCATATTAATTATCGAAGTTATAATTTAATTCTCTTCGTAATGCATTTCATTTATTTACTAGTACATACGCAACATACAAACGTTCCCCATAAAAGAGGGCCCAGAAATGTAGTTGGCTCCTCGTGTTCGTTTAGGCTGCACACACCCACGACTGCGAGTGACAATTCCGTGTTCATCGCGTAGTGCTCACCGACGTGTGATGAGCCAGAAGTGCAGAGTCGAGGTCTCCTATTCAAGGGAGCAAAGCGAGAGCCCGGATGTCCCCTATGACCCCCCGCCAAAGCCACGGCTCTAACGGCGCCAGTTGTACGCGAACGTGTGCCCACATCAACTGGATTCTCGAGTTCGTAACTAGCTCCACGCAAGAGGGGGCAGAAACGGAACAAGAGGAGAAGAACAATGTAGGAGGACAAAGAAGCTAGTGGACGGATGCCGCATGTACATAGGTGGAGAAAAGGCAGCAATGGAAAAGAACAATGTAAGAGGACAAGGCAGCCGCAGGGACTTTGGTAGTGTTGCCCGAGCGACGTCTTCAAGAAGGCAGGGTCGAGAGATATGTCTTTTCTATTTATGCGTTAAAACATAAGGTTCAAATACTACGGTCATCCGACTTGTCTTTTTTTTGTTTTTGTTTTGTTGTTGTTGTTTTTTTCGGATAGTTCTCACTTTATTATAGTTGTCCTGCGCCTCTGTATAACAATGGGAAGACGGTCATTGTCCTTAGTTTGTGCTCGTAATATGAGTATACTTTATTTTGTCACCTAGTCTTGATTAGTCTGTGTGTAAAATAATTTGAGAAGCATTTTATCAATAGTCATCGATTCAAGTTTCAAAAGATGCCTTCTCTACATCTAAATAAGTTGTGCTCGGAAGCTACAAGCTTTTGAGACGCCTAAACTCAACTTTCGAATAGAGACGAATCTAATGATGCTCTTTCAATAAAATGGGCAATGATAAAAGAAGCAGAGATGAGTTACAAATGGTGCAGAAAGTGATGATATTTTCGCTTTTGTCTATACTCCAAAGGTTTGATCAATTATTTCGATATCATTTTATAAAATTTAATCGCTTTAAGCGATTTGCTTCACTAATTTTTGGGGCATGATACCCTATTTCCCTACACATAGTGCGCACTGTACCAGCTGACATTTCAACCTCATGTTTTTTCAATTCCTCTCTCAATTTCAGAACACTGATTTTGGGCCATTCTTAAATTCTGGAATAATAAATCTGAATACGCAAGAACTCGTCTTTTACATTCCGTGTAGGTAACACAAAACCTTCCAATCTTTTTGGACAGGTTTCCGCGGTCTCTTTTCTAATTAGGACACTTGATCCTGTGTGAGCATACGAGTAAGTTCATGTATTTGGGGGAGGGGAGGATGGGGATAGAGGGTTGCCCGCACGTAAACAGGCAGGCAATAATGGAACACAAAGGGATATCTATAACTCCCAACATTAGCATGAATGTTGGAATGAATGTGTTTGATACAAACAGGAAAATATTAGGTTGAACTGACTCCTGATTAAGTGAATCGAATGTGCAGTTATGTAATTAACGTCCACAATGCCGCAGCAAACACAATACTTGTTTTGGCGTTTTTCACTAACTGCCTGGATGTAGCATTCAGGAATCTGTTCGCTGCAAACAAGTTTTTATTTTTCAGTGGAACGTATGCGCAACCAGACGCACACACGCAACGATTCTCTCCAAAAAGATCGCCAACTAAGAGAACAATGAAAACGTAGGCAGTAAAGTTCAGCGGCTTCCTTGGCGGAACTGTTAGAGTATCACACTGTTACACCCGATTCACGGTTTCAAACCGTAAATGTTTTAACGCCATCGCCTCCCTTCAGAGGGTAAGAAGAGCACGTGAAAGATCCTCTCAGCTAAATTTAAAACGCTGGCTTCGTCACCCGAGTGATACCTTCTTTGTCTGCTAGAGGACAACAGGATCGTAGCGACATTTGCATAGTCAGGTGGAAGATCAGGGTTTGATGGCTTGAGCCTCGCCACGTAGGGCATCATTGATTGATTGAATAAGATGAACCAAAGGAGGAAACATGAGGAAGGGCAGACAGCGTCGAAGTGGTATAGTAGCTTACACGGGTGCGACAGCGACAAGGGTTTCGCGGGCCAAGCAGCGAAGGCAGGGCGACAGAAGGGCGACACAAGCGGCCGCGGTGACAGAGACTACTCGCCATCTGGGCGCGGGGCACACGGGTCGCTCGGAATTAATGCAGAGCTTAGCGAGGTCCCCGCCGCCTCCAACGCTGCTGCCCCCGCCGCCGCTGCCCCCGCCGCCGCCCCGCGCCCCCGCCGTTGCCCCCCGCCCCCGCCGCTGTCCATGCCGTTGCCCCGGCCGCTGCCCCCGCTGCTTCTGCCACAGCCGTCGCTTCCCCCACCCCCGCAGCCGCCGCCGTCGCCGCCCCCGTCGCCGTCCCCCCCGCCGCCGACGTCCCCACCCGTGCCGCCCCGCCATTACCGCCCCCGCCCGTGCCGTTCCCGCCGCTGCTCCAGCCGCTGCCCCCGCCACCGCCGCCGCCGCCACCCCCGTCGCCGCCCCCGCCGCGGTCCCCGCCGCCTCCCCCGCCGCCGCCGCCACCCCCGCCGCCGACCCCGCCACTGCCCCCGCCGCCGCCCTCGTCGCTGTTCTCGCCGCTGTCCTCGCCACTGCCTCTGCCACTGCCCCCGCCGTTATCCTCGCCCCCCACCGCCGCCGCCACAGCCGAGCAGCAATATTCATGGCGCGTCCGTCAGCGTCCGCCGCCGCCCCCACCCGTTGCCGCGTCCCTGCGCCCCGGCGGCGCATCGCACTTCGTTAGCACGCGTCGCTGTTTGGGCGCCAACTTCTCGCCAGATAACGAGCCGCGTCGCCTCCGGAATAACAGGCGCGGGGGCGGGGCGGGGCGGGGAGGGGAGGGCGCACCGTTACGCCGCCGCATCTCAACATCCCGGCCCCCACGCCCTGACCTGCTCCGCCCCAAACCTCTTCTGACTCGGGCTTCGACTCTGTTCTCCGTGCCCCACTCGCCCTCGCGCTTTGCGGGATCTTGCGAGGCGTGTTAATTCCCTCGAAACTGTTACCCGAGATGGATATTTTACATGTAAATAAATATCGAGATATTCGTTTTCAATACATTGTCATCATTGCCAGCGTCATTGTAATCATTATTGCCATAATTCTCACTGGCGTAATAATCCTCACTACTGGCAGCATCATATCCATCATTTTCTTTGTCATAATCTTCATTTTTACCATTAGAGACTATGTTAGGCAATATGTATATACTTCATTGTTAAAGGCATAAAAGTGACAGGGTCTAGGTATTAACATTCTGTACAGCAAAGTTGATTTTTCCACTTTCTGCCTACTTTAATTAGTAGTTCTTATAAATGACTTAACTCGTTGATTTTCAATTCGATTTAAACGTAAGTACTCTATCACAATTTACATTACAATTATTCGTCCACTGTTATCCCAATTCCTGCCACCTTCCGTAACAGAGCAACTCCTTTCCTTCTGGTTTAATTCTTTTACTGTGATACTTTTCATCAAAACTTCTCTCTTGCTTTGACATGCATGGCGTCATTTATTCTACCACTCATCATAACAAATATATTTATGTTGTTAACGTAAATAACATCACGTAAATATGCATCTGTAAAAATGACGAAATTCTTAATAAAACGGGTAAGCACTTCCGGTACAAAATCTGCCTCGTTCACTTAATTGAATAATAGTTTCTTTACGCTTCCAATACTTGTATACCAAGTTCGGAAGAAAATGCTCCATTGACATTGTTCCTTGTTGCGGGTAACAAACACATGTAATAATTTCCCTGACAGTAAATGTGAAATTCCCAAATTCATTTAATCAGAAAGCATGGTTAAAGTCTTTTTGTTACATTTTGTATTCATTACGCAAGTCAATATGAGTGAACTACGAAATGAGAATTTTGCTGATATACATTATCATGCATAAAATTAACTGTGTCGTTCCTGAAGGAAGCAAACTTGATATTAACGTCAAATAATGCTGCTGTGACACTTTATGTCGCCTTTATGAAATAACTTTGAGGCACATTCATGCATTTCAATTTTGCCCTTAATAAGGAGGCTTCACATTCAACGAAGTTTGCATCATAAAAGAAGTGCATATCGTAAATTACGTAATTACGAAAAGAAATTTTAACTTAACGAGAACACTCCTGAATACTATTATACTAAGCGTATTTCTCCGTAAAATAGCAGTATTTTTGTGAAATGAATACGTAAACGTATATGGTCTGGTTGATCCCATGTCTCTTCCATTACTCAAAAGATAATCAGATAATTATTTTTTGACTAGGTGTTTCTGATGATATCACTCATCACGATCGCAGCATTTACAGATAGAATCTTGCTCACATCAATTAGTTATCGCACGATTTAGACGGCCAAATTCATTTAGAGAATGGCTCATATTTTCATAACAATCTTTAACAATCTAATTTTCCAAAACGCTAAATTACATCTCTTCTCGGGGTACTTTTTTTTCTAAACTGATCTCCACTAGATCTACACGATGTGGGAAAAGCTATGGGACCTGACACGCTTTCAGAAGCGTGCGTGAACGTGCTACCTGGTATTTGAGACTGTTCATCCCACGCCTCGAGAAGATTGGAGCGTTTTCTCCCATAGTTACCCTCTTCTCTCCCTAACTGGAGGCAGGTGTTGCAAATGGTTCTTAGTCCCGCTTGTAAGTTTATTAGACACCTCGGACATCTAAAAATTAATACACTCACCAGAAACGTGTTACGTCAGGACAGACATTGCGATGGCATAGGTTACGAGTTGACCGAAATAATAATAGGATATTACACAGATGCAACACAAGTCGCCATTCCACAGATGTAATTTTAAACTCATCAGTGGCAGTCAAATCAAAAGAAAACATTACATATAAGTATCGGTACGAAACAGTCAAACGACTCAACGAGAGCATTACTTCTGTATGTATATTCTATAAATGTTTTTATAAATATAATTATAAGAACATAGAGTTCGATGTTATTAACGGCAAACTGTTAGTCAATCTTCTTCAAATGTTTTAGATCTGATAGTTTCGTAGCAGACTCGTCCTTGCCACTGTCTTCATGGCAAAAGCAACGGGTAATATCTCGTTGACTTGCACTATACATGACAGTAACCCATTTGGTTATCCATTCAGCGAAATTAACGAAGTAATTCGCCAACTACTAAGAAGTAGTTTAGTGGTGCGACTTCTTGTTGCCACAGAACTAGCAAATTCTCAAGGTATTGTGCCGCACCGAGTATTTAAAAATTAGAAGGAATAAGACAATTAGGAATAAAATATTCTCTTAGCACTTTGAAACATTTTAAAACATACTGTGATAAAAACACCTTTGAAAATTGTACGTCATTTAATGTTGCAGAGAACGTAATCTGGTAGAACTCGCTACAATAGTGTGTCCTACTATGGAGTCCGTTCATTCATATCTTTCAATTCTTCAGCAGTAAAAAGCACGGGTATGAAATTCAGGTCTCATTTGCATTAGGTACTGTAAGTTTGCAAGTAACCTTCTGAAATACCAACATTTGAATTGGATTAGTGTCGACTATTGTTGAACAATTATTCCTTCATATTCTCCACGTAAATACGCACTACGATGATATAATCATATTAGCACATTATCATGTCCCCCATGTAATTCCAGTGTAATGCAATATCATTAATGTTTTCTCAAATATTACTTGCAATCAACAGGTATACTCGTTTTTTTCAAGTCATACTAATGAACAACAGGCTATGAAATTTCCATTTCTAACATTTCTCACATCCGTTAAGACCATGACATTTCCATTTCTCGCTCTTAACGAACAATACATTTGATGTAGGGTTAGGACTCCCCAAGGGCAACGAGTCAGTAAGAGTTTACACTGGCACCTGCCAGCTGTCCCAGGCAAAAATGGCTCAAAATGACGCATGCCGTAGTTCATCAGATTACTCTGTGTCCCCAGCCGGCAATTAAGGTGTATTTCGGTAGAAGATGCCTTATCGTTCCGAAAAGAAGGGAGCAATTTATTTGTTTCTTACAATCTCACGCGACGCTTTGTTCATCCGTTCCAACTTCTTCCTTTCGCAAAAGACCCCAGTTGTCCGCACACAATGCTATCTTACCAGTGAGGTAATTCAATATGAAATTCCAACTCAAATTTAGTAAAGAAAATAAATAGTTGCAGCACTAGTAAACAAATAACACCACTACATAATTCCAATCTGTACCGCTATTCTAGATTAACTGTCAATAAATAAATCAAAAACTTCAATAACCATCTTCGTATGTAGACAAAACAAGCATTTAAGTATATTCACGAGTTGGTGGGTTATAGTAAGTTTGCAGGAAACTCTCCCACTGATATCAACTCAACCCAAAAATGTATACCTTATTTTATCGTAATACCTGTAAATATTGCAAATATTTGTAATAAATTGTTGTCTAAATAAATAATAATGAAGTTCATGAAGTAATGTGAGGAAGTAACCGATCACACTGGACCCGTTACATTCTGATATGAATGCAAGTAACGGGTGAACTTTCACGAATTTACTCTTACATAAGGTTCGATATAAGGTTACATAAGTTTCGTTATTTGTTAGTAATAGAACTATACTTTCCGGTTTGAACCATTTGTTGAGGCTTTGTCAAACAATGTTTTTTTTTTATTTATTACAAGTTGTCTAATTTCTAAGTAATGTACGAGTAGTTTAAACATTATACTGTACAACAGTTATTGAAAGCATTTGCAGTACTTTGTTTTGCATTTCTTCTCTCCCTCGCCACAAATCCTACTATTCCATTCCAACAATGTAACAAATATCGAGCCCTGCACAAAATTCATCTCAAGCTTTTTTTTCAGTCTCTCATTTCGTAACCATGAGTGCCTGGGAATACTCAGACATCTCAGAGGTTATGCAGCGAGTAGCAAATTACGATATAAACACAGAACGCAACTATGTACTTTCCCAAGCAGATATTTTTAAGACTGTCACTGGTAAAAGCGTTTCTTACGAGCGTAGGATGCTAAAATTTCAATGTTTAGCCCTAGTGCTAAAAGTGAGACGATGTTCAAGTATTCTGATAAATCTGTGAATGCAACAAAGAAAACAAAATACTTTCGTCTGACTGCATCAGCTACTACTGATCTTAATGTATCATTAAGTGATACGAATACTTGAATTAAAATAAAATGAATGTCAATAAGACTGTCTAAAAATGGTGTATGAATGTGGTAAAAGTGAATTTATTTTACTTGTATGATTACACCACTGGGCCTGTCGACTTCGTACCACAACCTTTCCTATTTGAAAACCAAAATATCACTTTTGACTCTTGTATGATAAATATAAAATATTCAAATATAATTGTCATTCAATGTTTTATATTTTTTTCCAACCTATTAGAATTTTTGAATCAATTTTTTATATTGTAAAGTATTTTAGTTTCATCAGATATGTTATTTAAAGAAAAACTTTTCTGGGTAAATGAGTTATAAAACTGTCCTTGCCATCACTACGTATATTCTCTCCACAGTAGTTAAACGTTTCACCCAAAAACCTACTCTCCTGTTCCGATGACAACTGTCAACTCCCACCACGCAAATAACACGCAATGCATGTGGCAGTTCTACATCTCCTTCTCTCAGTTCGTCAGCACGCGCGCACGAGAACCCCACAGACAATCCCGTGGTTGCGCAGCGAGCGGCATAATTACGTTAAAAACAACGCCGGAGCCCGCATGCACGGAAATTACAGGTAAAGCCCGGCGTCGTGTAAACGTGTGCTCCCGACACTCGGCCGCTTGGGGCGCCCCCGGCGCGCAGTGTAATGGGCGGAAGCTGCGCTCCATTATGTCTTTGCGTCGGGTAAGACACTTTAATTACAGTACTTACGGCGCATGCGCAACAGCGTGTGGGGCCCGCGCCGGGCCGAGGATGAGGACGGGGACGAGGACGGGGACGGCGGAGAGGAAGGAGGCGGGGACAACGGTAACGAGGATCCGACGTGAATGCCGGGCGGGAGGCGTGATCGGAAGGGGTGAGCGGTCAGGAAAGACGAGGCTCGATGGGAGAGGAACTGGCGTCAAGGTGATGTGGGGAGGGTGGATCACTTGGAAACTGCAGGGAAGTAGGAGGACGTTTGTAGGAGGAAATGCTGATCATTAGCGACCGACCGATGACTTGCACCTCTCCTGGTCTGGTCTAGTATGTCAAATGATTGTTGCAACCCTCAGGAATGATGAATATGTCGCAAAAGAGGTGGTTGAAAATGTGTATTGTCCTTGTGAATATTTATAGAAGAAATCAGGTATAGCAAAGTAAATGTAAAAATTAATAAAATTTCTAAGAGTTTCAGCTGGGCGTTGATTAAATAGCCAGTCATTGACGTGTCAATTGTGATTAACGAAATCTGATTATATCTGGATATATGATTGGATGTGTTTGTCCCATGTACCTCGTAACGTAACGAATAATTTCAATACGAAACTTCGAACGCCGTAGGAAAAACTATCTTCGCTATTGAAAATATTTCAAATTTGCTTTTTCTTTTTACAAATTTTGGTTGAATCTCACAACGCATTTCAGTATTATGGTATTGTAGAGCGCGGCGGAGGGGGGCGGTGCGAGGCGGAGCGGGGAGGAGCGGGGAGGAGCGGGGCGGGGCGGGGAGGAGCGGGGCGGGGCGCGGCGGGGAGGAGTAGAGTGAAGTGGAGCGGAGCGGGGCGGGGCGGGGCGGGGAGCGGCGGGGCGGGGCGGGGCGGGGCGGAGCGGGGCGGAGCGGGGAGGAGCGGAGCGGGGCGGAGTGGAGCGGGGCGGAGCGGGGGAGAGCGGAGCGGGGAAGAGCGGAGCGGGGAAGAGCGGAGCGGGGAAGAGCGGAGCGGGGAAGAGCGGAGCGGGGCGGGGCGGGGCAGTCTCTGTAACTTGCTTCCATTTTACACTACAGATAGAATTCTTTATGTTTCTCTCCGAGAGATGATTTTATAATGTGAAGAATTTGAGGCCAACACCGGTTTACTTCCTTTTTCTTATCTCACAGAGTATCGTGAGTTTTCAATTGATCCTCCAGACAATAACTCTATACTTTCTTTTATAAGACGATCATTTTGAATTACAAGAACAACAGTATCAAATCAGCACTTGTTAGAAGTGAACGACGATATAAAAGGAAATTTACGTGAAGTCTGTACAGCAATATTGAAACGTTTATTATTTATGACAAAGTATTTGCATAAAACGTTTTACATTAACGTTCGTATGGATTGTTGCCTTGGTTATTGTGAGTAGATTCTTACTTTTGTTATTGAAACCGCTTAATGGATGAGTGCATCATAACAATACGCGTTTTGTCTTTCATATTCTAATTACAACCATAATTCTGCCAATGTGTTTTGTGACGTGTCGGAAACAAAGAAAAGTATTACAAAATGAACTTACTTATGTACGGTTAAAGAATAACTAGGCGTATAAAATATTTTACTCTACGTGGAAGTATTGACATGACGTGAAATGAATGACAAAACGCAGAAAAATATTACAGATTAATTTGTAAAATAACAATTTTAATATATATGTTCAACAATTGCTGTTTTTATCAATAAATGTGATCATTTATGCCATGCTAGAACAAAATCGCAAAATTTCTTCCCATATTTATGTAGCGTTAAATAGACGTACCTTACTACTTTAAGAAATAACTCTGAATATTCAAGAATTAATGTATCTCTATTGGTAGACACCAGATCATTGAGAAACTACGCTCTTGGTTTTTTAATAAGATAATGCAGGAGAGGGAACGAGAAGCATGGCTGCATATTCTTCACCTTTTTTGATGTCAGATTGTTTTATTTTTAAAAAGACGCTTTGTTCTACCAAGGAAATGGAATTGCTATTGCTTTCGTGTTCGTTATAAAAGTATGTGATTGCAAACAATGTCCATTGGTAATGGCATCAAAAAAGGAACCTTGAACTTTTATTGATAGTTACAACTCTGTACGTAGTAATTTCTTTCCATACAGACTGTATCACAAATGTGTATGAAGTTCGAATACTAATCGTTCTTAAAATAGTCTTCGAATATCATATGATAATGTTTTTCACTAATGAAGCTCTTCGCTCCGTGCTACGCATATTTATTTCAGATATCTAGTCTTCGTAATGTCACCGTCATTACCTACAAATTCTGTTAAACAATTGCGTATTTCACGAGAAATACTTCAAAGTTCTATATTCTGATGTTTGAAAAAGAACCAAAACTAAAACATGCAAAAGTGTTTTAGAGAAGTTAGGCCTGGTAACATGTTGTTTGAGATGTGACTATTTCAGTGGATGACGCAAGTTACTACTTTATTAGTAGTCAATATTCATACCCAAATGAGGCACAGACGAATTACCTCATCAATGATCATAAATGACGTCACACAGAGACCTTTTCAATCACTTTTTTTTTCACTTTGTAGTTCATTCACTCAATCATTCACAAAATTGATGATTTTCTCATTGTCCTTCGTTCGGCTGATTTATTCCCTAATATGTCAAACTGTTAATACTTCCATCCATCAAGAGGTTTATTCTTTCATAAATAATGAGGTTCGTCATTAATTTACATTTGTATCCATCCATCCATTCATTCATTCACTCAATAATTCATTTATTTATTCATTCACTCATGTATCGGTCCGTCCGTCTATCCATCCATTCGTCTGCCTGTCCATCTATCCATTTTAACATCATTCATTCATTTCAACAATGCTTTCAACATAAAGGAAAGCAATATATATTCGTTGGATAATGCTCAAGATTTGTATAGTAACACCTCCAATATCTGTTCTCAATCTCGTACAAGAAGGAATTTTTACCCGGGGTCTTTATCCAGCTTCATTGGACGCCGACTTCTCGACTATGCGCGTCGGGTACCCACTCCGTATGTCCTACATTGGGTCACATATTAACTTGTACACTATCCACTGACCCACTTGCAGACTCCTCTGTCTGTGGTCATCAGACTCACAAGGATTTCCGTGACAACGCACATACATGAAAGACAAGGGACGACCAGCCATGCCCACGGCGGGACTCGAACCCGCGTCTCTTCCGACCGAGGCGCTGAGTCGTCTCACCCTCTAGCCATGTCGATCATCAAGGGCATAAAACGGCAATGAAGTCCAGAAAGTTTTTGCTCGGTGGGCTCGCTGCTCTTCAGTGCCTTGCGAGGTGTCAATGCTACCGCAGCGCTGCCTTGCGCCGAAGGAAACGCGTCGCGTCGAGGCACGCCCACGCGTCCACTTCCGGCCGCCCGCATCCCCCCCCACTCCCCTCCGCCCCCCCCCCCCCCCGATGTCGATGACCAGCCGGCGGCCGTCGCCACTGCGGCCGGGGGCGTGCGGACGCGGGGCTCTCACGGCCACAATGGAGTGCCAGGCTGAAGCGCAATCGAGAAGGCGCAGTGACAGCCAATCAACTTTGCACCGAATTCTGCACGCGCGTGGTATTCCGTTTGGAATTGTGAACTCGCCTCTGCCGTTTGAGGTGAATTTTTCGAATAAATTTACTGCCAAAAAAAGTATTTTATTTCCAATCCACGTAGGTGAGATCACTGGCGACATCTGATCAAAGGATCGCGGGTTCGAATCCCGCCTCGGGCATGGATGTATTTGTGATCGTTCTTTCACCTTTCGTCATCATCCTACCACTTCATTAAAGAAGTATTAATAATTCTCTGCTCAAGATGGAGGCCCTTGACTTTAATGGGATGTGCAGTTGGCTAATAAAAAACGTTTTTTTATCGTTAAGTGAATTTTATTGACAACGTATTGGCAAAAAGAGGTTTTCATGATCATTTTAACAGATCTAGTCTACGTATCTTACTTTGTATATTGTAAGTCTGTGTCAATAAATTGATATGATGTATTATGTCATAATTTATCCTTACTGAATATATTAACAATAACTTTTATCAGAACTTATGCAGGTGCTTGCACAAGTGGTACATAGAATTGAATCGGCGGTAATATTTTGAAACAAATGCCAATGGTTAATATTATAACGAGGCGCCATCAGATGTAACACGCCTCCTCATAGTTTACATCATGCTCACAACTTTTCGTAGCTGTTATGTATTTTTTGTAGCTTTTCGTAAAGTATTCTATAACTAGTGTAAACTACAATTTAAAATGCCGAAATCATTACGTTATTTTCGTGTTGACTGCATATCCTTTTATGCAATTTCTTCAGTCATTGTATTAAATGAAGAGTAGTGAAAAATCAATATTACAATGTCCATGTCTTATGAATGTATCACACCATACGAATGTATGGTCTCCACAACATATGAATGTATGTTTATAATTCAGTACGTGAACATTTATAATCTAGTGAATGTTTTACTGAATGGTCTAATTTACTTACAAGCAAAATAAGCAGTTGCTTAGGGGGTTATCATCCATACGTAGCCCCGCGTCCGGGAAAACGTTCATAAAGTATTCCAAGAAAACTCATAAAATAGTCATTTAAAATGTATTAAATAAAAATATAATACAGACATACTACGTTCAATTCAATAATCAATTTATTAATTTTCACTTGTATTTGAACATAAAATTATTTTATCATATTAGTGAGTGTCTTTTTAAATAAATCTCAAGAGTTTTTGTTTTAGAAACGGGGCTCCAATACAATTTTATACTTAGGGTCTCTACAGTCAAAGCGTCTCTATTTTACTGTATATAAAATTCGTATAATAGTGGGATTATGACACTTTATTTCATATCATATTGCATTTTTTTTATATTTTCAATATTTATTTAATAAAGTAATATAATTATGTACTTTTGTCAATTTGTATGAAAACAAACACCTCTGAGTGCCAATCATACGAGGAAACTCCTGCTTCACTTCAATTTTATAACATACGAGCAGTTGAACAATGTTGTAACACACAAACTTAACACTAATCTCATAATCAACTTTTTAAATGATCCAAGTAGTTGGAAACGTTTTCGCAACGAAGAAAACACGTGATCGCCACTAAATCCCGTCATCCAATATCGAACGGCGTCTAGCGCCGACTTTCATACATGTCACGGGAGCGCACCATACTTTATGAAAACCACGATTCCTCTGGATGCATAATGCATACCGCAAATAGGAATTTGAAATTCGCGATAAATTGTGGATATGTCCAGAATTGCAGCCTGCGTCGGCAGCCCACGTTGTGATGGTATTCGCTATTCAACATTGCAGCACCGCCTGCATCGGAATTTGAGCGTTAACACCAAGGATTTTCTTGGCGGTAGAGCACGTGACATTCACTGATTACGTGCCATTATTGTGAATACAACACGTTGATGGGATTACCTTCGAGTGCTATGTTTTTGTAATTTTACTTTCTGTATCCATGTACTGAATATGTTTTCCTATTGCAGGTGAGTACGGGAACAGCAATTCTCCTTATGCAATTTAAGAAATAACCCAAGTTTGGTGAGTACCTATTGTTAAATGCAATAAAGTCGTTATACAAATGAAATTAACTTTTTTTAGTTAAACCGGTGTCAGCTTATTGGTGATATCTCCAATAAAAATAAAAATAAAGAACATTCAAAAATTTGAACTATAAGTTTCCAAACACACATCTGTTCACATATTCCATCTACAATTTTATAATAAAAAGGAGAAAAGATCTCAAATTATTGATTGGAACCTTTTTGCTCTCAAGTTTTGAATAATTTTATTCCATAAATTTAGTACCAGGGAAAGACAATAATAAATTTCACACACAAAAAATTAAGGAATCCACCAATCAAAAGTCCAGTAGTGAAGCTTAAATCATAGTAGTGAGTCATAAATACACATATTAGTGAGTTGTATTGAATACCTGATACTCGTGAACGTATTATTATTACATTAAATCCAATTTCCAATTTATTAATACAAGGAACCTAATTTCAGACTTCAGTGCAACGGAAAGAAAGTAGGCAGGGTGTAATGCTCTGTGACTTGTTGTGTCCTAAGAGACTGTGCCAGTCAACAACGATTCGATTCATTGATTATTTCAAGTTTCTGGACACGCAAACTGCCCATCTACAAGACGACTTGCGGGGTTTCCCTATCCAGGTATCTACCAGCGCTCCCCTATCCAGGCGGAACAAGCTCTAAGTTACCGACTGGTCTCTCGAAAGCCTAGAGAGAAAGACCTAGCTCCTAGCTGGTGTCAAAAGTCCTGCCATTGTCCACTGTCAGGCCTCAAACCGTAGAGTCCCCCGGTCAGAGGCACTGCAGCGACATCAATTGATGTCCTGCGCCTCCTTCGGTGGTTCCTGAACGGGGTAATGCTAATTTTCACATACTAATAGCCTCTCTCCCATAAAAGGGTTGCCCGAGCTGAAAGCACCCGCTGGCTTCGTTTGTTGAGGGTCAGTCGTAACGGTCAACGCCAGCACACAATAGGCAGCGGTAACACAAGATGCGAAACGTAAGCGAACACTTGAGAAAACAATTTGTCAACAATTACTCGCAGCCTCGCCACTTTCCTCCACTGACAGGTTCAATGCTTCTTGTCAGGTCCTTACCACGTCCCGCCCGCGTGTAACACGCTGGTGAAGTAAGAGGAGGGTGAGGCGATACTGGGGAGGCCAACCACTGGAATGATATTGAGCGAATTGATTACTGCAAAAGAAGCAGACGTTTAGTCTCTACAGGTTGAGGAACCTCACAAGAAATGTACAAGATGATTGTGGAATGGCATTTCGAAAATGCAAAAAAAAGGAAAAATAGACTTCTAATTATAAAGAGTCGTTTAGAATTTAAAAAAAATTGAGCACATGATTTGTCTTCAATTGGGTAATGACTGACTTTGGAATAGTCATTGCTGAAAGGAAATTTAAATGTTTATAATTCAAATTGCTCAGATAATTAGTCTCCTAAACTAGCAAATGCACGACAGACGTGGTTTATGTGGCTTTTTTGCTTTGCTTACGTTCGTAATTTACACGGGTTTAGTCTGAATCGAAAATTATAAAAGTTGAATTTTTTTCTTTTACGATAGTGCCGCTTATCTGGCCTTGTAACAATAGTAGTTATCGATGAATATGTGGTAATGTTGAGACAAACGCAGCGGCAACGAATTTCGCATTGAAACGAACGCAAATTGTTTAAATTTTGTGTATTGAAAGAGTGGCCTATGGATTTCATCTCAGACGCCGGCAGACCCGACGAGTTTACTCGACGGTGGAATTGGACCTGGACAAAGTACCGGACGTGTCGGAGACTTCAACGACCGCGGCGGTGCGAGGGCGGCCGCAGCTGTGTGTGTGTATAATTGGTCAGTGACACCTGAATGCTGCGCGGCGCGGCGTTGCCGGCGGCGGCGGCGGCGGCGGAGGCGGCGGCGGAGGAGGTGGAGGCGGTGGAGGCGGCGGAGGCGCGGCGGAGGAGGTGGAGGCGGCGGAGGCGGCAGAGGCGGCGGCGGCGAAGGTGGCGGCGGAGGTGGCGGCGGAGGCGGAGGCGGAGGCGGTGGAGGCAGCGCCGGAGGCGGTGGAAGCGGCGCCGGAGGCGGTGGAGGCGGCGGAGGCGGCGGCGGCGGAGGCGGCGGCGGAGGCGGAGGTGACGAAGGCGGCGGCGGCGGCGGCGGCGGTGGAGGCGGGGCGGCGGCGGCTGCGTACGCGGGCAGTCGGCGCAGCGGTGGCGCGGGGGAGGGGGCGGAGGGGGGAGGGGCGGGCGCGCCGCGGGGGCGGCGTCTGGCGGGGCGACGCTCAAGGCCGTGCCGTGCGGAGCGAACGACGACCGCGCCGCGGCCCCAGACGCTGCAATTGCCCGCGGGCCCGGCTTGGAGGCGGCCTGGCGGCGCGCCCTCGCCGCCCGCTCTACATTTGTTGCCAACCCTGTGGCACTCGCGCCCCGTTTTGTTACGCTAGTGCTCGCGCGGGCTACATATGGAGGCCAAGATGAAAGTATTTTTCTAACCATTCCATCAAACATTCGAAATGTTTATTTGCATGTAATGTGAAAATCATAAAAAATGTTATGCTTGGTATTTAAATCCACCAGCGTTGGTCCTCGGATGAAGAGTAGAGATAGCAACGTCTATGATTATACGAAATATTTTAATGTTCCATTGACAGTTCATTATGGTTTATTCAACAGTCGTGGTAGTAGTATATAACTATACAATATGCTAATAGTATATCACTGACAATAGTACATCCACTCGGATTTCCTGCATGGCGAATTTCCTTTCTATCACCCATAACAGAGCCCGCGTGGGTTACAATAATTGTACAACTATTGCAATTCAATCATTTTTAAAACTCTCTGACTACAAGAAGCTTGCGACGAAAAGCTTGGAAGCGGTCTGGCTGGTAAGAGTGACAAGTTATCTGAAGCTCCACTCTCCCACCACTCTAAAACGAGTAGAGGTTGAGCGCCAACAGAAATAAAACGTCTGGGCTACACCTGTTGCCCCGCGCGAGTACTAGAGGGTCGAGAGTATGTTATGTCTTGTCTTCATTGTGCTTCACTACAGTGGAATTTTTGCACGATGAGAATGAATGCTATTAAAATCAAATTGCCGTATACACAGGATGTTTCAATTTCCCCAATACAATTTGCATTCCGAGGACATGTTATCTGATCAAAATGATACTTTTGGTAAGTAATATGCAATTGAATTTGATTGTGTTGGAAGAGGGGCGTCACATTCTAGCATTCTGAGGCTCTCCATTAAATTGGTGCATAAAAGCTACGTTTCCTCTCCACCTCACCCATTTGTCTCATTATCTTCTAATTTGATTGTTCTCTTGGAATTCGTTTATAGTTTCTTGTATTATTCCGAAATCTTCTGGATGTGGACAAATTGTCCAGTAAACTCGTTACTAGATCATTATTTATTTTTCAAAAGCAATATAATAATGTAAGGAGATAAGAGAGGGACAAAAAAACCCTTTAATTATCGCAAAACTATTTTAAACTTTCCTTAATGAATCAAGGAAAATTGGACGAAACTCATGTTGAGATGGTCATGGTTCACGATGAGTTGAATAATTTCACATAATATTTCTTACGTGCTTCTCCTCTCGCTCAGTTTTACAACACTTCAACCAGGTAAGACCATTTTACACGCTCGCTAAGTTGACGGCAGGACTAATTAATTCGCTTCTACCATCTACCATCAGGTTAGAAACCTTGCTCTGAGAAATCGAATCACTTGCTGGTATAATGATATACAGATCAGAGGCATGGAAATGCTCCAAGTGGCGATTAAGCAGGTGAGGCGTGAAGACTGAACACAACACCACATTTTTTAAAGACTGAGTAGGTACAGTTTCTTGATCTGTAGAAACATTTAAATTAAATACATTATAAATTATTAATACATTATTCAAATATATCATTTTAGGAGTATCCCATGTCGCAGATAAAATGAAGAGATGTAGAGAATTGTACTATGACTTAATTAGTTTCATTCAGATGAATTCCTTTAATAGATACATTTCTGGTTAGAGAATAGAAATCTAAAACACGATGTATTTGTAAACCGTGCTCAATGATGCCCTTCCGAACCACAGGAAAGTTTCAGCATAAGGAACTGGTGATTGTACTAAGGGATAGCACTTGAAACGACAATACCTCTTTATTGCGTGCCCATGTAAGTGCTCTTTCACAAACGTATCACTCTCAAACGTATCACTCACTCAAAGAAATTGATAATTACCACGAAGAAAAGCGAACAAATGAAAAAAATGTCAACGGCATTGAGTTCACAGACATTTCGGGCCAAGAAGTTTTATTATTGTTACTCTATTTACGAAAAAATAAATTTGCAATATTGCATTTATTTCATTGAAAAATGGTTTCTTTGCAAAATAGAGACGTGTCTGTTCCATATCTCACAATGCATTAAGCAACTTTTCAGGTAAAAAGTCAGTTGATTTTATACTTCTGTGGTACTTGAAAACTAATAAAACATCAATTTATTATAAATATACTAAAAATATTTCGATATTTTTATTCTCTTCGCAAGAAGGAAAATTTTCCAATAAACCATTGTGTTTAAGAATTAAAATTAAAAGTCAAATAATTTTAAAAAGTTATTTCTATTGAGACTTGCCTGTCACATAGAACCAAATTAAAAATTTAATTATGATTATTAATATTTTGCACCTCATTCTGAGTATATTGTCGCATTTCTGAAGAATGACGCCAGGTGTTCGTGAAGGCGTTCTCCACAATGTTCCACGGTTTTGGAGAGAATTATTTTTTAACTAAATTATCTAAATTTTCTTTTCCTTTGCATTAGGTGTTTTACTTCCTTCGCCTAACTTTTGTACTTTATTAGTTTAATACATACTAGTTTTCGGATGTACAAGAGAAACGTTCAGAGAATCTTTATTCTGAATCACAATTAAAATAACTTAATTTTATTATTTTAATAATATTACTTGTCCAATTAATAAAAAAAATTTAAGGAGTTAAAAAATCTAAGGTTTTGCCTCCTCCTTCCGAGATTCTGCGTCCATGATGCGATAGAGGTACGTCGTGCTCCGTAATGAAACCGCTAGCGCCACCGCACGCGCGGCCCATTGATTAGCGTGGGCTTCTTCGCAATTCCGCTTTATGTCAGCGGCTCCGTCGATACTCTCACCGGCGGCTTGCGGCCGCGTTCCCCGAGGGCTTAACGACGTTCTTCGGGGGCTGCAGGCAACTTCCCCGCGCGGCTTCCGCCAACTTCCACGCGCGCGCCTCGCGCCACTTCGTTGCCTTGGGGCGGGGAAAGTGGGAGTATGGGTGTTAGGTTGGTATTGAAAGAGGGGATGAGAGCAGGAACGAGGAGAGGAGGAGAAGAGAGGAGATGAAGAGAAGAGAGGAGAAGAAGAGGAGCGAGAAGAAAAACAGAAGAAAGAGAGGAGAGAAACAGAAGAAAGAGAGGAGAGAAACAGAAGAGAGGAGAGAATCAGAAGAGAGGAGAGAAACAGAAGAGAGGAGAGAAACAGAAGAAAGGAGAACAAAAGAGAGGAGAAGAGAAAAAGAGGTGTGGAGGATGGCAGGATAAGGGAACGAAAAGCGGATGAGAAGGGGAGAAGGGAAGGGGAAGAGGTGGAGAGCAAGTGGAGGAGAAGATTAGTAGACGAGAGAGAAGTCCTTGAGTGAGGAAGTGGAGAACTGTAGAGTGCGGAAACAAATAATGAGACAGGGAAGAGTAGGAGAGGGTGCGGATAGGAAGAATAGGAGATGAAGTGAGAGATGCAGAAACCATAATGGTAAGGTTGTGAAGAGGTACACATGAAAATTGTGAAGAGATACGGATGCAAAAAGTGGAATAATAAAAACAACTGTACTAAAAACTTGTAGAACAGTAAACCAGATCTAAACGATATGAACTCCTAGATTCACTTACGCTTCAACAGGTGATAAAAACGCCAACGGCAAAAGTTGAAGGTTTACCGCATGAAAAATTGCAGCATTCGCGTGATAGACGCATTTAGGATGAGCAACGAGATCTCTATTGAGAGATTGAACTTGCGTAATATCAAACAAGGATAGAATCAGTTTTCACAAAAGTAATTTTAAATGATGTGTTAGGGAAACTAATTTATTTAAAAACTTTTTGTTTGAGACTAACTTCTTTGACTCTACAATTTGATAAACTGTATTTAATAAGACAACTGATCATTCAGTAATTTGTTCTCAACGTTCATGTTATGTTTTTAAATAATGCACTGGATCTTAATGTTGATGCAGAATGTTTTGTCGGTAACTGGAGAACCAAGATTTAGACAACTGCAAAATAAGCTGTGGAATTCAGAAATTTCTGTAAATCTTAGTTCAACAAACTGAGTTCTCTTTAAAAGCTCTGAAGCTCCACTGATCGGGAAGACAGCAGAAGGATAATATTATGTGAAAGTGTGAATATTAGAACATTTAATGTGATATATGCTTTATACGATTATTAATCGCAATCGATTTATACTCTGATACAATATACGCATTTTTGTTTCAGTTTTAACTACATTCTTCTTGTAAACATAAGGAATAATTATTGTTTGCTTGCGACGTATAGCTACGAAAACTAAATGCATTTTCAGGGCACGAAATTTTCATTCAATGAAAACGTGTTCTTACTCACTTTATTCGAATAAAAATCTTGTTTTTTTAACCGTACGTTAGAGAGCAATAGAAATCTGGCTAGTAAACGTTTTTCATCTGAATGTAAATAATTCGGCATTCTCTGTCCATGAGTTCTGCGGAGAAATGAGGCAGTAAAGTTATCTCCTTCTTTGTCTGGAGGTTTCCCTAACTACTATGTTAGTTAAGCTCCTGCGCCATTAGCGTAAATGCTGAAGTAAACGCTAGTGTATTGCGAAAGCTCATGAAACTCGTAGGAAACCAATCGTGTTTTTGCCTTTAATCGAGCTTGGGCATTTGGCTAACTTCTCCCTTTTTCAAATTTGATGGTGTCCTAGTAAGACTCGAATAAAACTATACACATGAAAGGAATGTTATACAAATTGTTGTTTGATAAAGTATAGTATTACATGTTTAGACGTAGTTCGTAGAACACTAAAAGGAGTTTAAGTTAACCTGTAAATGAATGTAGTAGTTTCAATGGGAACCAAAGTTTCAAGTTCCTTTTGTTAGAATTTGATTCTGCCATCAATTCTGCTTCAGAATTAACATCTGTAGAATAAGACTTGAGAGATTCATGTGATCATGAAATTATTTCTCGAATATTATCTTCAATCGTGTTTATTCTTAGAATGTTTATTTCTTAACACAACTTCTTAATGACAAATCTAATCCAATGATGAAATGATACACCCCAATGTAATTCACTGGTAGGACCATGTCCTCTTTACAAGTGTTCCTCATGACTCGCCAACACGGAGTTTCTAACTGATCATTAAACCCCGGAATGTGTACATTAATTTAAACCCTTACGGAGTCTTTATAGCTTTGATGGCGTTTATGAGATCGAGTAGCTGGTCCTCGGCCTGAAAAATGCTCTATTCCGGCAATTTTACAACGCAAATAAATTTTCTTAAAAGGCCGTGACTTCGGATGAGGTGACGTGTCCTATTACGGAATTTAAAATGAGCAGATGTAAATCTTTTTCCCCGGAGTCTCCGGATTTCGGCACAAGCAGGAGATAGTCTGTTCCAGTTGTCCCCTATTAACATAACAAAACGGTACACGAAGCAGGAATTCTACTTCGCCGGCAACTTCGAAGTTAACAAAAACAATAGCCTCGCCAGACTACAAAATGACATTAAGTAAGGTCACAAAGCGGAAGAGTCCTGGGATAACGCAAAGTAGCTAAAATCATGGAAACAAAGCCTTGCAGTGTTTCTCTCATAATTCGAAAACAGATTCGTTGGTAGAACAATACAATAATATGAAGCAACGGGGCAAAGGGAGGCGAAATGAGTACTCTAAACAATAAAGTTCTTTAGAAATGCGGGCAGTGTGGTTTTTGCATTGTCATAAAGTTGTTCTAAAAAATGAATCTCTCGGTTGTACTGAAAAACTAATACTATAAATAATAAAACTGTAAAATTCAAAATGAGGAAATCGTCGAAGAGTTCGACTCGTCCGAGAGTTCGACCCGTCGAAGAGATCGACCCGTCGAAGAGATCGGCCCGTCGAAGAGATCGACCCGTCGAAGAGTTCGACCCGTCGAAGAGTTCGACTCGTCCGAGAGTTCGACCCGTCGAAGCGTTCGACCCGTCGAAGAGATCGACCCGTCGAAGAGTTCGACCCGTCGAAGAGATCGACCCGTCGAAGAGATCGACTCGTCGAAGAGTTCGACTCGTCCGAGAGTTCGACTCGTCCGAGAGCTCGACTCGTCGAAGAGTTCGACTCGTCCGAGAGATCGACTCGTCCGAGAGTTCGACTCGTCGAAGAGTTCGACTCGTCCGAGAGTTCGACTCGTCCGAGAGTTCGACTCGTCCGAGAGTTCGACTCGTCCGAGAGTTCGACTCGTCCGAGAGTTCGACTCGTCCGAGAGTTCGACTCGTCCGAGAGTTCGACTCGTCCGAGAGTTCGACTCGTCCGAGAGTTCGACTCGTCCGAGAGTTCGACTCGTCCGAGAGTTCGACTCGTCCGAGAGTTCGACTCGTCCGAGAGTTCGACTCGTCCGAGAGTTCGACTCGTCCGAGAGTTCGACTCGTCCGAGAGTTCGACTCGTCCGAGAGTTCGACTCGTCCGAGAGTTCGACTCGTCCGAGAGTTCGACTCGTCCGAGAGTTCGACTCGTCCGAGAGTTCGACTCGTCCGAGAGTTCGACTCGTCCGAGAGTTCGACTCGTCGAAGAGTTCGACTCGTCCGAGAGTTCGACTCGTCGAAGAGTTCGACTCGTCCGAGAGTTCGTCTCGTCGAAGAGTTCGACTCGTCCGAGAGTTCGTCTCGTCGAAGAGTTCGACTCGTCGAAGAGTTCGACTCGTCCGAGAGTTCGACTCGTCGAAGAGTTCGACTCGTCCGAGAGTTCGACTCGTCGAAGAGTTCGACTCGTCCGAGAGTTCGACTCGTCGAAGAGTTCGAATAACCGAAGCTCCCACCGATTAGCCGGTTTCCCGCCATGCTTTAAGTTTCATTTCTATTTGGTACGTTGAAGAGAGAAATGGCAGGAAACGTTGCGAGCTAAAATGTAAAATCTCCGGAAGGTTGAGTTGCCGGGGAGGGGTGGAGAGAGGGGACGGGGAGGGGAACGCCGCTCGGCGGGGCATACGTCCTCGCCAAGCGGAAGGAGATGCTATCGAACGGCGCTCCATCACTCACCTGCGTTTCGGCGACAGGAAGGGAGATGGGGTCACGGGCGCGGCGAGGGAGACTGGGACAATGGCAAGCGCTTCTCCGGCCGGAACGTCTGCAGCATCTCCGAAGCACAGATGGAGCGCTGATAGGCTCAAGGAATCACGTGTCAGGAGCTCACATCGCGACAGCGAGGAAAGGGAAAACAGGAGAAAGTTAATTGTTGAACAAAGGAAGGAAGAAACAAAGGGATGCGAAGTTAAAGGAAACATCGAGACTCGGAAAAAATAAAATATGCAGAAATCGATGGCCATGCAAGATTGTTGCGAGGTGTACACAAGAACTAGAGAAAAAGCAAAGTTGAAACGTAGAAAACACTCGAAACTTGTCGGAGATTGAATATTGAAATTAATTGACTATAAGTTTAATTTTGAAACAAATAATCAATCAAACGACTTTTCTGAATTTAGTTCCTACTATCACAAATATAAATTCACATATGCAGGTAACAGATGTTACTGTTCTGCATTCATATAATTTTTTAATAGAAATTCGTTCACGTTGGTTATTATTCAAATGAAAATGATCTTTCAGTTACGCGAAATGGATAGCATTACAGAAGGATACAAGACACTAAATGATACACTAAATAACTCGAAGTGAAAATCATTCTATAATGCATTTAATATACTCCTAATCTCCCCAAATATATACCTATTTTCCATAATGTTTAAAGTTGATTTCCATTCTAAAACAATACGTAGATAGAATTACCTAAGGTACGGCCGTTACTTTGAAGATAATTCTTGTATGATAATGAAAGCATAGAACATTAATATAGAATCGCTCAGAAAGCCAGGAAAGTGCTCATTCCTAGATTCTTCCACATAAAACGCAACTTTAATAAATAAACATAGTTTAATAAATATGTATGACTACCTTACGCCCCTTAATTATTATGTGTATATACCATGGGGGCTAGATGTTAAAATGATTAAGATTGCTTTATTCTTTACCGGGGTTTTGATACATATTACGTGAGTAGTTTTCACTTCAATATTTTTAGCTCTTCTGCCTGTAAGCCTGGAATCAATCTCTTAGTATTGGTGTTAGTTGAGTCTTGACTTCACACGGCAGATCCACTAATGTCGAACCTTAGAAACCTACTCATCTGAGTAAAAACGTTGGTAAAGGAAGCAACAATGTGATTTATTTAAGAGGAGTATTCTGAAGAGTATATCAGGAGGCAAAGAAGTGCCTGAAACCGTTCGGTGTATCATAAAAGAGGGTCATGCGTAAGAAGCTAAAGGGCATTGTATCGAGCTCAAGGGAACCTTCCCGAAGAGTTGTTTTCGACGGAAACGCGTAATGAGGCGATACAGGAGAAGAATTAAGGGAAAACCTTAATTAAAGTTCCTTCGGGTGGAAACTTTTGAGATGCTTTGTTTGGACAACAGCGAGTAAATTTCTCTTGCGCCCTCCCTGCGCTCGTCTTCACCGGTTTTTCACTTTTAGAGCTCGTAACGCGAATAAGTTTCAAACTAGCGTTGACTTTGCATTACTTTTTGGACAGAAAAAACTTATTGGAACAGATTTAAATTGCTAGCTTAGGTAACATTTATGGCAAAATGTATCAGCACCACGTGATGTATTAATATTTCAAAACGTTTATAATAAAATTAATAATGGATCTTAACTTTGTAATCACTCCACCAAGACAGACAAAGTATAGAATTCAATAATAAGTAATAATAGGTCGGGTATGGTACACCGAAATACGTGTGACTTTCACTTTAAAGACCCAACATCGTCGAACATTTAGGAAGTTTTTCGTTGTCTTACTGAAAATTTTTTCTATATAACTTGATGATTATCAAACATAAATTATTCAAGAATTCTAACAAAATTGTCATTATACATTTATAAATTATGAAACATGTTCAAACAATGATTTCACTTCAATATTAATTTTCGATTTAACTGAAATGGATTCACGCACATCAACCACACCACAACCATCTCATCCAATCAAACACTATCCCGTTTCACCCTAACCATTCCACTCCATCGCATGTCACCCCCATCTCATCCCATCCCATCCCACACCACCCATCACATTTTACCCCATACCACCCCACCCCACACCACCCATGTCAGCTTATCCCACACCACCCCGCTCACCCCAACTCAACTTACCCCACTCCCCACCACCTTCCTGCAACGCATCTCACCCTAGCCATCCAATTCCACCCATTCCCCTCCACCCACGCCCCATCCAGTCAATTCACTCCACCCATGCCCCTCGTCCCTCGATTCCCCCCCCCCCACACACACACAGCAACCACGCTCAACACAACCCAACTCGCTCCACTGCACACCAATCCATTCTACAGGTGCCCTGCAGGGGGAGATATCTGGAGAAGGACAAACATATGCCCTGGCAGCACGTTTCGCACAAAGAACAACGCCACAACCCAGGATTTAGCGTGCTATACAATCCCTGGATTAACGACCATAGCATTTGATGATCCCAGAAACATTGAATAATCCATCCTCTCCTCACACTACACCTCTCCCCAACCGCGTCTCCGCGTCGCACCGCCATCACCCCTCCAAGCCACCACCCCTCCACGCCACCACCCCTCCACGCCACCATCTCTCCACGCCACCATCTCTCCACGCCACATCCTTCCACGCCGCCATCCCTCCACGCCGCCATCCCTCCACGCCGCCATCTCTCCACGCCACATCCTTCTACATCACTCCATCCCGTGTCTCACGGTGCCACGCCACGCCATACGGAACAGTTACCAGCGACAGGCACTCCCCCGCCGGGGGCGCGCACTTATTTGGAATGACGTCAGCACTTCCTCGCCGAGTGGTTCCTAACGGGCGAGCCGTTTTATGTCCGCTCGCAGTATTTGTCGAAAATCCCAGCGGGTGCCGCGCCTATTCGCGCGTGCGCCACACCGACCAACCGAATCTTCCGGACACGTGGGCGAACGACTCGGCGGAACCGAACCACGAAGTTTGGAAAAACCATTCTGTAAAGGGACAGAGTTAGATTTTGTCGTATTCTTGGAAGCCCGAAAATGAAATGTTGTTTATTCACGATTCAATATATTGGCAAAAGGTACGTTAGTACCGAACCTGCCGCCAGCTACAGTTGGCACTGTAGATCGCCGTAAAGCGGTTCTTTGACATTTATTCAATCATAGTTGTTATTGTTTCATCTGTCGATAAATATTCCAATAAAAATACAAATAAAACGTTCCATCATTTACAAATTTCAACAAAATAACTTATTATCACTGACTTTGCTTGTTGGGTCAATATTTGTCAAAATGTAGTACTGAAAACAATGAACTTATTTTGTATTTACTAGCTATTAGCCAGTTCAATTTTTTTTATTCCTTACAATATTGCCTTCAACGCTGTTTCTGCAACAAGTGTATTTGTCATAGGTTTCTTCCTAAGATAATATTTAAGACCTGTCTAATTACGGTTTATGTAGTTTTCAAAAGTATGTTGTAAAAAATTATATCGAGCTGTGCGTGAGGTTTTTATGGCTACCCTTCTCCTAAGAAGTGTGGCTGTTCCCATATGGATTACCCAAACCATCTTAACAATAATATTCAGATACCAGTCCCTAAAATATGCCTTACAATAGTAGGTATTAAAAGATGAAATATGCAAACTCCGTTCTAAAAGCGTAACGATTAATAAAATAAAACTGGTATACTCCAAGAGAAATAGGTTATTGCCGGTAGTCTAATGGAGTACATTTTACCACCTGCGTTTTGTTTACTCTGTAGATTTACGACTGTAATTCTCACTCGACCGCACATATTTATGTAAACAACATGACAAATTAACAAGTATGATTCTATTTGTAAATGAATTAGAGTCTCTCTTTCATTTACTTTGGTGAAAACGGAACCAACATCAACACTTTAAAAGACATCGACCATTCTGCCTTGTGTTACTTTCTCATGTATTGTACACGTACAGTACTCAGCTAAACCGAATCAGCATTGTCATATAATTAGTACTTTGCAATTTAAACAAGAATATATAATATATTCCAACCACGCAGAGAACTGCGTATTCTTTCCGCACGTTTCCAATAAAGAGAGATAAAAGCAAACATTATCCCAGCTACAAAATCCCTCGGAGCTTCCCTTTAAAAAGCAGTCACGAATTAAAATTCGACGCACATTTTTCACATTCCTCATCTTTATTGAGAACCCATGCCACACGCTCTCCAGACAAAACCCTCCAGGTCTCAGAGTGTCCGTCGCCTCACGAATGTTTTGAGAGTCTCGAATTCTCCATTGTCTCCGCCACGAGGAGACGCGCACAATCTACGAATTTTACAAAACAAAAAACAATTCACCTTGTGGAAGCACGAATTTGCGATAGGGTCTGCGACAAGACTACATCCAAACCACTTCAATCGGTAATTTCTAAGATGGTGAAACATTCATTTCTAACTAAAATATGGACTAAATTTATGGATGAAATAAAAAGGAAATAAATTCTAGAAATTCTTTTGAGTTTAATTTTTTGTGTTCTTTAATTGCGAAAGAATGTTTTCACAAATAACTTCAACATCCTAAATAAGGGGTTTAGTGGTGTGATGAGAATATTTTGTCATAACTGAGTTACTTTGTTTAACTCTTTCAAGCAGGGGGCCTTCGGAAAATGTTTGCACTAGTTGCACACCTCGGACCTCGGCTCACACCAACAGCTGACAAGAAAATATCTGGTAGGTTTTGTAAAAAATCTTTCTCGGATATTCTTCAGGCATTTATCTTGCCTACAACATCTTCCGGTGCTTATGGGAACTATTTTCTTCGATCTTTAGCTTTAGTTCATTAATTATTCTACCTTGAAACAACACATACGGAGAAGAAATGATGGTTCAAAATTTATACCTCCGTGTGGCCGATGCATTGCGTACAGTAGTACATATTTTGTACCACCGTGCCGGAAAGAGTTAATGTTTTGCCACACTTTGAGCAAAACAATTGCAGCAATTCGTGTGAGGTATCATTCCGCTTTAATACCACTATTAACACCATAACTGTTATTACAATAATATGGTAAAGGAAGTAATCTTGACAAAAGTGTTAATAATTTTTATTAATAATTTTCCTGAGTTAACTTTCGGGAAAACACTTTTCCCATCCCCAGTGGATCTTGCCCAAGCAACGTGGATCTCTCATGAATGTTCACAACATGGTCAAAAAATATAAAAACTGCAAAACATGCTGGTTACAGCTAGGTGGCAGCCATCTTGACCAGGTTGGCCATCTTCACCAAAGATGGCTAGTTTTCATATTTTTTGACCATGTTATGAACATTCATGTGTGATCCATGATGCTTGGGCGAGGTCCACTGAGGATGGGAAAAGTGTTTTCGCGAAAGTTAACTCTGGAAAATTATTAATAAAAATTATTAAAACTTTTGTCAAGATTATTTCCTCTACCGTATTATGGATTACCACAACGTAATTTGCTACCACCAACTGCTACCACCACGTAATTTGTTAATACAATTATTAAATATTAGACTAGAATAAATCATTTCATCATTTGTCATCACTACAGTTCACAATATTCACATATACGCATTCCAATGTTTAACTGCCAAATCCCACCGAGAATCAAAGCAGCGTATCGGAATTCAACGCGCATTTCCCACATTACTCATCGTCGCTTATTGAGCACCCTCCACATCCACATCCACATCCACACTCCATCGCGCTCTCGGAGTATCCCCTGGCCTCACGAAACCCCATCGTCACGTCTCCGCCATTGTCTCCTCGGGGGAGGGTGCATTCCATTATCGAGCTGGCTGGCGAGCCCGAGCACGCGACTTACAGTGGACCAAAACGATTTGAAATCCACGCACAGTATTCCTTGGTGGATTTCAATGGACTCTGTTGTTCTTTGAACATTTCGTTTCTTATTTCTCTATTTATTATCATTACCTTTTAATCTATATTTCATTTAATTTTAGAAAAAAAATGATTTCTTAATATGTTGGCAACAAGTATTAAAACTAAATTTTGGTTTTCTTTCAATGTTTAATTTTTGATAGAATGTCTTCAATTGTCATCGATCATTTTTTTCTCATATCCACACAGAATAATGTACATTAGAAAGGATCCATTTCTCTTCGAAGCACACTAATGCATGCGTTTTCAAAAATTGTTATAAATTTTCCCCCAGCTCTTCTGCTTTGTTTCTATCATTCCATATAATGCATTAAAATAATTATTTGGATCTAAGGGTTTCAATAAGTGAATCGCAAATGAAAGGATGTTGTACCAAAAAATATTAATCTTATAAGAATTTACAACAAATCGTAAAATACTACTAAAACAGCCGTTCAATTAAATCAGGGTCTTTTATTGTCCTAAATAATTTATGAATTACCAACTAAGAGAATATGAAAAGTGGAAGGTTCCACCAATGAGTTATTCGCATTACTCCCACTCACGGAAGTCCCTGTGACCGCGCTGAAGTGTAACTACAAGTCTAAAGCGATAAAGAAGACAACTGATCCAATGACGATAACGCAAATAGTGACTATTCGATGACTGTGATTATAACGATGATGAAAACTGTTGCGACGTCATGATGATTACTATGATAATTATGACGACTACGTCCATAACTATAACAGTGTCAAAGACGATGATGGTTGCGATGACGAAAAGAAGATTTTGATGACCACGAAAACGATATTGATCATTTCGAAAAACAATAAAGATTCTTTATACCAGAGCCGATTCCGCAAAATGTGGAATTTCCGTTCATTCTTTTCGCTTATAACTTATTTTAAAACAAGCAAATTGAATTTTCCTCCATTTCTGTTCCTCGCGTGGAGCGCTTCCTGCCTCGTTCGCACCCAGCGCGCCGGCGGGCGAGGGCGAGCGCACGCGCACGCGCGCCTCGTGCCGGAGGCGGCCTTGGCGGCAGCGGACCGGGGGCCTTTTAGCACCAAAGTGCCTGAATTTTACAGCCGCCCCGCGCGCGCCCGCCGGGCCGGGCCGGGCCGCTTGGGCCGAAGGAGGTGCGCCGCAGAAGCCGGACGCGCTTCGTGCCGCGATGCGACAGCCACAAATCCTTCGTACGCCTTCCTTCGGAGGGGAGGTAAAGCCGGCTGTCCCATGTTAGTAGATTTACTTGCATGTAAAACATCCTCAAGCCTAAATGACGTAGCCTCTGAGCTAAATTCAAATCGCCTGTTTCTCGCCCAAGAAATACCTCCTTTCTCTGCTAGTTGATGAAAGGAGCGTAGCGAAATTTGTGTGGTCAGACGGAAGAGCGGGCCTGATGGCCCGAGTCTCGCTACGTAAAATAAGGCAAATTCAATTCAATTTAATTCAATTCAATTCAATTCAATTCACAAGTGGCGACGGCTGGCTCAGCTGTGACGCACACGATGTCAGACCGACTAGATCAGGTCTATTCACATGCAAGAATTGTGGTTCTGTGGCTCTCGGTTGCTCACTGCAGTCACTCCTGTGTCACTCGCGATTCACTATGCTAGAACCGATCGCGCCAGAGCGCCTCCTCGCCCCTCTCCACCGCCTCTTGTTGGTCTGACTAGACAAACAGCAAGTCGGACCGGTTGCCCGCACATAAGCAAAGGGGCAGAGTACGTCAAGTGTTCTGCCCTCTGCTAGCTTCATTGGAGACATCATTGACTTTAATGAGGATAAATGTGAAAATGACCAATGATCGATTCACATTCGATACAGATAGGCTCACGATCCCATGTATCTATTTTATTGCAGGGTTTAACTCGTACCATGTTCCTCATTTGGAGGAATACCATCCTCATACATTCAACTAGATGTTTGGTCTCAGTTTTCGCAGTTTTCCTAGCTTTCAAAGAGAACAGTGTTTCATGAGACCTGCTTTCTATTTTAATTACCTCCATTGCAATGATAAAAATAGTAAAAAATTGGCAGATTAACTAGTAGAGTAGAAAGATAGTCAAGCAGTAGGCACAAGCGCAAGTCTTGGGAAGCTGTGTGCTCATATATCTGTAATTCTCAGAGTAGAACACTGTTTCCTTCAGAATATCATCTCAATTAAGACAAATCTCACAGCCATTTACGGCCTCAAGCCATTGAGTAATGTGATAAACAGTTTGGGTGCGAACTATTTTTCAATAAGCGATCTTGCATCCATAAGAAGTACGGGTAATATTTTTCTCAGATCTTCACATTTGATAAAAAAAAATAATGTAAAATAATGAAGGAGAGGAAACTCTTCAAGACATTCGTTACTTCCTGTAATATGAATTAAACAATGAAGAGAGTTAATGTTTGAGTAAGTTTATTCAAATTATCTTCCATGCAAAGTACCGTAGGCCCCAGATCTCAACCGGCACACAGATTTTAAGTTCTCTTGAACATGAATCTCCTAGTTGCTTTCAAAGTATAATACAGATATTTATTTACTTACAAGTTGTGATTATCGTCGGTTTTTTTGCACTTATGAACTACACACATTTTGCATCTACACCAAGGGCCGAAAATGGGAAAATGATTCATTTGTAACAAGAGAATATAACGTCAGTACTAAAGTAACGTACTCTTTCATTTCATTGCAATTTCCTGCTAGGCACTGGAGTTATGTAAATTCCAGTTTCTTGGGTGCTTGGTCTATACTTAGAGGGGGCAATGAGAAACCACAAATAGAGGCCATTGCAAATATACTATTATTGCACAGACAAGGCCGTTCGTCTTTATAACGTCGGAGGTCGGAATTACGTTTTATGATGTCTCCGAAGACGACGCAAGGGCAACTGATTCCAAATGAGTCAAATTAAGAAATCTTCGATTATTACCCATCCCTTCAACCTACTAGAATAAACATCAGAGTTAAACTAATCATTTCTTAACTAAGTTACCACTAACTACACTCACACACATCACACATACTAGATTGAAGAGAATACCCCGCGATGCACATTCCCACGTGAGAACATTCAAACACGCACAGTCGACAGTAGCCATAAAGCCTCAAGGAGACACAGTACGTGATGAAGCGAACTTTATGAGCAAATGGCGTACTTACATCATTTCTGTGCAACTGCGCCTTCAACTGTCAACTTCTCCACGCACACATCCACGCCCCTTGACCTTGGAAGATAAATAGCAACGGGCACATGTCAACCATTCGTACGGTTGGGAGAGCCCACTGTGATGGAATATCTTTAGAAGTTTAATAGCGCAACTGTGGTTCGCGCGCAGGTCAAGGGAAGGGTGATTGTAGTAAGTTAAGCGAGTAATTGCCAACTGTTTGAAAGTGATAAAATATGAATAGATAATCGCAGTTGACCAGCTGTACAAGAGGCAATTCGAGGGTGAATGACACTATTCGACTGTATTATTGCAATCTCGACATTGCGAGTATTATATTATCTCGTGGCTTTTGCTCGGTTATCAATTATCCCGCGATTACGTAGCAGAACATTGCAGAGCTTATTATCCAATCGCGCGCGGCAGCGAGCGAAATTACAGGAAGACGTACAGTTTACGCAAAGCTCCCAAATTATCCGACGCTTATGGTTTTGCGGTTGGCATACTCCACAATTTATCCGGTCTGATGGAGTGTGACTGTTTCTTACGATAGCGATCGTATAAACGTGCATGTTTTTTCATCTGTCTGCAGAGAGAAGGGTGGTGTTCATTATGAAAGAATGCGGACAAACTTCCAGGTCAGTGACTTGCAGTGTTGAAATATTCATAGATATACTGTTCAAACTTGATCGGAAATTCGATGTACATAGCGAAAAGCTGTCCCTTTTCGGTATGCTTGAATGTTTGCTGCATATAAAAATATTTTCTTTGCATACACGGGAAATGATAACAGAAGGAATGAAGTTTGTCATTCTTTTAGTTTGTTTTAGAATACATTACAGAATAACGTATTCCCTAGCTTGGTGCATTTCTTTCTAGTTTGTGTAACTGTTAAAAGCCGATATAAATTGTCTTCATATTTGGTCAGACTACCAGCATTGTGATTATTCTACATAAAATTAATATGCTACATAGGAGGATATGATAAAGTAGCGAAAAATATTCCAACATTAAATAACGTCGAACAAACCTGTCCTTTCATTTTAATAGAATAAGATATAAATGAGATTTCAAATTCCCAATCAGGAGAGTGTTACATTCTTAAAAAATATCACACATTATTTCAACATTTTTGAAACTAGCCAATTCATAAAGCCTACTTTAAAATTCCATTTGTTCGTCACCACTTCCTGTACCTCACTTACGTTACTACTTGTTACTCGTTTCTTACCTGAACTCCTTTCCTTCTAGGCATTTTTAACTGTTTTTTATTAATCTGAGATAAATACATATACCATAACATAATAACAATTTTGTCGGCATTAAATACTTGTAACTTGTAAAAACTTTGCAAAGCTTCTTTACAGAAAAGTACTACCCATTATAAAAGATTAAGTCTGTCACTTGTGAAGGAAAACTAGCATGTACGTGTATGCTTGTATTCAAACTTCAGAGCATTCGATTTGATTTGCAAGGGTTAAATTAATAGTAAACAACTACTAAATAATAAAATTAAAAAAATTAAAATTGAGAATATAGTCAGAGAAATCGGAACAGAAAGGCGTAAGAATACTATTGTTGTAAAGACGAACACTCCAAGACTCATCCTTGCCGAAGAAAGATGTGTTCAAAAGTTGTCATCTTGTTAGGATTTCCAGTTGTGTCCGGGATCAGTCAATCAGTGTTTTGACTTTCCTACACGCTCCGCTTTTAGGCGAAGTTGCCATCATGTGAGATCCACGTATTTCACTTGATTTCAACTTTAATTTCACCCAGAGCGTACTTGTCAAAAAGTCTTGAAACATCTAGGAACAAGCACCAGTCGGGGAAACATAGTTTTTTGGAAAGAGAAAGTATTCACTTGTAGCCGTGTACTTCAAGGTAGGAATCTATGATGTTTGTACTTCGTCTAACTTAAGAGAAACGCAAAATCTAAGCATAATATTTGGTATCATGAAGGATAAATATTTTTCAGAATGTCTACTTAATATATTTTTATAGTGTTTATACGTCATGATACCAAATATTACGTGCACACACCTAAATCTAGGAAACAATTGGAGATACGCCCCCTAGAAAAAAGTTCTTCAATCCCTTCACGCCGTCGGAAGAGCGTACGAAGAGTCTGGCGTAGACCGCATTTTCATCTTCGGCCACAACATTACATCACCGCCTCTACGCGTTTCGCCCTGAAGAAGGCTGCAGTATATCAACCGAAACGTTGGCAACTTTGCCTGAGGCGGGCCGTCTGCCGGACGGCCAAGCATCTACTCCCTCGTAAGGCGTTTGGGAGCGATGGCGTCCTTTGTACGCAGGGTCGCAAGGGTTCCGGTAATTGGATTCCCGCCAATCATCATCTGCGCGTGTGTTGACCCTTCCGCTTCTTCAATATTTGAACTGCGGCGCCGGGAACGCGGAGGGCGAACCGCAGTTGCTACTCTCTGTCCCTTTCGCCGCGAGCGCCTGTCGCTTTCGCGGACGACAACCGCAAACCCAGGGACATATGGACAAGAACGATTGCCATGACGGTGAATTGATTGGTTTGATATTTAGCACACCGCCAACTTCCATGGAAAAATTGCGCTCACGACAAAATGGCTTTAAAAAACAAGGCAATACTAAAAGTGGTCTACACAGAATAATGTAAGATAAATAAAAAGTGTTTAATTTACTCCTAGGCAATGTAAATTGTCTATGTGGAGACAGTATAGAGGATAAAAACACACATGGTCAAATTCACTTTTTCTAAAAACTAAAGGTTAGAAGTTTCGAAACACGGTCTCGTCAAAGTTTAGTATCTCTCACAAACATCTGTGAAGACACCCATTAAAATTATTTGACTACCGAAACAATAAAACGATACCTGTAAGAATGTCCGCGACAATCTCACTGACGATGCTAATGACCACGCTAATAACGTCGTTAATAATGACGTTAATAATGCCAATAACGGCGACAATTGTGGAGACAATTATATGGTATATTGACAAAAACCAAGAACGGGGAATAGGATGATGACAAGGCTAGGACAATGAGTATAGACTACAAGGTGGAGACAACGATATAAATACAAAGGCGCATTAACAAGAGCGTGAGTAAACGGTGGGAGTAAAAAACGAACGGAAAACTTTGAACTCAGCTTTGAAGACCTTGAACATACTACTAGCTTGTAATATTAAACATAAATTAAAAACAATAACTTTCCTTACCATTATCACTAGAGCCATTCAGATTAAATGTTCTTCTATGCATCATCATCATCATCATCATCATCGAGTGATGCGTTTCCTTTTAACTTTCACAGAAACCACGGAATCATCTAGCAAAAAGAACGGTCTTTCGCGAAGTCACGAGGAATTCTGAAGAGAACACACAACCGTCCTTCGGAGTATTTTCCTCCGAGTGGCTTTGTTGTCTCTTGCAGGGAATGTGAAGAATATATTCGAAAGATAATTTCGACCTTGAGTGGAATGTGTGCGTACACATTCAAGTGCATCGACCCATTCGTATGGAAGAAATAAAGAGTTCTAACACCCGTACCGTTCACCTCTGTAAATTTCCCCCCTGTTTTCTCTAAAAATCGTTACCTGTCATGATTTTTAAATGTACACTCAAGTGTTATGATATTAATAGCAGTCTCATCTTGTTACAAAACGTGAATTTAGTTTAAAAGGGTTGGGTGTAAGGTAAAGATTAAGAATTTTTCAAATAAAGGCACTAAACTTATCCCAAAAAAGAGTTAGAATACGTATACTTATGATATTACTTTGATACATGGGCATACCTGGAAATTCGTATATTATTTTAATATCTAAGTAATAATCGAGATAGTATATGATTTGATGGAGCAGTAGTGAAATGAGAGGCGGTTGAATCCTGAGAAAACATGCCGCGGCATCCTCATGTGACAGCCTGAATTTCCTCATGAACCGACAGAGATACATACAGCGCAGCTGGTATCACAAAATCTAATCTAATCATAAAATTATTCAAACTTTCATCATTTATTTATTGAGCTTACTTTTCAGATACTAAATTCATATACAGCGTGGCAAATTTCCAATATGAAACTCCAGCCCAAGCTCACACATTATTCTGACTTTATTTTCTCAGCATTTTTACAGGTTTTTCACATCTGCACGTTTATAATACCAGTTCTTATATAATCTCTGCAGCCTATCATTTACGCATCATTTTCTACTCCTTAAGTCCTTGTACGCACATCTCCTAGAGGACTTCCATTTGCCCCGTATTATCAATATGGCCCTCCTCGGACTTTTTTCTCCTGGATTGAGCCCTTTCATCTCTTTTCCTCCTCTTTTTCTACTAATTCCTCACTCTTTTCTAATTATTAGAAGGAATCTATAACTTTCACCTCTATTGGGGCTTCCCACCCTTCCCTATTAAACATTTTCATCTTTATGTCTACCAGTCTTTCTCCTCCTCAACGTCTTCCATTCCTACATTATACTTCTGTATCCTCGTTAGTTTCTCCATCCGTACCATTGCTTACTCTTTACTTTCACTGTCACATAATATCCAACTAACCATCTCTTTATACCCTGTCCATTCAATGTTCAAACTCTCACTTCTCCTGCACACCCCACATATCTTGCTCCCATGTTTTTGCATCATTTTTTTCTATAAACTACTCAATCGCCCTTATGGTTTGCAGCCACTGGAGCAAACCCTCTACTCCCGCTCCCTGCCATCTTCACCGCCCTCTCCTTGCCTCCCCCCCCCACTCCACCCCACAACAGCACGTGCCGCGCATTCCATAGGCCGCGCGAGCTGCACACACACACACACACACACACACACACACACACACACACACACACACACACCTCCGTCGGAGAAAAGCAAAGAAATTCCGGACGGAGAAAGGAAAAAAAGGAGTCGCCGAATAGAAATTCTCCCGCCACCAGTTATTGAATTGATATCGAACCGGCCGAAAAGAAATTAATATTTCAGTGTCGCGTTTTTCGGCTGGCGCGAGGCGGTTTCGACATGGGCGAGTCTTTTTAAGAATGCCAACTTGGTCCGGCCGCGAATTCATCACCGTTCGCGTCTGCCTCGGCCCGGCCTCAGCCAACACGGCCGGCGCTTTGATGGAATTCCTCTGTGAAAGTTTGTGTGAAGAGTCACTTCACTCCGACTCCCATTCAGCGCCGAATCGGTGAATATTCGTTCCGATTTAAATGCGCGGTGCGACTGTGGGAGCGAGAGATTCTGTCGGTCGTCCCACCGAAGTGTTTTCAGCCTTTTTTTATATATTACTCAAACAGTTCGTTAACAATATCGCAGGGGGGTTCCAATAAACCAAATGTCCATTTCCATATTCATCACCGTTAGAGGGGCTCGCGATGGAAGAGAGGATTCCCGTGTCGACTTCTGTGGGAACTGCAATGAGAAAATATTTCCAACAGTGGGTCAACTTTGCCGGAGGCCCTCGACGGCAGAGCTCTCTTCCGGATGGTTCGCCGCACAAATTGCGCCTGATAGCGAAACGTTCCCCCTCCCCACCGTTTCTGGCGCTCTCTTTCCCGAGGGGAATTAAATAAGAGCGCGGGGAGAAATGAAGAGCAACGCACACACAGTCATTGCGCTTTGCCTCGTCGGTTTGACGGGGGCTCTTGGACGCGGAGGAGGGGGTGGCCGTAAAGGTGCAGTCGCTGCGTGCGCAAAGGACGCATCAAATCAGAAGAGTATATTTACCACTGTGACTGCGATATGCCACTGCGATGGTGTAGGGACGACTCGCGTTCTTGGCATAGGTTTCGCCACAAGTCTAGCTGGTTCGGTTTCTGTTACTCAACGGGTGCGAAAGCATTCTGAAGAATGCTTGTTGTAATCGGTTGTTTCGTTCTATCAACTTCAAGCTCATGAGGGAGGAATGTTCTTCCTTAACCGTGTCGTCTTTTCTGCCATCATAAAAAATGCTTACGTGAACTGCACTACGTCACACATCGAGAGACCGGTTGGGACTATGGAACATTACATGGCTGTCGTGGTGATTCGCTGAGGGAAAGAAAAAGTCGTACGTTGATGTCGGGTTGCTCGTTGCAGCGAGTGAAGGACAAGGATACCTCCCTCGATATACAAATAAAATGCATGAAACAACTGGGACTAATTCCCTAAGTTATTGATGTGGCCGAAAAAAATTCTGCTCCTCCTATATTTAATTTACATAAATCGTGTTATTTTTAAATTTATCTACTGCCATTAATGTCTTCAAAGGAGTTTCGTAACTATGTCATAAAATAATTTAAAGATCTGAATTATCTTCGAATAAACAAGGTCTTGAATGCGGTTACATGAATGGAGAGAGGTTCGTTGGGAAGAATAGCGAAAGAAAATTGTACTGGGTGAACTGGACGTGTGCAGAGCACAGGAGAGAAAAAATGAAAAATAGGGGGCGTAGGCGGATTTTATTTCTTTTAGCCACTCATCAAAGTAATTGTGTAGAAATGCATGCGCCATAAGATATGCGCCTAAAGCTGCGCTCATACTGGGTGGATACAAAAGACTTAAGAGCTTCTAAGTTCAGAAGGGAAATTGGTGATGTGGGGGATATGTCTTGGTAAAGTTTTAAAAGAGAAAGTGCTTGAAATATTTCCCTTCTATGTGTGGAAGGAAGGGAAAAAAGTAACACCAAAGAAGGAAAACAGAGGAAGGAAGAGGAATGAGAGAAATATAACGAGAGAATATAAAAAAGTGCCGCCGAGACTAAATGCAAGCAGGTGTATTTTAGTACATATATTTTCAATCCCAAAGTCGAAAAATAATTCGATTAAAAACTCGTCTTGTCTCACGGGGAAAACTTCTTTCAGGGCGTGACTATTACGTACTACTTAGAGAAATTGCTTTAAAATGAATTTCCCTATATTATAATTATTGCTGATTAACCTCTCGCCAAAACAACGCACTGTAGTGAACTATCAATTCGTTTTCTCCACGCCTGCATCATTTTTGTAATTTTTTCCGAAATTTTTCCCAAGATACATGTTTACTTTAATGAAGTCCCGATAAAACTACTAATTATTGTCATTTGTGATTATTATAAATATCATCGTTTTATGACCTTCCTGAATATTAGTTTGTTGGACCTTCGAAGTTCGCCACTACCTTTCATAAAATTATTGGAATAACGAAGAAGCCTGTACAGTATAGCACACCTGAACTTCCAGTGCTCCCCTGCCAACTGTTTCAAGCCCATCCCCCCTTGCGATGCTTCATCAGGCAACTCCCAGCTCTGCCCGCGGCCTCTCGACAACTTTTTCCAGCAGGTAATCAACACCAGCCGGGGCTGCCGCCAGCCGTTCCCTTCCTCCCAACTAATAACCGCATAAATTCCGCGGAAGCGTCCTTTTAATTTAAGAAACCAGAGCGCGCGGCCGCGGGGTAGGCGAAGCAAGGTGGAAACGGAGGGAAAGGAGCTACGCGGGGAACCCGTGCAGCAGTGGAGCAGCGGGACGTGTAGTGAGGTAGGGCTTGGGAGTGGGAAGCTGGATTGAAGAGGGACAGAGTAGAATAGATCACGGCGTGTCGGTTCGTATGGAACTGAGTCAGGGCAGGATGAAGTAGAAGGAAGTCTGATCAGAACTGTGCGGTCAGATAAGGGTGGAGTGAGCTACTTGTCCGCAACTGGACTGGCCTTTGACGGGTGATGGTCGAGATGGCTGGTGTCAAGTTCGGACAGAATGGACAGGTAGTATTAGACCAGGTTACACATCTTAAGTCGGAACGGGCTGGGGTGGAAAGGGATGGAACAAAGCAAGGCATGATGGAGTTTGGTGGAGAGGAAGAAGGTGGAGTGAGGCGGGATGGGATAAAGAAGAGCAAAACGGAGCTGGCGGGACATGGTGCGAAGAATCGTGGCTAGTCGTGACGGGGTGAGGCAGGGCGAGGGAAGACCCGCCTCGTAGCCCACTGCACGTATTTCAAGAGTTTAATTAAATGCGTTTGCTTGTGCAAGACGCGCAGTGCGTCGTTAGTTTGCATATCCAAGGGCTGCGCGACGGCTGCGGATGACTTGCGCAATCGCGACCCCCCACCCCCTCCCCACCCCACCCCACCCCCACCCTAGAGTGCATGAATTGCCCTCGCGAAACGTGTCGCACCGAGAAAGAGGCACAGGTGCAGTTCTAAATTATGAGTGGGTAATGAATGTAATAAGGGAGTAATATTGTGAATAAAAAATGCGTTGTTGTTGCCGAAAATATATTGCAGAACGAAAACCTGGCGGATTGTGGGGGCTCACATAGTATGAAACAGGAATCGGAAGTACTCATGTCGTTCGTCCAATGGGACATTAATTTTTAACCGTATGGAAGTTGAAAGTGTGGTTTTGTTCATTTGTTAGTATTTTTAAAATTTATTTCTACATTCACTGATGCACAAACCTTAGGAAAAATAAATGATTCAGAACTTTGGTTTTATGAGACTCCAGTCATTACAAACACAGGAAATTATTATTCTCAAAATATTTTTTGTCATGCATATCCTACTGTGTAATAAAATTATAAATAATATTCGAAATAGTATACTAATTTCAGGTCCTAATATATGATTTATTTCAAATAATAATACACAAGATTGAGTACTGAATACTACGCAAGTAACAATATATTACTAAGTATTGTTGCTTGATGCTTCAGGTTTTCTTTAGTTGGTTTTGTAACGACAAGAAATTGTGTAACGTCGAGTGTTGTATTGAACGACTCCTGAAGATCACGTTAAAATCTCTTTGATATTTTGAAAGTGACTAATAATTATCTCGTAAACGATTTATAAAGAGCCAACTATTATATATTATTAATTAAATACCAGAAGTAAGTCAGTTATATGGACAGATTTTCCAGGCAGATATTCGGAGTGCACCTACACAACTTGCACTTACCTCGTTCTCTCCTCCTTCGACGATGTTCAACTATGCCAGAATAAACTGCGATGATTTCAATTATTTACGCTTTATCGATTGATTCAAGTGACTGGCGATTTCTAACGTACGTACTTCGACCTGGAGAGCCTGGGGAGTTTCGTTATGTAAGGAGAACAACACACTGTAGATAGTCGTTTCGTTTCACACAGAAAGGAATCGTAATTATTTCCTGCTTTTTTACCACACACAAAGAACAAAGCAATTACATTGCCCGTGACCAAGAGACGACAGAGCAGCACGTGCCTTCCGTAGTCGCTTTGCACAGAGGCCCAAACCAGGAAAGGAAGCACGAGGAGGAAGCAATTTCACAGTTCATTCAGTTCGCCGGGTTCACACCCAGACAGGGTTTAATTAAGAGAAAATGGACTCTTCCAGAGGCTTTGCAAACAATTTCGACAACTGAAATATTTGTTTACAATTATTTCCAAGTGGAAACGCACGAAATTTAATTTTATAAATACATTAACGAATGTTACAATACAGTATTCATAAATATGTTGCGTTTCAGGAACATTTGTTGATTTAAAGGATGTCAGTCAGTTAAGCACAATAGTTTTATTTACCTACCGAACATTCCGCGAACAACAAACCCGTTATATTCCCATCCTCAAAGTATTTTGCAATAATAAGAATTAGATAAATTAAAAATCATTGACCATCATTTCAGGATGAAATTATAGGTCGTCAGATGGTATTCTCTCATACAGAATAATTAAACTCTAACATACGAAACATACAATATATATTATTTTAGAATTTAATATTTTGTAAAATTAATTAAGGAAAAGTTGTCACACGTTAACATTCTGGAGGCGGAGGCAGTGGCGAGGGTGATGGCGAGGGTGATGACGAGGGCGTTAGGGCGAGGGTGAGGGCGAGGGCGAGGGCAGGGGCGAGGGCGGGGGCAGGGGCGAGGGCGGGGGCAGGGGCGAAAGCGGGGGCGGGGGCGGGGGCGGGGCGAGGGCGGTGGAAGGGGCGGGGGCGGGGGCGGGGGGGGAGGGCGAGGGCGAGGGCGAGGGCGAGGGCGAGGGCGCGGGCGCGGGCGCGGGCGCGGGCGCGGGCGAGGGCGAGGGCGAGGGCGAGGGCGAGGGCGCGGGCGCGGGCGCGGGCGCGGGAGAGGGCGAGGGCGAGGGCGAGGGCGAGGGCAAGGGCGAGGGCGAGGGCCGGGGCGAGGGCGAGGGCGAGGGCGAGGGCGCGGGCGCGGGCAAGGGAGAGGGCGAGGGCGAGGGCGCGGGCGAGGGCGAGGGCGAGGGCGGCGGAGGCGGTGGCAGGGGCCAAGGCGACCACCGCGAAAGCCGTATGCTAATCCCAGCCAGCGAGCGGACCCGCTGCTTCACCGTGTGATCTACGGGGCATTATCAATTCGTAACGGGAGCGCAGCGTGGAGACTCGTTATGCAATGAGTGACAACTGTGTTGTCTTTTTTTGCGGCGGTCGTCCCCGCCGCCGCCGCCGAAGCTGTCTCACCGCCCGCGCCGCCGATAGCGAAACCGGTAGCCCGCGCGAAATTGGGAGGTGATTAACCTCCTTCCGTTGAACCCGGCACAGGCGCTACGGGAGACGCGGCGTCTGGTCGGCCGCACGGCAAGTGGATGGAGAAGCTTCCGCGATGTTATTGGAGTGGGAGTGTTTTAGACTATTGTACCTTATCATCATGAATGATTTTCTGGTCCCCCAGAAACAGTATCATTATCGATTTTTTTCCGTCTTCAACCTAAGCAACAACAATGATTTCAACTTCTTTAGGCAGTAGTTTAATACTTGCTAAGTTGCTATTTCCAGATCTGATCTGTCTACATTTATATATTTATGACGTGGACTTTAGTAATTACTATTCATTTTTATACTTATTTCTTTTATAGAATATACATATTCTCTGAGGTTTTTGTGCCTTCTACTATTGCCATTGGCGTAACTATAAAAGTAAACCTAGTGTAAACTGAACTTACGAACACACATTAACACTTACAAACAATATGAACATAACCCTCACACTCTGAATGAATCGTGCGAACGTGAATGAATCGTGCGTGAATCACCTGTTTTGCACCCTTGTAACGTTAACTAATATTTTGCGTTCGATGCATACATTCTTTGTAAGATATTAGAGGTATTTTGTGGCAATATTCATATTTGTAATATGTCAGTATTTGTAAATACAAATAGCGAGAGCTGTGATAACCGTGCTTCTGCACAGTAAATATGACTTTTCTTTCCTTCAAATGAGATATATAGTATAAAGTTTACCGTTTAGGAATAAATAAATGAACACTAAGAAATATTGGCTCATTTTCTTACAGCTCCATGCGATGCGCGAAAATGTTTTTTGTGTGTTCTCTTTGTTGCTCCTTATTTCACTATTACTCTATTATCATTCATCGATCTTCTCTTTGAAGAGTATCGTGTGAAGTTCATTGTTGTGCCATTTTTCTCTTTCCTCTAATCTTCTACTGAAAGTCAAGACCACATTCCAATACTACTCGATGCAGAAATGAATAAATTCAGAGATATGTAATGTTCGTTTGTATTACTTAATCCTAAGGGACCTCACTATCTGACCAGCTTTAATATCATATCAAACCGCTAAAGAAAATTACGAAACAAAAAATTAGATATACAGAATAAATCGTAAGCGTAGATTTCGTGTATCGAATGTAGGGAACGAATAGCCAACCGCTTGCATCCCTTTCTGAAACAACAGGCCAAACGCCCTCATACAATTATGTATGTTGGATATAGGGCGTGTCCATGCGGTGACCCCACGCTATGAGATCCATTACCTGGTAAAAGAAACGTTTCTGTAGTGGTTATATTACTCCTCGAGGAAAAATGGGAAAACACTTTCAAACGAATTATTATATAAATAATGAAGAACGAAAATAAACATTCATATGTTTGACGATTAATGCTCGTTGTTTACATAATAACACTTCCTTAATTCCTACACTCTGAGACATACCTACTTTCTTTACTTTACAAAATAACTTTCATTTAGTATAGCTTCCGAAGCTCCCGTTACATATGTGACGTTCTTAACTGGATTAGACAGTCGTTGAACGGACCAGAAGTAAGAAGGCAATCGGATGTGGAAGTCCAGCATAGACTCTCGATTTTATATCTCGCTCTCTCTTCCTGTTCTCTTCGCAAATGCTCGTCACGCCTTCGACGTCCTGCCCGTGAGCACGCACGAGCTCTCTCGCTTTCCCTCGAGATTGAAAAGAAACGCTATCGGCAAAATTGTCACTTTCCCGAAGCGTGGATTAAGTCTTTCGGGTCTACTATTTACAAGTGATTTATGAACGGAAACAAAACAAATTCATTGCTTCCGCGCTGTCTAGGAAAAGATTTACGAAAAAATTCCCTTAAAACCGGTTTCTGGCGAAAACACATTTCACTAGGTGTGATTTATGAAAATGGAAAGAATAATTAAACATTTTCTCGGAAATTTTGAATATTAGTGGATCTTTTGTAGTCACATGTTGAGGAAAGAAGAAATGCAATCTAAACAGCGCTTTGCGATTTATTACCATTGCGTGAAGTATATAAACATTAGTTTAAAATGTTCTCTTATTAATAACATGAAAAACGTAAGTGCAGAATTAATCAAACTTTTGTTTAAAATATATGAAGGTGCAATTAATAGCATGTTAAGAAAGTTATTGAATTATTTTAAAAAATAGTTTATCAATTTATCAAATTGTATTCATTCAACGATTTTAATTATTTTTCTTTCATGATATTTGTATTTAGATGTTTATATTTTGATAAACACTAATAACTGTAATATTTAAGTTACTCCCAACAAAATTAAATTTAATGAGAACTGTTTAGAATCAAAACCAGATTCGGATGAAGTGACGACCTAGATTCTTCTCTTCTTCCGTAAATGCGATCTTAAAAATTCCAAGAGGTCCATTAGCATAGAACTGCAAGTCCCTTTTTCCCACATCACCAGCATATATCGGTAATTAAAATCACATTTTCGACCCACATTGGCTTTAAATCGTTTCTCCGATGCATAAATATAACCATTAAAATGATTAATTAGACTTTGACGTAAATTAATGTTTACTTTACCTCCTTGAACTACGAATTGGAGAAATCCATTTACTCAACCTAGATCGAACTCGCAGTAAGCCTTCACAAGCGCATGAACTATTATAGACTCGCCTTCCTGAAAGCAACTCGGCGATGTGATCCCACTCAACTGGAAATTCACATCACGGCCTTGCCAACAGGATAAAGTATTACTAGAGGTCTGCAGAACCGGGTGTGTGCGAGTGCGCCACTGAAGTTCCGCAGTCCGATGGGTCCTAGGTTCACGCCCCGACGCCTGTAGATATTCGAAAACAGCTAAGTAAATGGATCGGAGACAACCTTTCCTGAATGAAAATCTAGAGGTCGACAGCAGTTACTAGTGCTTTTCATGGTTCCCTTCGGATTCCAGACGGATGCTGCGGCAGTTCTTTCCAACAACGGCTGTATGGCTGGGTCGATTTAAGTCGCAGCTAAGTGGAAGAGCTAAAACATTCACTACACTAAAGGAATTAATGGTCATAGCAGTTAACATGCCCGGAAACATAATCGATCAACAGGCCACGGGCGCGATCATTCCTTCCTCATCCTGCCCCGCTCCCTTCTGTAAGATCGGATTAGTAGCTGAACCTCTAACCCCATAATTTCTCATTATCCATATCAATGGCATAACTCAAAATTTTGCAGTAAGAAACGACAAAAACAAGAAATAGGAATTTTTGGAGTTTTTTCTGCCGGTGTAATGGTGAATCCCTGCTTTGGTAATCTATTGCAAGCAGCAGCGGATCCAACTGAACACGCGGGGGGGGGGACTCGTCAATCTTTTACTAAATAATACACATTTGTTATTATATTGTACAAAATTTTTGTTGTGTATTTTGTAGTGTTTATATGATATTACACAATCTTATTTTTAAATAATTCTCTAATTCTATACATAAATATATATTTAAACCAATTTTTCCAAATAAAGAAAGATAGGAAACAAAACTCTCATGGCCCTCATGCCCCCCTCCCCTAGATCCGCCATTGAACGGAAGAGGAGGTGTATTTATATTTCATCCGTCAGTTAAATTGCTAATGTGTTCCTTTCCCAAAACCTAGAATTATTTCTTATGCATTTCACAGAAGCCAAGACTGTTGTCGAGCAAATGAGGCAATTATGATCGAAACACCCAGATTCCTAAAACCTGCACTATGCAGCAGGATTTCCACTGTACAGCTATCTGAGAAACAGAGATAGTCAGAGAGAGAGAGAGAGAGAGAGTCAGAGAGAGAGAGTCAGAGAGAGAGTCAGAGAGAGAGAGTCAGAGAGAGAGTCAGAGAGAGAGAGTCAGAGAGAGAGTCAGAGAGAGAGAGTCAGAGAGAGAGAGTCAGAGAGAGAGAGTCAGTGAGAGTCAGAGAGAGAGAGTCAGAGAGAGAGAGTCAGAGAGAGAGTCAGAGAGAGAGAGTCAGAGAGAGAGAGTCAGAGAGAGAGAGAGTCAGAGAGAGAGAGTCAGAGAGAGAGAGTCAGAGAGAGAGAGTCAGAGAGAGAGTCAGAGAGAGAGAGTCAGAGAGAGAGAGTCAGAGAGAGAGAGTCAGAGAGAGAGAGTCAAAGAGAGAGAGTCAAAGAGAGAGAGTCAGAGAGAGAGAGTCAGAGAGAGAGAGTCAGAGAGAGAGTCAGAGAGAGAGTCAGAGAGAGAGTCAGAGAGAGAGTCAGAGAGAGAGAGTCAGAGAGAGAGTCAGAGAGAGAGAGTCAGAGAGAGAGAGTCAGAGAGAGAGTCAGAGAGAGAGAGTCAGAGAGAGAGAGTCAGAGAGAGAGAGTCAGAGAGAGAGAGTCAGAGAGAGAGAGTCAGAGAGAGAGAGTCAGAGAGAGAGTCAGAGAGAGAGTCAGAGAGAGAGTCAGAGAGAGAGTCAGAGAGAGAGAGTCAGAGAGAGAGTCAGAGAGAGTCAGAGAGAGAGAGTCAGAGAGAGAGAGTCAGAGAGAGAGTCAGAGAGAGAGAGTCAGAGAGAGAGAGTCAGAGAGAGAGAGAGTCAGAGAGAGAGAGTCAGAGAGAGAGAGTCAGAGAGTCAGAGAGAGTCAGAGAGAGAGAGTCAGAGAGAGAGTCAGAGAGAGAGTCAGAGAGAGCCAGAGAGAGAGTCAGAGAGAGTCAGAGAGAGAGAGTCAGAGAGAGAGTCAGAGAGAGAGAGTCAGAGAGAGAGAGTCAGAGAGAGAGAGTCAGAGAGAGAGTCAGAGAGAGAGAGTCAGAGAGAGAGTCAGAGAGAGAGTCAGAGAGAGAGTCAGAGAGAGAGTCAGAGAGAGTCAGAGAGAGTCAGAGAGAGACGGAGAGAGAGACGGAGAGAGAGACGGAGAGAGAGACGGAGAGAGAGACGGAGAGAGAGACGGAGAGAGAGACGGAGAGAGAGACGGAGAGAGAGACGGAGAGAGAGACGGAGAGAGAGACGGAGAGAGAGACGGAGAGAGAGACGGAGAGAGACAGAGAAAGACAGAGAAAGACTGAGAAAGACAGAGAAAGACAGAGAAAGACAGAGAAAGACAGAGAAAGACAGAGAGAGAGAGGTATTTCGAAGGTGAAAATTGCCAGGAAGGGCGTTGCCCACCCTTGAAAGATTGCTGGACGTCTCTCGAGAATCTGCACTTTTTCGCCTAACCGGCTCTCAGCGCAGGGGCGCTACTCCGCGTCGCCGTAAATAGCTGCAGAGTGACTCGTCGCCAGATCAACACCGCGTTCGACTCCCGCGCGCGCAATTACCTTATCGAAAGGTATCGCAAGTGTCCCTATTAACAGACCATCTCTCCACGTTTTCCTCCGAAGCACTGCAGCACAACTCCCCGAGCAAGCAGTACCGGGCTTAAAATATTGTAATTTAAATGGCGGGACAAGTAATTAATAACGAGGGCTTGTAATGAACAATTTATTCCTTCAAGTACCCCCTAATAGCCTTATCGATCATGGCGATGTGAATAACGGGCCCAGACCAGAGTCCGAGTTCTCAGCCTTATCGATTGACGAGTCGCGGACTGCAGATCAGAACGCTGTCTCTCTAATTAGGGAGGTGAGTGGGATGCATCGGCGAAACAGGCAATTTGTCTCTGCAAATAAATCTGTTAATAAAGATAGATCGGTGATAAGAGAGTGATTTATTCGCGGTTCGCACGCGCAGGGACCGTGATAAATCCCCGGGCGCCGCCGCGAGCTTCGTGAGTAACTGTAGCGGCGGACGGCGGGCGCCGATGGCTGGAGGGCGGGCAGAGGGTGGAGTTGCGGGGGCGGCCGCGGGCGATGGAGGAGAAGGAGCGGCAACGGCGCGAGGTTAAAAACGAACGAGGAAAATGGGAGATAGGGAAGCGAGGGTGGCAGCAGCAAAGGCGCGACGTCTGACTGCCAGTGGCAAACAGCGAAGGAAACCCGGGCGAGGAGACGAACGAAGGTCAGCTGGAATGAAGTGGATTTACGAGGAGCTGCAAGGGCAGGAAGGGACAAGGGAGGAGAAGGGCAAAGACGGGGATGTGTAAGGGCAGGGATGTGCAAGGGAGGGGAGATTCAAGGGTGGAAAGGTGCAAGGACAGGGAAGTGACGGGGGCGGAGATGCAAGGTCGAGGATGTGCAAGGGCAGGCAGGTGCAAGGGAGGTGAAAGGGAGGGGAGATTCAAGGGTGGAAAGGTGCAAGGACAGGAAAGTCACGGGCGCGGAGGTGCAAGGACGAGGAGGTGCAAGGGTGGGAAGGGAAGTGCAAAGTCGGGGATGTGCAAGGGAGGGGAGATTCAAGGGTGGAAAGGTGCAAGGACAGGAAAGTCACGGGCGCGGATGTGCAAGGACGAGGAGCTGCAAGGGCGAGAAGGAACAAGGGAGGAGAAGTGCAAGATCAGGGCAGTCACGGGCGCAGAGGTGCAAGGTCGAGAAGGTCCAAAGGCGGGAAAGTGCAAGCACAAGGAGGCGCAAGGGCAGGAGAGTGCAGAGACGAGGAGGTGCAGGGCGGGATTATTCATGAGCGCGAAATCAGGAATCTGGACCGGTTATGAAATAGGAAGACATTGACATTCAAGGGCGAGAAAGTGCGAAGCTGGACTAGAAAGATTGAGATAATACTGATAATGATGTGAGAGAGATGATACTAAGAATCACCGCAACAAAGGGGAGTAGATGAGGGCTATGGAAATGGAACATAAACAGTATGACGTAATCAGGGTTCTTTAGATGTCTCTGACGAGATTCGAGTACGGGCATTTTGGGGCCCCACGCAAGAACTTTTTATTTATTTTAGGAACTGATTATCAAGTTGGTAAAATATAATACCTAGAATAATGTATAATTTAATGTATTCTCAGCAAAATATGATTTGTCACAAGTTTAATTGGTTAGTTCACAAAATATATGTATATTGTAACAAAATTTCATGTAAAGTTAATAAATACACTAAATACAATGCTGGAAAATGAGTTGCCATTTCTGATTTTTTGCTTCCAGGCTTGTTAATTACGTTTCAAATTCAGTGTCATCGGAATAAGAACAATTTACATATGGAATACCAATGTTGCATGTAAAGTTACAATGCAAACTCAACAATCAGCATTACCATAAAATTAACATAGAATGATCATTAATATTAAAAACCAAACACTGGGACTAGTAGAGCAGTCTTCTATTCAAAACCTGCACGTCCGTATCCTACTTTTTAACACGTGAATTTGTTTGTTTATCAGACAAAATGGCTGTCACAGTCACATTGTTTGACGACTATATTGAGAATAATTTTAAAATCATAGGCTTCTTGTATTTTAAAGTGTAAATCGCGTCGTGATTAACATAAACAAACCATTATAAATTTCTATCATGACAATCAGTCAGGTTTACAATGCGATATAACTCAATAAAAATTGTAAATTTCATTATACTTTATGTATTTTCACCTAAAGAGGTGAAAAAAGAGCAGTTATCGATGTGAAGCATATTATGCAAATCCGGAGACCGCCCAGATTACATCAGACCTCTAATAGATGATTGTGATAAATGCACGAACAATGCGAGTTTCTTAAGTTGGTGACTCAAACTCTTTTCTTTTGAGATTATGTCGGTTTTTGTTATGGAAGTCATCCGCTCGCAGCTTATTGCAAATATTCGACTGTTTATTTACGAACATCCGGTAGGCATAATAATCGAAGGACAAAGAGACATTTTTAGACAAGCAAAAAAGAAACACCCAAAGTAATTCTGAAGCACACGAACGTGCAAATCACTATAGCAACTTCCATACGTGTTCTCAAATACCTATATCTATTCGAAATAATGAAAATTAATCCATGATTACTTGTAATTACAGTTTTTAAAGGTTTTGACCTGCTTTTGGTCACGCTGCCATTCCTTCTAATGATGATCGTACTATGTTCGACTCTGGAGAGAAGTCTGTAGCAACTTCCAACATTCCTTGTCCTCAAATACCTATATCTATTCAAAATCATAGATATTAATCCATGATAACTTGTAATTACAATTTTTAAAGGTTTTAAATCAGTTTTTAATCATGCTGCCATTCCTTCTAATGATGATCGTACTATGTTCGACTCTGGAGAGAAGTCTGCAAAACAGTTCCGATCAAACATGAAGTGTTGCAAACGAGTAGGCGCGCCAATCCGTGGCATATTGGGAACAACCACATGTAGTTCGCCTTCGCACCGCCAATCATATTCGTGGAAAGGAAGGATTTCCCAAATCTTCTTAGGATTACCTAAGAACTTGTTTGAGCTAGTGCGTGTGAGGTATATTGCGCCACAAAACATCGACATAAACTTAATTGTTCTCATATTTCATTCGGTGAACTCATTCCAATTTCAGAAATGAGATCGATGGCCCTCGACTTTATTCATATGAACTGTCACAAAAGAATAATATCTTTCATTACCCAATAATTGCTTCACTGTTCTGAACTGATGTCTAGAACACAGTGTGACTATGTTCCGAAGATCAAAATTGAAGACATGTCCAGGAATGTACGAAAGTTTTCTTCTCAACTGTTTTTAAGTAGCACAAAGAATTACTATTTTTAATAATAATAATAATAATAATAATAATAATAATAATAATAATAATAATAATAATAATATACATTATTCTTCAAGTTACTATTATTGATGTTTATTTGTATTCTTCTTTTTATTATTTTCTTTAATATGAAACAAAAGCTTTTTTTGCTAAAGGAATTCTTTCTAATTATCCAATCAAGTCGTGTTGAAGAGAAAAAGTAGTGTTTAAAAATTGTAATGTGTTTATTTATATTATTTTATTTCTAATTAAAAAATGTCCAGAATTTGAGAAGGTTTAGAAAATTTTAATTATAATTCAAGGAATATTATTCAGTTTCACCATACTTTTTTTAAGGTATTGCAAATACATCATACCACATTCTTCTGTAACCCTTGACTATAACAGTAACACCTTGTCACTCACCTGTCCACTAGCCCCGCCTTAAACATAATGAACTTGCAAGTCGATCAACACGTATGCAATAAATGCAAGTAACTATCTCCGCTGTTAATTGCATTTATAATTCAAATCTTTTAAAACGCTTTCGAAAGTAAGTGAACTCATTTATCACAGCCTTCAAACAAAGTGCGAAAATACAGAATATAGTATGTCATGGTCTTGAAGTAGTTTGTACTGATTTCCGATTGTGCTATTTGATTATATGCCACACTTTTGAAGAAAAAAATCTGAAAACTTCGAAAACAGCATTTCATCACAATGTTGAACAATGGGAAATGTACTAATGCAAATTGTTAATTTAATAATTTATCTTTTACTGCAATAAATAAATCGTTATTCAGATTAATAAACACCATAATGATTTCAGCGATATTTCTAGATATGCCACAAATAGGCCATTCAGGAATTAAGAAATTGTTTTATCCCATGTTTTCACCGTTTTCATGTCCTTCTTATCAAAGAGATATAAATCCTGTCCTCATTTCGATCAACAAGAGAAGAAAACTCTCAAGGAATTGTGATGGGACCTGTATTGTACCTCATATTCACTAATGATATCCCACCATCATATAATGTCGTCACAGCCATCTTCACCCATGATATGGCAATTATAGAATACAGAGAAGAGAGCAATGCAGTATCAGAAGCACAAGAAAACCAGCAGAAATCCATAAATCAAGGACTTTCTCGTTGGCACTTTAAAATCAACGAATGAGAATCAAAACATGTGACCTTCAACCTGATAAAGTGTGACTATTCTGCAATAAAAATAAATTAACAGATGCCTCAAAATATCGAAGTTGAATAATTAGAGTATATATGGAGTTATTAAACTGGAAGGACAACTTAAAAAGACCAGAACTAAACACTATGAACTATATCGGTAAACATTCCTACCTTTTGCTGTCAAACAAAATATACGTATACAAGTACTCTGCAACCCGTATGGACCTAAGAAGTTCAACTTTTGGGCACAACCAGCGACTTCAGCCACGAAATTTTTCAGCGTTTCCAGTCCAAATACCTTCGACCAGTAATAAACGCACCTTGGCAAGACCGCAACGCAGGACTCCACAACGACCTTCAAAAGATGTCCATCAAAGAAGAAATAACATAGAACACTAAAAAGTTACCCAAGTCATCTCGCTGTAAGTCTGTTACACAACAGGCAAGAAACAATATGGCTACAGCGACAAAAGCAGCTAGTTATAACGCATCGATTTGTACAAAATAAATACGAATGCTACTGTTGAGTAACATATCCACTCATACGAAGTTTCTTTGACAACTTGCCTAATATTTCTGTGGAAATCAATTGCAAATAAAGAGACTTATCAAAAAATGATTAAGAGAGAACAATACGAACTCTCATAAAACTTATTTATTAGAGATTTATGAATCATTCATCTACATGTGTTTATACTATACTAATTTGAGAATTAATATTGTTGTAATAAAGGAATTTGGTTTAATTAATTTTTGGCTAGTACGTACATTACAGATGCACATCATTACACAGCGCAGCATATTAATGCAAGTTCCTACTGCTATTCAATGGAAGCAGTTTGAATTACAATGTGTAGTGAAGGTTACGGAAATCCATCATTGTCTATTTCATTTCCTCCTTCGTTTATTTAATGTATACACGATTCAAAATTTAAAAAAAACTGAAGAATGTAGAGAGCAGTGGTTAATATATTATTCCATTTCCGGAAACGCCGAGAGCATTTGAGGACTTGCATGTCGCTCCAGTGAGCCCACGTAAGAAAATGGCCTCTAGCCTTTCCTGATTTCATCTCCGTCCTGGTCGTCAGGCCTACAGCATCTGTAACCTAACAAAACTTGCTACAATTATATTATATCAGAACGTAAATTTCGGGATCTGCAGTCAACATTAGAAATGGTACCGTGTTCTGCCGGGCTGAAATTGACAATAACTTCAGCGCTTGGTCTTGTCGCATAGAGCTAAGCAAGCTTGTCACTGTCCCCACATCCAAATCCTATATGAATATATCTATAATGCCGGTTCTCCATGACGTGTCCTTGATCGCAAGAACATTAACTCTCAGCGAAAACTTTTAAACATCGTCTCTAAATGGCTGATGTAAAGGAGATGGAAGAACTATCGCCGTCTGCGCGATGTATACCGATTTCTTTTTATTAACATCCACGACGAGCTGATGTCCCCCGGACTCGTTTTCACTCGAGGAATTGAGCAACTCTCCCGACCAGAAACTGGCGAATCTGAGTATCAATGGCGAGACGGCTACGTTTCCACTTGGGCAACGTCGTATCTTTTTTTGCGGCGAGGACAGCGGAGGCTGACCGATCAAAACACGGCTCTCTAGGCTCATAAACGGGTTTCGCGGCTATTAAGATATTCCGCGCGTATGAGTTATAGCGTTCGTTGCGTCAGTAGCAGCAGGAGCAGCAACAGGAGCAACAGGGGCGGAAGCAGTAGCAGCGCTGCTTTCTCGCACAGGCCTTAGCAGGTCCCAAGGAGGAGGAAGAAAGATCACAGGAGGAGGAAAAGGTGGCACAAATTACGTGACGAAGAAGGAAAGGGGAAGATAAAGGAAAATCGACGGAGAAGGAGGGTAAATAATAGAACTGAAAAAGTAAACGTAAAGATAAGAAATGAAGATGGTACAATGGTACTTGTGATAGTGGAAAAGACGAAGGGTCGGAAAATGAGAGAGAGAGAGAGAGAGAGAGAGAGAGAGAGAGAGGTGGAGAAAACAGAAAACGAGGAGAAAGGAGAAAAACGGAAAAAGAGGAAGAGAACGTGGAGGAAATGAAAAAGAGGAATATGAGGTAAAGGAACTGGGAAAATGGGAATAGGAGAAAAAGAAAATGGAAAAGAGGAATAGGAGGTGGAGGGAATGGACAAAGGGGAGGTGAAGGAAGAAAAAAATGTGAGGAGGAGAAAATGAAAACGAATGGAAGGAAACAAAAAAGGAGAGGAAACAAAACACAGAAGGAATCGGAAGGAGAACAGTTCAAAACGAAGGAAGAAAAAGAGAAGGAAGAAAAGGGGGAAGAGGAAAAAGAGGAGGAGCAGAAGGAAACGTAAAGAACGGGAAGTCAAAGTGTCAATCAGTTGACGAAACAGACGTACGAGGTGAAGAAACAGAGAAGGCGAGGAGGAAGAAAAAAAACAATAACGAACTCGAGGAGTTTGAAGCTGTGAATAGGCCCTGCAGAAGCTGCGAGTCAGGGACGAGGTGGCGGTGGCGGGGACGGGGGCAGAGGCGGGGACGGGGGCAGGGGCGGTGGCGGTGGAGGTGGCGGGGGCGGTTTAGGTGGCGGGGGCGGTGGAGGTGGCGGTGGAGGTGGCGGGGATGGGTGCGGGGACTTGGGCGGGGACAGGAACGGGAGCGGGGTCGCGGGCGGAGGCGGAGGCGGAGGCGGAGTCGGAGTCGGAGTCGGAGTCGGAGTCGCAGTCGGAGTCGCAGTCGGAGTCGCAGTCGGAGTCGCAGTCGGAGTCGCAGTCGGAGTCGCAGTCGGAGTCGCAGTCGGAGTCGCAGTCGGAGTCGCAGTCGGAGTCGCAGTCGGAGTCGCAGTCGGAGTCGCAGTCGGAGTCGCAGTCGGAGTCGCAGTCGGAGTCGCAGTCGGAGTCGCAGTCGGAGTCGCAGTCGGAGTCGCAGTCGGAGTCGCAGTCGGAGTCGCAGTCGGAGTCGACGGTGGCAGTGGTTGCTGTGTCGGTGGCGAGGGCGAGAGCGGCGGCACCCCGCAGGGTCCTGCCCCTGCACCACGCGCTCCCGCGGCGCCCACTCGCACGCACCGCCGGCGCCGTGGGGGGCGCTTCGTGGGGAAAGTGAGCAGCAGGCAATGCGTGGCGGGATGACCACGAGGGCTACACGACACACACCATGTAATCGTGGAGGAAGATACAAGATGGCCGTGACGAGGAAGAAGGAAACCGTCTTAATAGCACGAGGTTTTTATGTTCGGTATTGGAACCGTCCTCACTGAAAGGTTTGCCTACTTCCAATTAGAATAGATTTATTATTATTATTATTATTATTATTATTATTATTATTATTATTATTATTCTTTATCTGAAATTATAAATCAAGTCATACGCTATGCATTTCTTTGATCTTTAATTCCAATGGAACATCGTATTTCTATTCGATCAATTTCACTGTCCCTTCAAGGTACTACATTAGACCCTCCCTCTGCACCTGGTGATCGGCAGACCATCAATTAGATACAGGATATCCCTTTGACACGAAATCCTAAGCTTCTCGTATTGATCGCCTATTCAGATGCCCTTGGATATATGCCAAGCCTAGACAACACCCAGGAGATCGAAATCCAGTATCTTATGGGTACAACCTGGAGTTCTGCGACTGACTACCAGATTACCATCTCCAATGTGAATCATGTTTTATTCTCTTCACAATGGTAGACTGCTATTCGTACTATTCTTCGGAAAATGTTGGACGAAATTTTTATCATTAGGGAGTGGTATTAACAATATTCGCACCTTCTGTCTTGTGTATCCGCTTCACGAGAAATATACATTCGAAACTCGCAATGACATCAATACTATTGCAGTTACTTAAGATTCAGACGTTTCTATTCACGAAATAGAATCAAAGAAAGAAGTATTGAAACGTATTTACTACGCAATTTCGAATGTAAAATACTGGGGCACTACGTGAAACATTGCATTTGAAACAACTTCGCGAAAAACTTAACCACATTAGAGAAGTTTCATATTTAACAGAGATAGAGAAAAGTAAGAAGTTATTACTATGACCTACCATCTCCTGCAGTTTAAATATCTACATATTTGAACGTATTTTTAAACGTGAGAGTATGTTTCACTCTGAATGTCTGAAAATAAAATCATATTATCAGTAACTTTTAGTTTGCAATCACGATTTTCGGACAGATTTATCATTAAATTTTATTTAATCACAACAATCCAATAATTTCATAATTTTAATTTTCTCATTTTAATACGAAAGTATAATCGAATTCACGCCTAGTATGCCTTTTCCGAAAAGATCCTACACACCCTACTTTATCCATTCATTTTGTTAGACTTGTTTTGAACATTCCTGTGCTATGGATAGTCTTGATGGTATGGAAAGTTATGTCCCCACAATGTAACTAGAATGTCACAAAAAATTGAACATTAAAGTTCTATTGATACAAGTTAATACAAATATTATTTAGGTCCACTCAAAAGCATAATTCCGGCCTCGATTACAGAACCAGCCTCAACAATACATCTCTACCGGTAGAGGCATCACACTCCGCTGGACGTACAGAGGATTTCACTAAATTCTCCATTCAATGTGTTTCCTTCGACAATTGCCCCGCTCTCGAGTGCTAAGCGGTTTTTGTCGGACTGGCGCGGGCCACGACTCCCGACGCAGGGCGAAAGAACAAGAAGGGCAGGAAGTGAGAGGGGAGGCAGGAACAGAGAGAGATAACGTTGCTACAAGTGAGAACCAGCAGGGATAAGAGAGTAACGAGTGTTGCCGAGTTGGAGGCAAGGAAAACGAGGTGGACACAAGGAAAAGGTGAGGAAGCAGAGAACGGGGTGGTAGCAAGACAGGGCCATAGGGAGCCAAGGACAGTGAAGTGGCGACACGGAGGATGCAGCGGGTACAAACAGAAAGGCGTGGGGACACCGAAGAAGACGTGGGGACCACGAGGAAGACGTGGGGACCACGAGGAAGACGTGGGGGCCACGAGGAAGACGTGGGGACCACGAGGAAGACGTGGGGACCACGAGGAAGACGTGGGGACAACGAGGAAGGACAAGGGAGAGGTAATAGTGACTAGGAGAAATTAGATCAGGGTACGAAAATGCTGATATATGGTAAGAGTAAGGAGTCCAAGAAGAGGGGTTGCGAGAAGTAGCGGAATGGACGAGGAAGTGCGAGGACGGACAAGCAGAGACGATTCTATGAGAAGAGAACGAGAGGAACGAAAGGAGTCATGGCACGACGGGCAATGAGAATCGTAGAGGTCGACGGGAAACCAGGCAAACGCCACGACGCTCGGTGAGGCGCCGATGGGCAGGTGGGTGTGAGGGGTGGGCGGGGCGGTGGCGACGCAGCCGGTGACGCGGAGCGGCCACAAAGAGCGAGGCGGCGGTTGATCGACGGCCGGAACGAATATTGATCGGACGCAGGACCGCAAAGTCCCGCGCAGGAACAAAGACGGATCGGAGGCCGCTAAATAGGACGGAGGCCCCCGCGACGCTCCACGCCGCCGCCGCGCCCTTTGTTCCGCGGCAGCCCACGGCGACGGACCAGGGAACGGATTCTGAATTCGGCCATCTCGTGATTCACTCGATCCGACGCAGCGCCCGCTCGGAATCAACGGTTTGCTTTGGAGGACGAGAGAACTCGACGCAATCTCATTCCTACCTATTTTAAAATCCCCCGGGTTTGAAAACGATTTCGATAAAATGGAAAGGTATTAAGATGAGATAAGGGACTGGAGAAGACCCCCCAAAGTAGGCCACGTGTTCGAAAAATACATTTTCATTTTCGCATTATTTGTTTATTTCGAAAAATCATTAAACGTTTTTCATTCTGTACTTATTAACGCAGAATTCTTCCAATAATTCCTTGTAGAGTCTTGGATTTATGAAATATCAATCACCATGTTTTACATTCGAACGTCACGTATCTCTGAATTGAGAACTGACAATGCAATGTAGAACATTGAAATACATGAAACACATTTTCATGTTCGCATTATTTGTTTATTTCGAAAAATCGTTAAAAGTTTTTCATTCCTTACTTACTGAACGCAGAATTCTTCCAATAATTCCTTGTAGAGTCTTGGATTTGTGAAATATCAATCACCATGTTTTACATTCGAACGTCACGCATCTCTGAATTGAGAACTGACAATGCAATGTAGAACATTGAAATACATGAAACACATTTTCATGTTCGCATTATTTGTTTATTTCGAAAAATCGTTAAAAGTTTATCATTCTGTACACACTGAACGCAGAATTCTTCCGAAAATTCCTTGTAGAGTCTCGGATTTGTGAAATATCAATCACCATGTTTTACATTCGAACGTCACGTATCTCTGATTTGAGAACTGACAATGCAAAGAACAACATTGAAATACGTGAAATTACGTCATCTAAAATTCACGGTGTTTCACAAGAATACACGTGTGTGACGTTACATCGTCCCACGTCGCACACAGTGTGCTCGTGCGAATGTTCTCTGCGGCTTCCGGTTTCACAAGAGCGTGCCACGCTCCGAAACATGCTTCGCGTTCATTGAGAGGCCCGTTGCGAGCCCGGCCGACCGACAGAACGACCGACCAACCGACCGTTTCACCTCCAATGGGAACACGAAAGAGGTAGGTCCCACGTGTCAATTCACAAGGGCGCATCCATATGCATGAAGTCGGCTGAGAGAGACAGCTCGTCCACTCCCTCGTGCAGAGAAGATGACGCCAAAGAATCACGGAACACGAGTGGCTGTGACACCCGACATCCACGTGACACTCGACATGACTTAACAGGTATTCGGTTCGCGGCCGCCCCTCTGCGGGAGGGGATTAGAGAAGCTTCAGCCCGTTCGACAGGCGCCGAATCCACGTGTGGGAGTCTTCCTCCAGCGGGCGGAGGAACGACACATCGTGTATTACGTGGCGAGACTCGGGCCATCTGGCCCGCTCTTCCGTCTGACCACACACATTTCGCTATGCTCCTTTCACCATCTAGCGGAAAAATTAATTATCTCAGGAGACGAAACGGCGATTTTGAATTTAGCTCAAATGCTTCTTTTAGGTTTGAGGTACTTTTACATTCACTAAATCTACTGCATGAGACAGCCGGCTTTACTTCTCCTCAGAAGGAAGGCGTAAAAAGGCGTACGATTTTTCCGCCCTTAAAAATCCACGGCGTCGATAGGGTCGCCGTATGTACTCACTTGTCAATTAATCAGGTCAATTTTCGATTTCAGGACTTAAATTCTGGCAATGTGTTTGTAATTGTGAGTCAATCTTTGTTTCTATCAGAACAATGTTCAATTCTTATTTTATTTTTTTTTAATTCTGACCAAAATGTTTAATTAATATTATGTATTTGCAATTTTCTGACAAAAATCTATGTTGCACAGAGTCGCCAACGTACCAATAACAATTTTCTCAAACAAAAATACATTATCCCAATGAAATATGTAAATTAACAGTATATCGCAAGAATGTGAAATGTCTATATTTGGAACCAACTGATAACAAAATGTAATAGATGCGTGCAGCAAAATTAATTTCACTAACTCCATTATATACATTCGATTGCATTCAGGGATTAAAACAAAATAGGTGTTGTCCAAGAGATTAGTTTTAAGTTTTTATATTAGCTCATATAGATCATACCCTCAAATAGAAAAAAAAACTCCTTTTAGTTTCCCCTCTACCCGATGAATTCATCTCTGAATAAAGAAAGCAAGCCTTTTGTGAAACAACCTGTGAAATACACTCTCGTAAATATCACCGAACAACTGACCACCTCGTAGGTTCCAACGTTCGACAAATTGGGAATCACCACCTCAGCGCCACTCCCCCCGGAGCCAGCCGTGTTTCCAGGTGAGATATTGTTTTACAGCGGCGGAGCCAGCACCTGAAAATAGAACTCGCCTCCTCTGAACCGAAGTGATTCATCGATCGGCGTGGACGCGGGCGCGTGGGATCCTAGGAACTTCCACGCCGCTTCCTGCTCACCTACGCGCGTGCGCACGCTCACGCACGCACGCACGCAGGCGCACGCGCCGGCGTGCGCACGTCCCGGGCGCCCACGTCTCAGCACGCGCGGCCGCCCCCGCCGCCACCGCCGCTCGGCCCGGCGACTATCGACCACGCTCGCGACGATTCCTAATTATAGAAAGCGCCCACGGCGCACAGAGATGGTGGATGCTGGAGGTTGTTACACTACATGCAATCCCGTACGGGAGGGCAGGGAATGGGAATTATTGGTCACCCCTACCATATGGGGTTTATGGGTGATGGGACGATGGGATGATGGGTTTATTAGTGATTCCGGGCGCGTCAACTGCTAAGGTCATTTGTTCCGTAAGTGTAGTTCATGTTTTTCTTCGGGAGGTGGTGGTGGTGGTGATCTTCCCCCGCTGGATGGTGAGATCCGGCGTCGATCAACCGTCGGCTAACCTGGTTTCTAACCAACCACATCTAACCAACCACTGGTTTCTAACCAACCCAACCAACCACACAACACACAACCACAAGTACCTTTGGGGCATCGCTCCATCCGAGACATGCTCCATGGCACCTATGAAAAAAGAGTAAAAGAGGTAAAATGTTTGTGATGTAGCTCTGTTCTCTATTAAATTGCTGGATTTGAGAAAAAAAAGGACGGAGGAGAATTATTGTTACAGTGTTCTGGAATGTGTTGGACGAGAGGATTTGATGGACTGAATGTTTGTGGAATTAGTTATCATATACTTTGAATTCGCGTTATTTTGTATTCGTTCGTGCGTAAACTAGAGTTTGTGCTAAAGTTCGTAGAGGATGGTGGGGATGAAGTGAGTTAGAAACAATATAGTATCTGTAAAGAATATGAAACTGACAGACAACTATTGGAACATTAAAATTAACATATTGGTGTGATTGTCTAGTGGATTAGAGGAATACCGGTGGAAGTGTATGCAGGATTGATGGTAAATATGAAAGTGTTATTGACCACAGCGAGCAGACGTTACGTAGTACTCATTTGAAGTCTGGCTTCAGTCTGTGCGTGCACAGGAAGATAGGGATTGAGTTTGACGCGTCGTTGTGATGGGGCTAGGATGTGAAGATTGTGGTGATGGATCCGTTGGTGGATCAAATTGGACTCTCGAATTGGACTTTATGGTCGACGTAACTTGATTCTACTTGGTTTGCCTTGTAGCTCAAACGTTTCCACAGAACTAAAACATCTAAAACGAAAAATTCACGATATTTTAATGTTTCGTTCTGACGAGTGTGTACTGTTTGAAATAAATTTGTAACACAATGAGCACATACTGCTTTTTTATAAGCGTATACTCAGTAATTTATTTGGGTACGCTATTGATTTAACGTATTTCATACACAGTTTTCACACCCTCTGAATTTAAAAATAGGAGTTTCGAACTTATGTTAACGGAGCTACTGTTTGATAGGCTTCAGAGTTTATTTTAATAATTTAAGTATTCTCCTTTATTTCTATTCTTCATTCCTACTCCCATGTTCACAGAGTTTGATATTGTCAAACGCAGTAAACGTCCTCTACCGAGTGAATATTTGGAACATGCAATATTGATTAGATTTCAAAATGGCGGTGTGTCAGAATATAGACGTTTTTGGCGTTTCGTTGGCACAATGTAACCTTTCGTTCTCGATGTTTCTGTTTAGACAGGCTTGTTACTAATGAACGACAAGAATCTAAGCGTCTCATTATAGTTAAAGTTCTTTATAAAATACAATGTGTACAATAAACGAATTCTCATATTTGAAACATTATGGTCACATTTTACCCTTCGAGGAACTATCAAACTCTGGGCATAAACTGTGTAATTTGCTCTTAAATTCAAATAGATTTGTTAATGTTTTGCCTTATGTATGTAATTATTAAATAAACTTCATGAATGCTTACTTGCATACCCATGTAAGAATAAGCTTCAATGGGAAGCAAATAGTTTCATGTTGTAATATTAGATTTTAAACTCACAAATATTTTTAAACGTGAAATACCAAGTACTCTACATGCGCTCGAGAAATAAATTATTATGTACAGTAGGCGAAGAAATATGTAAATTTACGAGCGATAATCTCTTGTTTAAAGGTTGTACATATTTCACCTGCTTCGACGTAAATAAATCAACGAACAATCAGCGTTATTCAAATCCGCATCTATCCTTAAGGATTCCAAGGATGTGTCTTGATGATATATTGAGGCGTGTTCAAATGACAAAATCAAATCGAGGAGCTCTACATTATGCAATATTTTATAATAGTTACAACACGAATTGACGCCACTACCACGCACACGCGTAAAAACAAAAAGAAATTTCAACTTACGAAGCAGACGCATTTATTTCACTGGTCATCTGCAAAGAAATCCCGTCACAGACACCAAGTTGGAAAGCAAGTGTAAAGTAAAGCATTACAGCAATTACAAATTGTACATAACAGTAGCGAATTCATTACGGCGCAATGAATTGTAGAACATGCCTGCTCCCACGCAGGTACAATTGCACCGGTCACGCCGATATATTCCACGGAGTAATGAGCTTAATGTATGCGCCGGGAGAACCGCACGCCTACTGCAGCGCACTGCCTAATGGACGTCGAGGCGAGAGGGGGCGTTTCGCAAAGCGAGACGCGTTTGCTGCGTTGCATTTCGTGTGACTCGAAAGCGTCAACAAGCAGCACAGAATCCGGGCATTGGCGAATAGCAGGAAAGTTGTAAGGCTGTAGATAACAGGCCGTCACGACATTGTCGTCATTGAAATGCGTTCTAGACTTTTTCAATATCAATGTCATCAATGATGTGATCTTCTCATTGTGCAATAAAACTGCTATATTTAAAATTGTTCAAAACAGTCGTCACCTGATCGGATATGTCGTCCCGATTTTTTACGCCTACTTCGTTTTAAGTCCACATTGTTTTGCCGTTAAGCTATTGAGACGACCATCGCCCCGTTTTCGAAATACGTATTTCCGACATATTTAAAAGTTCAAAAAATGGACAGGATGGTGAAAATTGAGTACCACAAGACAGTCAATATACAAACGCATGGAACTGTTCTGTGCTGTGACCCATGGAAATTAATCTACATTCCTACCAGCACGTACATTCATCGAAGAGAGCAAATACACATTGAAACTTAAATTGACTTTGTTTCGGAACATCACGATTGTGAAAGGATACTGAAAAATTTAAAAACTGAGTAGGACATTTCGTAGGAAAATAAGTTCAATTTCGTAGAGTGCTCTTTCAACAACTCCATGTTAAATTCACGAGATGGACTTGCAAATGTGGTGGAAATTGAACAATAATTCCGAACAAGCAAGAAGTTATTACATTTTGTCTATTGCTGAAAATACGTGTGAACGAATAAGGCAAAAACGACAATAAAAAGAAACGTACAAATAGAAGTAACATTTTTGCGAAATATTATATATATGTATATGTATATATATATATATATATATATATATATATATATATATATATATATATATATATAGCTTTTAAATTTACTGAATGTATCGGACAGTTTCTTAAAAATATCCGTTGCATGAGACAAGCGTAGTCATTCGTAAACAAGAAAGTTTACTTTCTTACATATTTACATTTACAATCCCAAATATTAGGAGGTACAGTCAATCATAATATTTTCACGAAATATTCAATCATTAATTGGATCTCACACTTTAACGGCTTTTACTCATTTTAAAACCGGTGCTTAACATATATGAACTTCATGTATTAGTATACCTTTATAATACATTCGTTTATATATTAGTTTACCTTAAAAATATATTCGACGCTGTTTAGACATTTCTTGACACCGATTTTATCAATCTCAGGAACGAAAATAAAAATCCTATTCTGTAGCAATAGCTCACGAAAAGTTCCGAGATGTAAATTGTCAAATGGAAAGAAAAGCGGATTCGCATTGAGAAATTCACAAAAGTTACGTCTCGCGCTTTTGCAAAGGTACGAAAGGAAATATAGGTAGAGCGGAAAATGTGAGTTCGATTTGCATTTGGAGAGATGTATGTCGTTGTAAATTCGTGATGGAATAGTAGAAATGCCGACAATATAAGCGTCATCTCTAAAGGAGAAAGTTCTTTCAAAATCCTTCCCAAATAAATCATGCAAATAGAATGAAGGAAATATTGACGAAAAATACGCTGTAGGATAAAATTAGATTGTATAGAATAGGAGAATATATCAAATATTATAGAATTAAAGGTATGAGTGTGCCAGTGAAGTTGTATAACAGTACAACTTGTTTTTTTTATTTTATGAGTAAATTGTTAATTAAAATATATTACCTTTTTTTAAAATTTATGTTTATTTCATCTAAGAAGTTCTCACTATTGAAAGTGCTCACCATTAAACTCAATGGTTCACGCTATTAAAAGTCTCTGCATTTAATTCATTATTTCATAAAAGAAATGTGCAAATTGGCAGACATATACGTTTCGTGAATATCGGCTTTAAAGGGGAAGGCGCGAGACAAAAGTTTAAACATAATATGTGCCGCTATGTATCATATGTGGGTCACTACAGATATTAAGCGATATACGTGAATGCATGCGCTACATTTAAACTCCGTTGCAGTTACTACAACTATCAATATGGGCAATTGTAATGGCTCTTAAGAAGAAGGCTCGCTTCATCAATAATTGAGTAGAATAAAACCAACAGAAATGTTTGAAAAGTGTTACACCTAACAGCGTTTTTAGAAAAATTATAGAAAACCAAATAGGCAAGGAACTTGTGCAATATCGATGTGAATCGGAATCTCACATTGGCCCTTCAGAATTAAATCACTCTCTAAAAAAATCTTCAGTTTTGAGCAAAACACGACTATTTCTACGAGAGTAAAATATTTTCCAAACCATAACATCCCATTTCAACGTCCGCCACGCAGTGAAATTGATGATAAACATTTGAAAAGAAAATACAATACGAAAGAATGCGTTACGCCACATTGGTCTTTCGTCGTTTTTTCTCCAGTCGGCACATCGGCGGCGGCATCTGTCCCCGGCTCGGGAGGAGGGGGGGGGTCGCATCCTCCTATAAAAACGGGGTATCTCGCGGAGCCGATCGCGCCACATAAACTGCTCTGCAACGTCGGCGCGTGCCACTTCCCAAGCGGCGACCGAGCGAAGACCGCGCACCGCCGCCTCCACATCCACCCTGACTTCCGTCTCACTCCGCACCCTCTGCCTCCACTTCCCAGCTGCCACCAAGTACTCACTTCCGAGTGGCTGTGAGTACGAGAACATTGATTGCGTTAACTACCGAGGTCATTATTACCGCAAGTAATTAAGTGATGTTTCCGGGCTCGCCCACGGTTATAGTAATTAGTCCCGTTAGAGTGGTGAATGTTTATCCCGGCAGTGGTGGTGTTTCTTTTTACTGGGTGGTAAGATCCGGCGTTGACCTACACGCGGACTTTCTAGCGACTGGTCTTCCGACATGTGTGACTGTGTAGGGGAAGTATATGTAAGTATGTATGAGTAAGAGACGACAATGAAGAGGAAGGAAAGATCGCACACGTTTGGTATGGTACTGCTACGACATTGCCCTATTTTGGAGAAACCTTGGAAAACTACCGATCAGAATAGCCGATCTGCCACCGCCGGAACTGTCGCCCCAGTCCTCCCAATCGCACGCGTTACACCATCGCGCGCGGTGATGGTGTAACGGTTAGCGTATCAGATTGTTATACACAAGTATCTGATTTTTCTTACCGCTTCTACCTACTTCTATGGCGGGTTCAAACCCGACCCGAAAGCCGTGGATTTTTAAGGGTGAAAAAATCCTTCGTACGCCTTCCTTTGGAGGGGAAGTAAAGTCGGCTGTCCCATGTTAGTAGATTTACTTGCATGTAAAAGATTATCAAGCCTAAATGACGTAGCCTCTGAGCTAAATTCAAATCGCCTGTTTCTCTCCCAAGAAATACCTCCTTTCTCTGCAAGTTGGTGAAAGGAGCATAGCGAAATTCTGACGGAATAGTAGGCCGCATGGCCTGAGTCTCACCACGTAAAATAAGCCATTAGTTCAATTCAATTCAATCAGAGTCGCTGCAATGTCTGCAGGAAAGCTGGCTCTGAGGTGGCGTATGTTTATACGTCACATCACGGGAGGAGGCGACTAATACGACGACGGCGACTTCTACGACAGCGACTACGACGGCTACGCCGGCGTCTACGACGACGACGATGACGACTACGACGACTATGCCGGCGACGACGACGACGACGACGACTACTACGATGACTACGACGACGACGACGACTACGACGACGACTACGACGACGACTACGACGACGTCGACGACTACGACGACGTCGACGACTACGACGACGACGACGACGACGACTACGACGACGACGACTACGACGACGACGACTACGACGACGACTACGACGACGACGACTACGACGACGACTACGACGACGACTACGACGACGACGAATACCACGACGACGACTACGACGACGACGACGACGAATACGACGACGAATACGACGACGACGACGAATACGACGACGAATACGACAACGTCGAAGGCTACGAGGACGACTACGAGGACTACGACGACGACGACTACGACGACGAGGACTACGACGAAGACGACTACGACGACGGCGACCACGGTGGACGTAGCAGAGGCGGTGGTAGAGCCAGCGGTGGCGGCGGTGGCGGTGGCGGCAGCGTTTTCGAGTAGGCTCCTACACGCGCCGGCCGCAGACAATAACTCGCGGCGGCCGCGCTCCCTGGCGGGCGGCGCAAGCTCCGCTGCCGCCGCCGTATGCAGATGCCGACGCCGCGCCGCCCGCTGCAGCCGCCGCGTGGGCAGGCGGCACAGTGGGCGCCACAGCACGAGCGCTTGCCGCACAACTACTAGAAGGCCTTCCTGAGGGAGCCGATTCAGATCTTCAACGGGAAGACTATATTATTCTCACGGCGTGTCAAATTATATCTAGGTATGTTTGCAACAGCGAAATAGCAATAATTAAACTTCTTGGTTCTATTTAAAAGTTTGGAAGAATTTTTTCTCCGTGCAGTCTGATTGAATCTCAATTGAATTTTACTCCATAGTGCATATGCGGTGGAATGATTATTTTAGTCAATTATTCTTATGTAGTATTTCAATACGTGCGAAGCAAGATTTCCGAAGTTACTTATTATTTTTATACTGTCAGTAGTCGAGCATTATTTGGAACTAATCAGCAGAACAGAAAAATCTTTACCGTGTACGATAGATCTGAATAAACGTATTTCAATATCTTTTTCCTTTTCATCTCTACAGTTTGTTCAAAGTGCACCCTTCTGGGACTTCCTGATTCCGTGTCCGCCCACTGTGTCCTTAAGAATGTGATTTTTTCCGACTGTTGTGCCGGCGCCGTGGGCAGGGCACGACAGATTGCCATGATCAGCGCGGACCGGTAGCAAGAACACATCACATTGAATTACAAGACAGTTTACATCGCATGAGCAGGGCATGCGCTGGTTTCGCCGCCCACGCCGCATCCACAGAACGCTCTTTGCTGCCGCCTGTGCCACCCCCGCCTCCGCGCCCGCCATCGCCCCCACCATCGCCCTCGCCTTCACCGCCGTCCCCGCCTCCGTCATCGGCCTCGCTTCCACCGCTGCCGCAACCGCCCTCGCCCTCGCCCTCGCCCTCGCCCTCGCCCTCGTTTCCACCGCCCCCGCCGCCGCCATCGCCCCCGCCATCGCCCCCGCCATCGCCCCCGCCATCGCCCCCGCCATCGCCCCCGCCATCGCCCCCGCCATCGCCCTCGCCATCGCCCTCGCCATCGCCCTCGCCGACATCGCCATCGCCCTCGCCGACATCGCCATCTCCCTCGCTTCCACCGCCGCTACCGCCGCCACCGCCTCCGCCACCGCCGTTGCCGCGTGTTGTTTGCTCGGCTGCGCTGCTCGCGATCGCGGCTGCCGCATTCCACCCCGACAGAGTGGCGGAAGAATCGATCACCATTTTTACTTTCTCTCCATCTACTCTTACATACAGCATCTCAACTCTACGACCTCAAATTTTAGCTCATAAAATTCTTATTTTAGGTCATCTTTAGTTGATATTTTTGGCCAGCGTCAGGATTACGGTATATTCGTGCTGGTCCAAAAATGGTCAAGATTGGTGCAGGACGTGAGGATATATAGCCGATTTTGTACCCGAAAATTCAGATATGTGGAAGTGCGTCTCAAGCATAACTCGAGGAGATGAGAAACGTTTGAGCTTAAATTTGGTCAGTGCGTCAGGAGTAAGATCAAGCTGTGCCTTTCGGACAACATTAAGATATATTAATTTTGGGGTATTTTACGTGAAACATTTGTATAAGTTCAAATTTATTTTCAAACTTGACCTACCTGTTTGCCTGTATTGCTTATCTGAAAACCGTGAAAATGACTTCTTACTTGATATTTGTTTGATTGAAAAAAATTGTGTAATCTTCATTAACTTTCACAATACAAGGGAAAGTGGTTTACCATTTAATGTTTTAACCGATAAAAATAAACTATAGGAGAAGCCGTTGTCTCAACATAAATAAAACAGAATATTTTATTTTGAATTGCTTCTCTAGATGTCAGGCCATACGTACGAAAAAAATACGAGGCACACATTGCCACAGCGACAGAAAATTATTCCTTTGTGGGCACAGAAGCATGAATACGAGAACATTCCGAGTTTATGAATGTTCCAACATTTTCTCATGTCCAGGGAAAAGAGCGCCCGAAATATTGTTATCGTTGATATTTCCGGTGAAGTGGAGTCTCGGAGACGGAGACAGCCGGAAAGAACGACGCCTACGACCACACGCAACGCAGTTGCACGCGAAGAAGCTATTGTGTTGATTGGGTCACCTGCGACAACGTTAGGAACACCATGGGAGGTCGTTTCGAATGTTATCGACGCAAAGTGTAGTATATATTAAATATAGGAAACTAAAACAGGTAACAACCACGACAGTGGAGTGACACCAGTTGTAATACTGACGATACATTGATGGCGAAAATAAATTAAATGTACTGGTGGCAGGAATGGTGATTAAGATGCTGCTTGTGAAAGGGAAGACGTGGTGAGCCGACGGTAGTGATGACTATTCATTTACTCGTGTGAATGTATGTAAATATATGTTTATATGTATGTGTATTTGGCATTTGGGTCCATTGTTCGACCTTACTGGGTAGGTAACGATGTCCCCATGCCTGGGCCTCGATTTATTTCGACGCTTGGACGTGAGACGTGTAGCGAGCAAGTCGCATTCGCTTCGTAGTGCCTAGCAAACTCCCCCTGAACTTTACTTCGTCATACCGCTACAGAAACTATGACGATTTATTCGGAGACTGCAGCTCTATTTTTGCCTCTACCAAGAAATTGAACCCAGGATTGCACCATGGAAATCTAGTACTCTGATCATGAGTCACCTGAGGGAGTATTGATGACTGAGGTTAATAATGATTTCGGACCGTGTAATCATGGACCGTGTAATCATGATGATATTCTACTGAATGGCGACTTTTCTAGGATGGAGGGTGACAAAATACCAGCCAACATTGAGTTGTCAGGGTGATAACAAAAGAAGATACGGTGATTTTTCAGAATTACGGAGATAAACAGTTCATTTTTAGAATGTTTGCGTTGTCAACTGAGAACTCGTCACTATTCATACCTTGTGGAGCATGTGGAGACCTTTGCGCCACTAACTAAGCAATCTCATTCCCAAAGAGTTATTTTATATATATTAGTGTGATATTTGTCTATATGTAAAGCGTGAAATAATATTTTGCCTCAATTCGATGCTAATAGCGTTCCTCCCTGAATTTTTGACCAAAATGACCAAAAAACTTCATCAGGTCCAGTCAGGCGATGTATGATATCGAACCTCTACAAGAGAATGAATCGTAAAAAAGAAACGGAAAAGGGGGAACGCTTATGTCCCCATTAGTACAACTTGGATCTGTGACCACTGCGAAATTAATAATCAGAAGAGAAAGGGACGGAAAAGAGAACAGCGAAGAAGAGTTGGGCGAAGAAGAGTTGGGCGAAGAAGAGTTGGGCGAAGAAGAGTTGGGCGAAGAAGAGTTGGGCGAAGAAGAGTTGGGCGAAGAAGAGTTGGGCGAAGAAGAGTTGGGCGAAGAAGAGTTGGGCGAAGAAGAGTTGGGCGAAGAAGAGTTGGGCGAAGAAGAGTTGGGCGAAGAAGAGTTGGGCGAAGAAGAGTTGGGCGAAGAAGAGTTGGGCGAAGAAGAGTTGGGAGAAGAAGAGTTGGGAGAAGAAGAGTTGGGAGAAGAAGAGTTGGGCGAAGAAGAGTTGGGCGAAGAAGACGACGAAGAGGGCAGCGAGGGGTCGGCGAGGCGGGCGGCGATGGTCAAAGCGCAGCGTCTGCCCCGGAAGGAGGCCCGCGGCGAGCGAAGGCCGTGCCGCGCGGCGTGCCTTTGTTTCGCGTGCGCCCTCGCGGGTCGTTGTGCCTGCGCTTGCCCGTCGCGCTCGCGCTCGCGGTCGCGGTCACGCCTCGCCGTCGCGGACAAAGCTCGGGGGTGGAGCGGCGCTGCGTGCGCGGCGGCGGCGGCCGCGGCGGAGACCTCGCGGGCTCTTGCTGGGGTTATCAGCGAACGAACAAGTGGAAAATACTTTCAAGGATGCCGTTAGTGCTTTCCTAATTGCATTATGTAGGTCATGTTAAATTGGTCACTTTACTTTCACATTAATTGACGAAGGGGAAGGTGATATTTTTGCAGCTGCATTTACCACGTACCATATCACTTATTTTTAAATAAATACGCGAGCTAAAAGATAATTTTCAACGAATATTGAATTTTTATATTTGATGGATACTTCTAATTGGGTGTCAGTCTCATTGACATTATACTGTCACTATAATGACATTATACTGTCACTATAATGTATATATTAATAACTATAATTTCAAAGATGCTTCTTTTTATGACCATTGACGAATAGTGTGTACAAATGTATTTGCGCTCGAACTCAACATGATTCATGGAATATGCATAGTATAAAAGTTTTATATTTAGATGGTTAGCATATTAGTGGTGTATTGCTTGAAATATATGGTTGCAAAGGCGAGGGCATTGTTTCACGGAGAGTTGAATACTATCCAACCTTCTAGTTATTTCAGTAGAGTAACTGGAAGTTAGTAGAATCGATAATTGTGGAGACGAACTTCATGAACGTATTTTGCTTTTCACGGTGTATCCTTCTCTGATCATCAATTATGCTAAACTTGAAATACTCAACTTCAATTTTCAAATCTTAGGATCTGCTTATATGAATAAAAGCACATTTTAGGCATTGGAAGCTGTGAAAAATGTCCCTCTCACTAAAATAATAATCATCAACCAACTGACGAGACAGAATAAAAATTCCTGGTGAAAGCATTCTATACTGCTAGTTTTGTTTGAACCGAAAAATAATATTTTTCCGCATAACGGCAGGTTCGTAATGTAATGTGTATCACTGGTTTAGTGCAGAAGTGCCACAATAATAATAATAAGTTATATCTGGTTATTTTTTTCTCATTTTTGTAACAGACTGGATTCGAAAATGTATAAAAGCCACAAACGCAACTCACAACATGCGCCTGTGGTTAGCACCGGTACATTAAACGGCCGCATAAAACAATGCTAAGTGACGTGTGCAGATGTTGAACGGCGGAGATACCGTTATCGCGCGAGGTAATGACTTCGTAGGTACTTCAAAGAGTCTCGGAAACATCATTCACAGGCAAAGGTTATGAATTCAGGGCTCTTCGAACACAACGAAGACAATTTACCCAGCGTTTGAAATATACATTCCTATTTCTACTTCACCCGTAATGTTACCAATATATTTCGTGATAAATCGAAGTAGATTAGATTCCTTACCCGAGTATCGTTGCCCTTAGAGCAAGTTCATATACTAATAATTTTAGTAGATGGTCGAGGTAGGACCCACTAACACACATGCTCATCTCTTCCATGTCCAAACAATACGTCACCGATCGTGGAAACCATTTCTATCTCGCCGAACAAGACTAGGGTATTCGTTCTCGAAACGAACCTGACATTAACGCATTGTTATGCGGTTACAACTCTAACGGAAACCGTTTTAAAACCTCACCTGGAGCCTCATAAATTTCGAATCCTGCGCGGGCGAGGAACGTCTCGGGGGAAAGAGACGTGATAATTTCAACAATGGCTTCCTGGTGGTTTGACACGACAGGGTCAGTAACCACGCCCCACGTGTAAGAATCACGAGACCTGGGGGGGGGGGGCAGTTAACCGGTTACCGTTCTTCCAGGTGCGCGGTGGCACGGGCCGCTCTCGCGCCCACCGCCCCCGCCCCCGCCCCCGCCCGCGCCCCTCCCTGGCCGCCTCTGTGATTACCGCCTGTGATTCACGCTCCCGGAGGTCGGGAACGCGTTTAACCGTCTCACGCCGGAGGTGATCCTCCTTAACAAACCTCGTTCATGCTGGATGACTCTCCAAGTGAGTTCGGATGGACGCTCAACATCTTAAAGGTTTTTCTTTTTCCTTTTCTTTTTAAATGAAAAGATTAGAAGAGTGTACTTTGTGCAAAGCGTTAAGGAAATTATAATATGAAATGCCATTTCATGAATATCTTAAGATATTACGAAAAGTATCCAGAACTCTCGATTTTAAAGTTCACAATCGACTACTTTTACAAATAACCTATTGATTGTGAAGTGTACAAACACTGAAGAAAGTATTTAGTTAATAAACCAAAACTATGACATAGTATTGGTACTGTGCATTAACCGAAATTATACTGTTGTAGTTAATTGTACTGTTATTTTTTGTTGCAGGTAAGTCAATTCACTGAACAGACGACCAGCTTGTCAATCGATGCTGAGATTTGCTCCAGATCATCACAGAGAGTAAAGTATTACTAGCATTCTTTTATAATAATAATAATATAATTTATAATAAATATATTAATAATTATAATAAATATAATTTCTTACTATAATTCAATGGTTCATTTATTGTATTATTCGTACATATATAAAAAATAGTTGATGAATATTTATAAATATTAGAAAAGAGAATTCTTATAAAAACAAAATAAATACTAATTGATTTCTTCTCGCTAACCTCCTTCCACTTACTTGTTCAATTCGGCAAACAAAAAGCTATTTCACCATCACACAGTCGACCAATTTTTGACTTCAACAAACAACAATACGAAAAATGAAAAGAGAAAAAGAAATAAGGTCGCTAGAGTAATCTACTAAGCAATGCTTACACATTCGGGATAAGCAATATGTTTTATCTGAGAATTGTTGGGTCAGCGGAAGACTGCGCGACCTAGGCCTTGTTGTCAATGTTTCTTTCAACATACAACTTTTTCAAAGCGAAATACAAATTTGTTGAAAATGGCTCCGGCCGCGAAAGCTTACGTCTTCACTTACATCCGTACCGTTTTAGCCGGACAGGTAAACACGAGCATCTGAAAGTATACCTCTGGGAGGGGAAAAGTCAGAAACGAAATTCCTCGGATCATAACTTATGGTTCTGATTCAATTACACCCGTCCCATGCACGAATATATTGCACCTCTTCCTTTCAGGTACGAAAAAGGAGGAGACGAGACAGACAATGGCTGAAGCTAATGTTACCGTTTATATCCGATTCCGGGTAATTCTCGAATTATCCAGAATTAATATGTAATTAATAATTAAGTATTGATTATCTCCAATTCTTCACGTTATGCGAAGTGGTAGTAGACGTAGTAAGAGATTCGAATCAATCCTCGGACTCAAGCCGGATGAAGTGCACATTATACAACAGGAAGTGGCTAGTGCTAGTGGAGTGCTAGTGGTGACTAGATCCCTTATGTTACGGGGTCGAGGAATAGCAGCTGTTATGTGATTCACTGGAATCAAACTGGTGGTGTCGAGTTCACCTCCATTCAACTGGCGATTTCAGCCTCTTTCTGGAGGAAAATTGTAGCGGCCAGCTACTCTGATTGGTAGTTTTCCGTGGTTTCTGCGATCAATACCAGGCGAATGCCGGTGCAGTAACCTAACAAGCGGGCCGCGGACGGGCGCGCGCGATCTTCCCTTCCTCATCCTTGTTCTACCATCACTCCTTATTTGTCGTATTCACTCTTACATGCACTACACTACTACACACAGTGGCTGAAACAGTGCCACGCTGGTGAGAGATACCTGGCTGGGGCAAGCCGACGTAGGACGGATTTCGCCATCCAGCGGGGAAGATCACCGTCCCCTCCCTCGATAAAAACAGACTATACTTGCACGAGGCTAATGACCTTAGCAGTTGGCGCGCCCTGAATCACTAATCAACCAATCAAATACGTGTTTTTTTATACCTTTTTACAACACAGTCATACACAGCAGTACTTCGCGGAAGCGAGAGGGCCGCCCGCGCAACGCGGAGGGTCGCACGGCGAAGAAAAAGCGCGCGGAGACTCCCACCGCGGCCGCCGACTCGTCCCGAGCACGTGTAGACCGGGACTAGTACGAGGTAATTGGGTCCCGGACCGGCGGTGGCGGTGGCGGTGGCGGTGGCGGTGGCGGTGGCGGTGGCGGTGGCGGTGGAGGTGGTGGAGGTGGTGGAGGTGGTGGAGGTGGACGCGGAGGCGGAGGCGGAGACGGAGGAGGCGGAGGCAGAGGAGGCGGAGGTGGTGTAGGCGGATGAGGCGGGGGAGGCGGAGGAGGCGGAGGAGAAGAGGAGGAGGTGGAGGCGGAGGAGGCGGGGGAGGTGGAAGCGGGGGAGGTGGAGGACGCGGAGGCGGAGGCGGAGGCGGTGGCGGTGGCGGTGGCGGAGGCGGAGGCGGTGGCGGAGGCGGAGGAGAAGAGGAGGCAGCGGAGGCGGGGGAGGAGGAGGAGGCGGAGGAGGCGGAGGAGGCGGAGGCGGCGGAGGCGGAGGCGGGGGAGGCGGTGGCGGGGGAGGCGGTGGCGGAGGATGCGGTGGCGGAGGCGGAGGAGGCGGAGGAAGCGGAGGAGGTGGAGGGGGAGGAAGCGGAGGAGGTGGAGGGGGAGGACGCGGAGGTGGAGGACGCGGAGACGGAGGCGGTGGCGGCGGCGGAGGCGCCAACGACAAAGGGCGCGTCACGACTTTGAACCCCGCAGGCGCCCTCGCCCAATCGGCAGTCGCTCCATGGCCCCCTGCGCGTGTGGGTAGATCGGGAACACATTCAGGACAGACACCTCTCGCTGTTCTTCTTGTTCCACACGTCGTACCGTTTTCGGTAGGGAATATTTTGGGGATGTGATTTACAAACCAACTTTTAGCTTTAAAATTATACCCACGATTTGTAGTTGGCTCACTTATAAATATATAAAACAATTAAAAACCTCCGATTTTGTTTTGAGATGCGTTTAACAGAGTTTTAAGAGTTCCAAACTTAGAAAAAGCTCAAAAGTGATTTTCAACCATATTGCATCTTATGCTTCAGATTTGGAGTGCACACTCAATTCAAAATTTGCGGTCGGAATTGAATCAAGCAATTTTTTACTTTAGAGTAAATTCGACGCTCGGAACTGCGGAAAGAAGGTCGGAAAGTGTTTTTTGCCGATTGATCAGTAATCATGTAATCTGGTTCCACGGTTAAGCATTGTGAGATTGGCGAAGAATTTTTGTCTTCCAGTCACATATTATGGAAAAATTGTTGTTTTTTGTGGTATCGCTGATGTACTGAAAGATCATGAAAGGAATAGTAACAGTACAAAAAATTGGAAACACAGTTCTCCTTGGTTCAATTCAATATAAACATCGTGCAGTTCATTGATGAAGGTAATAGTTTCGTTTTGTAATTTATATAACTACACATTCAGAAAGAATAGACGTCTTGTTCATTCCGCATAACGTCGGCTCATTTCCAATTTAGCGGATACGTAATGCTACTGTGTCTGTCGACTATGCAAGAAGTATGCGGAAACTTATGTAGCTGTCCGTATTTATATACCCGTACACTAACGACATTTTAAGTCATTTCTTCACGGCTTATGAACATAAATTCGTGGTGTCAAAATGTATACATCATCAGCATGTCGCTCTAACATTTCCACTAAAAGACAACGTAATTAAGTGAGTAGTTTTATGGCGATGTAAAAATTCATATATCACAGAAAAGTAACACGATGCAAATAGCAGGTCTCCAGATAATAAGGTCATTAAGAAGGCTTAAAATGTAATCTAAAATTGATACTAACAATGAGGAAGAACAAGATAATACAAGAAACCTCCGAAGAAGCCACAGCGGGAATCATGAATTATTTTAGCTGAAATCCAAGCAAATATTATTAACCTTCGAGAGATCGCGCGGGCGGTAAAAATGCCGCCTTTAAAAGTAAGACTATGCTGTGTGTTGATGTTTGATCTCAGCATTGCGGGAAGCCAGGTATTCTCTAAATATCTATTGACACACAAGATAACGGAAATGTCTTCTCCAAAACCCAATCATATTTGCGCCAAATTCGCGCAAAAGTGACCAACGTCATCTGGCTTCGCTCTATACGCATAAACACCGCTATGCAATCGCGCCTGTTCCAGTTTTTTTTTTCACGAATGTGATAAATATATAAGAATATTTTTCATACATTTTTATAATGAAAATGTTATTATATTCCTCTTTCGCTAATTAATAAATTTGTAAATTGCACGTAATGAATAACCAATTAAATTTGTAGGTTACAGTAGATTGTAGGAGTGTAGATTCCCAATACGACAAGTATTTTCATTTTATTATAACATATTTAGCTACCTACACGTTCTCTCACCCCATCTTTACGATTTACATCTTATTTATAAGATTTTTACCTTTGTTTTTAATTTAGAATTTTATTACGCCATTATTATGTTGTATGTATTTGTCATCACTGTTTTGTTAAGCCAAAGTAGAAGATTGAGTTTGCAGATTATCTCCAGAATCTTTTTTTTTTAGAATAATTAAAATTGATTCAATAAATTTTAAATCAACTACAACACCCGTTTCGTGTTAATAAATTCCTCATGACTGACGATCGAGAGAAACTGTAATATTGAGAAACGGGAAGGATATTCGTCGGCGGAAAAAATACCGCCCCGCGATCGCGCTTTTGACACTAAATCGCGGGAGCGCCCGAAGGTTAATCAGGAAATTCAAAAAAGTCCGTCACCATCTAAATTAAAGTTGTGTATTCAAATATTCATAACGTCTTCTACAGTAGGTACTTTAAGGTTTATTTAAGGTTAATGTAAGGTTTTACATTCATACTTCGATATGAGAACATAATTTTCATAATAAAATAATACGAGCATAACTTTATAAAACAAGAAATCAAACAAATTATTTTCGAAATTGTATTCTGAAAAATAAAGAGATTTAAATTGTAAACAACGAAGTACAGATATTAAAATATAACTTTACGATTTTTCAAACGAGATCGAGGATCCAATTCCTACGAAGTTCGTAACGTGAACCCAGCTCCCGAATTCTGCCAGCGGAACCATTTTCCTTTGTTCTAACATGAACGAGAGTACATCACAGAAAACGCATTACGTCCGATGGATTATTCAGAGATCTTGATTAGTGGATTCTCTTTTCCCTCTGCGAGCGAAGCAACGTTTCGCGTGTTTAATGCGATCTGACATTTTTAATCGCCTGCACTGAGAGCCGCAGTCCTCAGTCGCCGTCTGTTCTGCGTTTAGCGCGGGCAACAACGTCGCACCGAGCCGCGCAGCTTCTTGCCCGACCGGTACGCGCAACCTTGGCCGGGCCAACTTCCTTGTAAATCGTTCTCCCACCAACCACCAGGCTACTTATAATTAATGCGCAAATGATAACTTGAAATACCAGTGAGCAAACAATTCTCATAACTTCTCTTGAGGATCGTTCCTCTTCTTGCCACCGGAGTTGTAGCGCTGTTATCGCCACCGCGTGTTCCGATATACTACTGCGTGTTTAAGGTGTATTTAGAAGATATCTTATGGGGAAAACGAGAAAGAAGATTGAGCTCAACTCGGCAGATAATATATTTGTGAAATTCGGGTGTGAGTTAGAGTGCGGGACTTTAATTGGTGATTTGAGACTTTAAGTGTGTGCTTTGCTACTTCGTGTACTGTTAACGGTGATATGTGATGCTTCACTTCAAAAGTTTAAAAGCGATAAGAAACTATTCATTCTGGCTGAACCAATTATGGGTTGATAGAAGAACTATGTTAATCGGCGCGTGCGTTCCGACGCATACAAAATGTTATCTTTTCTCTTGGATCAATGAACGTCAATGTCAGCATTTCCCCAATCCAAAACGTAGTATTCAGTATACGCAGTGCTCCCAAACGCATACCTTTGAACAACCCTGAACTTTCAGTCTAATAATAGATAGAATATTAAAATACATGGCAAAAATCACAAATACACCTGATATAATTACACATTCTTAAGACGCATATTTGATTTAATGGCGGTAAAAATAATGTTTAAGAGTATGTTCTTGTACAACTCTTAAACTGTTCTTGATCAACTACAGCATAAAATGGCTAAAAACGTTGAGATACTACTTTTGCGTGTTAATGATTTAGTAAATGAAGGACTATTCGATTTAGTTAATGATTTAGGAAATAAAACGGATTCTTCGTTTCAGTTTAATTCACATTCAGATGGCCGACAATTAAGTCTTTTGCGCGAACAAACTTGTTCTGCCACACTCACAATACTAATTTCACATCTTTTAAAGTAGTTATTTCCACATTGTGAATTAGCGTCGTCTTAGCTTGAAAATAAGTTCCTGATTACATTCTTTGTTTCTCTGGTATAAAAATCACACGGTACTCTGAAACCAAATATTGCATTGTAATATTATCCATATGAGAAATATTTTTTCTAGTAGTTTTTGGAAGAGGCGCTTTAAAGTACGATATTGCGCATGAATACGGTTTCCAAAACATTAGTATTACTAGAACAAACTAATTCAAGTTAACCCCATTGGATTCCTATTCCGATAAAATTATTAAATATAACAAATATTCAACTAATCAATTTCAGACTACATCGTTGACGCAGACAAGAAAAGGTATCTAAAAAAGTGTCAATTTCTGTTAAGTAAAAAATTGAATGTTTAGAAAATACTCTATTTTTTTAATAGTACAAAGTCAAAGAGAGATACAAAACAACTTGTATGTAGAGGAAACCGCTGTCTGCATCAGCAAAAAAAAAAGGGTCCTTTCAGAATACACCTGCTCTCCTGAAACATATTAATACGCATCTTAAAAGTGACACTTTCTTGTACATCGACCACACGTAGGAAAACTGTGTTTCTGTTGTCGTTTCTAGAAATAATTCTCACATTAATGACTCATTTTTTACACAGCATAGACTTCTGAAATTAAGAAGTTTCTACAGATCTACTCCTACAGTACAGACAACGCACACTTTTTCGTGTCATCTCCAAACATAATGACAAGAAAACTGAGCCAAGAGCGGGCGGTACTCGTAAGGAGGCGTTTTAATAATATCCTTGTTCGATAATGTATCATCTTTCAAGAGGTTGAGGTAACTACAATTAGAGTTTGTGAGGGAAAACTTACAGACAAATTGAGAATATTCTATTTTAACAGTTATTTGATTTTTTTTAATAAACCAAGAGGTTTTTAGAATATTTCTCAAGTACCGATTTTGTATAACTTGTAGTTTTTGAGAATTAGATCTTGCTGTATCAGCTCAAATAGGGCGAGGGCGTGCCAGCCGGCGCAGCGTCTCGACGCCCGCGACGCCCGCGGCGGCGTCTCCGCGCCGCGCCACGCAGCCCCGCGCCGCCGCGTCCGTTAGCCACTTCCGGTGTTCCGCAAGGCAGCGTCCCGCGACGGCCGCCGTCCATTATGCTCCGCGCCGAGGCGAGGCAGGCGAAGAGGCGAGGCAGGCGGCGCGGAGCGGGGCGGGGCGGGGCGGGGCGGGGCAGGGAGGGGAGGGCGGGGCGGGGCGGGGCGGGGCGGGTCGAGGGAGGGGGATCGTCTGTGCATGCGAGGGGCTTCGTCTTCCTCTTCGCATTTCTTATTTTTATTTATATGTCTCTTATTTTTACTTACTTCTTCCCTTTTCATTCTTCTTCTTTCTTCCAAATCTCATATTTTCTTATTTTTCTTTATTTTTGTTCTTTTTCTCTTCATGCGTTTCCGTGCACAGACCCGAAAAAAAACAACTTTTTTTTCTTGGCATCAGCGAAATATTTCTTCCTCTCTTTTTTTTTTTTTTTTTTTTTTTTTTTTTTGCCTTCTGCACAATATGTTGCGTTGGGTTTCCAGAAGTGCAGTGATTCTGAAAGGGCTGTGAGGTTTGCTTGAGGAAGTTCTTCGTAATATAGCTCTCGACTACAAAATCCAAATGAAGCAGTTTCTGAGAGATAAATTACACAAACTTGCAATGGAATTTAGGGGCAGTATAAAAATTAGGTACAAAGTTTCAAGATCGATTTTGCGAAGAAAATTTTCTATTGGAAACAAACAATTCTTGGTTAATTCTTACTAGCTGATATTTTTAACATGAAATTTACAAAAACAAATAGTTAGTTACGTAAATTAATAAAAATATTGTACGAAAATGTAAATAAGAAAAGGAATTTATAATTCACAACTGCTTTTAAATAGCACAAAAAATAATATTTTAATCTACAATAATAATATTTGTGAAAATTGAATGATGAATATATATGAATCGTTCACAAGTCACTTCAGTCAATCACATTGTGAGTCTTCTAAACATTCCATCCGTCTAACAAGTTCTTGAACTGTCATCTCATGTGTTTTGTGTGTTTTCACAAACCTGCACCTGGCCGACCACGTTTGAGGAGGACTACACCGGGAGAAGCCCATAGTACTTTGAGAGGATCTGCCGGGCCATCGAGCACTTTTCCGCACTTGGGCTGCTTGTCGTGCGGCGGCGGCGGCGGCGGCGGCATGGGGCCACAGCATTTCCTGCACTTAAGCGGCTCATACACTGTCAAGCGCTGTTTCCGAACCCGGTCTCCCCCAGTTGTAAAAATCTGCAGCCGCCGCATTATTCCCACGATCAGCCTCATTGAAAGAACGATATGGTGGCAACAGATTTACAACAGCATCGCGCGAGTTAGGTTTGCAAGTCTCGCTAGCTCGAGTATCGTGCTTCTGCCTTTGCTTAAGCGCCAGGCAGTACGCCTGGGTTCGGAGGTACTGGATAGCACTAATGAGAAACATATGCTTGTATGATAGCCAAAAATAAAACTTCGTTCCGGCAACAAAAGTAATTAGTTAAGGATGAATTACTACACTTGACATGAAATTTCATTCTGATGACTTATTGATGATAGGATCAAAATGTATTTGTATCCAATCACAATGAAATTTCTACCTAGGTTCCTACCTACCTATTGATACCTATGTTCGTCAGTAAAATAACTTGGACGTTAATAAAAAATTGCAACTATATTTAATTATTTACAATTACTACACGACGATTTTTTATCTTTATCCTATCAGCCTAGACATATAATATGCCACCCAGCACTAGTTCGTTTATTGGGTTTCGTGTCGACCCCATCTTGTTACAACAACCATTCCTCTCAAAAAATAAACAAAGTCCAACTACTGAGTCGCATTCGTAGGTTACAACTTGAAACTGAAAGGGGGTTTCTTATGTTCCAGGTAACTAATTTGGGCCTTTTCTGCGTTTTGTGTAATAGTAACGTGTGTAATAGCGTGAAGTTGGTGGTTAATTCTATTTATCCCTAATACGTTGCCCAGTATTTAAAATTTCACATTTTTTGCCTTAAATGTACTTGATAGGGCAAGGGGGAGTAATTCACAACTAAACAGTAACAAATTTACGAAGTTTTTGATGACTTCTTATAACTGGTAAAAAACTGCCATCTTTGGATATACTGTTTTATAGAGGCAGATATTATCAGTCGTAAGATACAAAGTTCGTTATGCACATGACGAAACGCACATCGAATTATGGACCGAAGGAGATTTATAAAAGACAAATAAAGAAACATTGAATTTTAAAGATTAACAATTCAAACACTGGATAATTGAATAATTATAATTATTTAGAAACTTCATGTGCACTTGTTTAATAAGGCAACAATTAATTGAAACATCTTATTACGGACGAAAAAAGCCTAATTTCTTTACAATTCTTTGGAGGACTCGTCACATACCAGGGACCTCTAGACTACGCAAACTTCGAAGACATTTTTCGTAAAGCCGTCAAGGTACAGTTTATTCTCGAAATGCTTATTGATTCTTTAAATTTTAATTTTCACTGCATGGTAACGGACATAAATCACACACTTCCAGAATAATGTAATTTATTTTCAATACACTACAATAACTTACAACTTCCCGTCGATGTAATCATAAAATTTCAGTATAGTGACAATTATTTTCGATACACTGGAATAATGTACAATTCCCTAAAAAATCAGTTCAAGGATAACTATATTCAGGGATATTCATTTTCCCCGCGATCATTTCCCTGGAAGTCGTGCGTGCGTGGAACCTTGGTCTGCCATTACGGCACATCCCGGCGGGGCTTGCGACCCGCTTCGCTGCCCGCGGCTGCGGCTGCGGCTGCGGCTGTGGTCTGCCTGCGGCTACACGCGATGCGGCCAGAAACCTTATGGTTCGGCGCCGCGTAGGCAGCTGCAGACGTTTGAGGCGCACTTTCCCATGCGTGAGAAGATCCGGAGGAAAAATTTATTGTTAATTGTTCCCTAATATATTCTTTGTAGTTTTTTCACGATCTATTCCGTCTCATCGTCATTTTTAGGATTTTATTTTGCGTTCTTTTTATCGTTCACGTTCTTTGTTTCTTTCCATTAACTAGGTAGGTAAATGATACTAATATTTATTTTATGGCCACTTATTAGAAGTTTTTTTTTTTTTTTTTTTGGTTTCCAAGAGACCCAAATAGTCCTACCTACATTGTAAGCATTTGGACGTTCCTCAAACTATTTAGGATCACTGTTCTTCTCTACGAAAAGGCTTAAAAATTATACATTTTATTATTTTTTCTCTTTAGATTGTTTTTCATTAATATTTTTTTGTATTTGTTTACGACCACATGCATTTTGTCACAACATTCTTGATATCAATGATTATTTTCAACCTCTCATTTTCTTTGTCCTCTCTTAAATTCATTACTTACTAATTGTGTTTTGACATTCTGCGTGTATTAATCACAATTTCAACTTTTGATTAAAGCTTTACATTATTTTCATTGTTTCTTACGTCATGTGCATTTGATCAAAAAGCTTTAAACCAAACAAGATTCTGGGTATTTCCCTCATTTAAAGAAACATTATGAAAATCCTTGTGTACCACAGCTGTATGAGAGACCACTAATCATCATTAATATTTTTTATAATGTCTCATGATCATAAGCAACGACAATTTAAAAGGTCTAGTGTCATGTACTAGTTTTATCTTTTAGAATATCGTCGATGTAATTCAATTATCGTTGCATTGAGGATACATTAAAGAAAAAAAACATCGCCATATGTTCAAGTCAATTTTAAGACCCTGCGTGGCTCCTGAAAGTTCAAGTCTATGCTCCACATTCTTTCCTTCTCCCATCATAAATAAACGGACTTTTTATTCCTTCTGCGGGATTAAGTGAAAGTTAACCGAGCCACTATACGTGTCAATAACGCCGTTGATTAGATGTCTAAGAAAGGGACAAGATGACGTCTGATAAACGTGTTCCTCGACTATCTGAATACGCCGGCGACCCGACCTTGGCCCAGATCAAGACGACTGGTTCAACCTTTTTGTTCCGTTTTGACGCCAACCAATTTTCAATTAGCTTATTCTCCTCCCATCGCTTCCTTATCTAGGAGAATGAAAGGAGCAGAACAGAGAGGGAGAGAGATGGAGATAGGGAGCGGCCGTTCACTTTTCTCTGCACGTGACTCGTGCGACTTCGTTCACCTCACACAAGCCAGTGCCTCGCATGTAAAGATACACTTCACACTTCCTTGTTCGTACATTAAAATAGCAAATTCTGGCCATTCTTCCTCATCTTGGATGGCTCTTGCTTACAAATCCATGAACATGAGTAGAATGATATACGAAGAGCTTCAGGTAATAACAAGGTACAGCACACCTGCAACAGGTAGTGTCTCACGATTCGTTTAGTATATCTATTTTCGTATAAATGACTCTAATCGTGTTATTGACCCAATATATTACCCAAAAATAAATATGTTAAAATCTACGATTATTGTGTCGCTTGTTATGACTGATGTGTTCTATCTTGTTACCGCCCCAACCCTCTCATGTGTTTCCACTAATTCAACATTGAAACAGAATATTTTGGGCATCACAATTCTCTCTCCAAAAACGGAAATGGTCTCCCTTTGATTCACAATATTTCTCGTTAGGTTTTGATCTTCGTTATCGTTTTTCCTAAAAACTTGGAATTGTGTTCGAGCAGACGTTTCGAAACTACGTGCAGAATCGCGTTCAGTGGGTGTACAGATCGTTGATTACAAGTGCTTCGAAGAAAACGTTTTCTCCTTCTCTGTTATACGTGGTCGTGTCTTTGATTCGGTTCGTGAAACACACTTCCTCTCTAACTCAAAACGCATTAAAAAAATCCATGAACACACAAGTTATTTTCACTAGCAGGAAAGGCATAAAAAAGTAAAATAGTGAACTTTTGCTTTCTTTTTAGGATCTTACTTTTTACCTCTTCAATATCACACAATCTCACTTCAATAACACTTCCAGGATCTATTTAAAAAATGACAGCAATAAACCTAAGCTTTATTGTGCCGCGAAAATTAATCACACCGTAGCACCTGTTACAGCCTGTTCAAACTTTCGCTACGTCTCCCGTACTATCGAAGATTGTATCTTCAATTTGTGAGAACAAGACAGTTTGAGTAGGGTAATTATTTCCGCGTTACGTAACAGTGGAGATTTGACGAATTGAGTTGGGGGCAGGAGAAAAATTCTTGATGTGGTAGACTAATGGTGGCCGCAAAAGTGGCGATGGTGATGTCGAATCTTTAACAACAGAAAGCGTTTTTCTTCAGGTATTAAAAAAAAATAGTTGTCGATTGTATCAAGACGTAATCGAAAAAAGATTTAAAAAAAAATACGTGTGCTCGTGTTACAGGATGAACATTATGGCCATGTTCAATAAAAATGAATTTCAATTTCAGAACAATACATTTACAAATTTCAACAGCAATCATTTGTTTTCGGTCTAGTGACTTAATGACTATTATTGTATTGTTTACCTTATGAACAATATTCACAATAAAGTTTGTTCGAGTCCTAAAACACACTTGCTAACTTCACATGATAATTACTCAGAATCCGACAAGCACAATATGATCTGTTCAGCCTCTTTACACGATCTAAATAAATATCAGCACGAAATTTCACCTTCTTCTCAATTAACGACATTCACGTTTTTGGTGTAACGGTGTAATTCGGTTGCACAGCTCATGAATTACACAATCAATGATTAAAGGAACAATCCCTTTATTCACATCCCAATGTTTATGTTTATTATAAAAATACTTAGATCATCCACCACTGATATCTCTTTGAAAAACTGATTTTGGTATTGTTTTAATATTTCGCGCAGTATATTAAATCGGAATAAGAATAAGTAAAAAGTAAACAAAACAATTACACTCTCTCATAGCAGATGAGAGAGCCATTTTTCGAAAAACTGAATCATCACTTTTTATAGTGTTTGTTGTATTAGTTTGTGTGGTAAAGTGGTATTTTCATCAAATTTCAATGGTATTCCTACAAATGGATTTTGAAAAGTTTAATCAAAGTGGTTTTAATGGTTCAGTAGTGTTTTTTTTACTTGAAACGGGGGATAGTAGGCATTGTGCCCTTCCACCTCTGAGATACTACAAAGAATTGTTGTACACCAGAAAGAGAAAAAAAGAAACTTATAGGTCTCACAAACGACATTCACCTTTAATACAAGTGGTTTTAATGGTTCAGTAGTGTGTTTTATTATTTGAAACGGGGGATAGTAGGCATTGTGCCCTTCCACTTCTGAAATACTACAAAGAATTGTTGTACACCAGAAAGAGAAAAAAGAAACTTATAGGTCTCAAAAACGACATTCACCTTTAATACAAGTGGTTTTAATGGTTCAGTAGTGTGTTTTTTTACTTGAAACGGGGGATAGTAGGCATTGTGCCCTTCCACTTCCGAAATACTACAAAGAATTGTTGTACACCAGAAAGAGGAAAAAACAAACTTATAGGTTTCAAAAACTAATTACGCTCCGATTCCCAGGAAGCATCACTCGCGGAGGCCCAAAAGCTGATTTACGTCGCTAACGTTGCATCACCCGGGAGGGGTGGGGTGGGGTGAGGAGGGTGGGGAGGGGAGGGGAGGGGAGGGGGAGCGAGTCTGTCTGGGAGGAATGGGAGCCCACAGGGAGCCACGTGGGCAAGGGACGCCGCGCGCGAAGAGGCATGGCCCTCGAGCTCCGGACTGGAATGCGACACCGTAAATTAGCCGAAGCCCACTCCGCGGGCGGCGGCTGCGCGCGGGGCTTAACTCGGATGATTTCTCGAGCAAAAAGTACCGCGCGCTCGCTCGCACGCTCGGGATGAGAAACACGCCCCTCCCCCTCCAGATTCTCCCAAATGAATTGTTGAAAATCCTCTCGGATTGCGCTTCCAAGAAACGAATTATTGTACGGAGAAATTCAATAACACGAATACTGAAATTTCTTATTTTATTTAGTTTCACAAACATTTCATTTTAATTTCGTTTACCTTCTCATTTTAGCTGTCATATATAAACTTAGACATTTCAATAAATCCGAGATGTTAGACTGTAACATTTAAATGATTTCTCCTGTAATGTAGAGTTTGGAATGATGAAATTTGCATCCCAGTGATACTCTTAAATTGTTTTTTAAATCATCAAATAATCTACTCCTCTTTAACAAACAAAAATATATACAGCAATAACTGGGCATTTAAAATTCGGTAACGGTTAGAAATTAGAACAGGACTGGAGGAAAAGTATCCTGCGTTTTCCGAGGCCCTTACTGAAAAGTACTTCTTCGACATTTTCGAAGATTTAATCGGAGAAAAAAAGTAGAATCAAAGCAACTGGATTCAATAATTGTCATCGAGACAGCGGCATCTTCCGGCCAGTTACGTACTTTGAAACGTTAGCCACCGCTGTAGCTCCAACAGAGGACTGCCAGAACTGCGAACCTTCACTCGCATCCACTCGCATCCACACGCATCCGCAAGAGTACACTATCGCATCCACACTCTTCAATACCATTGTAGGTATAAAATAACATCAGGAATTTCAAAACAGTTAGTATTATTGTTTTATGAATTGAAATTTTTCCTTACGAAAAACGTAACGTTGGGATGAGGAAAACGTATTCCAGTAATACCCCAAAGTGAATTGTTTGAAATCCTTCCCTTCTCACGATAAAATAACAATGGAATCTTGTTAAGTAGACATTCAACTACACGAATTTTCCTATATTTCTACTTTATTTACTTTCCTTTTCCCTCGACATATCGAATCTCGTAATATCAAAGTAATCTATAACTCGTTATGATTTTTTCCCTCATATTCGAGATACAGAGTTTACACAATATGTTATACATATTTAGTTTTGCAGCAGATTGAAAATTTATGTACTTGTCAGAAATTTAATTAACATATCAAAAAGTTTCTCGGGTTAATTTAATATTTTCCACGAGGTTGATTGGTTTACAACGGGTCGAAAATAAAGCATGGAAATGCTTACATCTCATTTACCTGCGACGACAGGTCGCCATAAATCTTTCCAGACATTTCCGCGTGTTTACTTCCGACGAACCTCTGCGTGTCGAACATAACGGAATGTTCCAGTTCCCTAGCACACAGCAAGAAGGCTTCGAAACAAGTTCTACGCAATGTTTTGCTAGTAGATCTATTCATTTTATTCAGATCACAAACATACAAGATTAATTATCAACGAGCACGGCTCTGATGTAGAAAATAAAATATCTGGAAAGTAGTGTTGGATATTCATCGACTTCTGTTGGTAAGACCACCGTGCAAGATGACAATTTACTCTTCACAGTAAGCCCACGTGATTTAAATTGCTGAAGTACGCTGAAATTGTTGACATTAATATTTCATAATTGGAGGAAAAATAGCAAAGTATTTAAGTACAAAAAAATCAAAAGTGCATGCATAACTCTACACTTTCCCAGACGTTACCTCTTTTCTAATTGCATTTCGTCCCTGTTTTATACAGAGAAACGATGTGCTTTGCGAAAGAATGGGCATATTATTAGGAAACAAATGTAGTCCCAATATTTTTCTCAACCATTACATACTCACTAGGTTGTAGTTAATATACTACGAAATTATGCATCATACCTGTTACCCAATTTGGTTCTTCAGATTGGAAAAAACAGTTCCACTAGTCCTTTATTTGTATACATTTATTAATTAATGAGACATATTCTAAAATAATATTTTACCAAACGATACAAAGTTTTCCTTCACGTAAGCCTTACTTTACTTGTCTATGGCTCGTTTTCCGTCTTTGAATGATGTTACGAGTTCATCAGATTACTTCTCTTCATATTTCATTATTTTCCATTTGATAATCAGTAATAATTTCCTTTTGTAATCGATGGCACACACACACACACACACACACTCAAATTCTACCTTACAATACAGTATTTAAAATAGCATTATAATACGAAAACGCGTCTTACCTAACAAAAACAATCCTCAAGGTATATGCTACTCATACCCTGTGTGTACGTATTTCAACAGCGTACACCTTCGTTATCATGCACTATAAACGCACACGTCCAATGCAATATGCACGACGTACCCGTACATTAGAACTATAAACAAACAGAGCAGCGTTGGGGGAAGAGTGGCCGCAGCGTGCACGCACCGCTCAAGAGGCGCCCCACATCGACTGCTCGGGCAGCGCTGCGCAAACTGCGGGCCCTAAGCAAACAGCAGCGGCCGCGAAGGCGGTTTTCGGCGAGCGCCGCCCGAGCGGAACGGCGAAAGCAGGTCCCCGGCGGCGACAGACGCTATAGTTAGCGGGTCAAGAGCGCGGGCGGCGCGGCGGCCGCGGGTGTTTGCTCGTCTCTCGGGAGCGCCCGCCCGCCCTCGCGAGGCAGCTGCTGTCCTCGGAGAAAGCGCGAGAAGGCACACGGCACGTGCATCTTCCCCGCCGCCGGGGGGACGGGGCCCTTCCCCCCCCCCGCGGCTACGAGCCCTTCCCCGCCTCCGCCACCACCGGCCCTACGTCACCTCCGTCGCTGTAGGCCCTATCCCGCCACCGCCAACATCTGCCTGGCCCAGCCTCCGCCTCTATCGACCATTCCCCGCCTCCACTTCTTCCGGCCATTCCCATCTCCGCCCCAACCACTCTTCCCCGCCTCCGCCACCACCGGCCCTACATCACCTCCGACGCTGGAGGCCCTACCCCACCACCGCCGATATCTACTCGGCCCAGCCTCCGCCCCTAACGGCCATTCCCCGCCTCCACTTCTACCGCCCATTCCCCGCCTCCGTCGTTACAGGGCCAACCCCTCCCTCCGCCACTGCCGGTCCTTCTTAGTCGCCGGCCCTTCCCTGCCTCCACCGCACTGGCCCTTCCCCACCCTCCACCGCTTCAGGCCCCTCCCCGCCTCCGTCACTACCCGCCCTACCTCACCTCCGCCGCCACCAGGTCTTCCCCACCGTCCCCGCTACTGGCCCTTCTGCGCCATCACCGCTTCCGACCCTTCCCCGCCTCCACCACTAAAGACCCTTCCCCGCCCTCGGCGCCTACTCTCCTCCGCCGCCATCGGCCCTTCCCCGCCTCTGCAGCTACCCGTCCCGTTTCACGTAATGAAAGGTTATGACTATCATTGCTGCGTAACATCGCTGGTAATTGGTGACACGAGAAATTTGTAGATCAAAAGTTATAGGAACAATTTCCCTCCCTAACGGATTAGAATCTACTATGTTAAGCGTACTGTTTCAAATGTTTTCTTTTTTGAAGTGACGAATCCTGAAAACATACATTTTTCAATTTACCTGATCGTTCAATGAAGTTAGAAGACTTAGATACTTTCGGGGTTATTTTATTATTTAAGCGATTAGTCCGTTTCATTGGTTATATTTTGTCGACCTCCGTGTGAAGCAAGCCTGGAGTTCTCCCTCGAGAACAATAATCACAATCACTACTCCTCTTGAACAAATTTCCACGATATTCCATAAATTCTCTATTGTCAATCTCTATTCTCTAAATTATCTACAAATTCCTTTTGTAGTACAGACACTACCTTGAGTGAATTCGTTTATTATTATGCCTTGTCCTTATACTCGCGTGCTAATCAGAATCTTGCTAGCAGGTGTATATTGTTTCAAAACTGCGGGAAATAAAAAGAAAGAAAAATATTGAAAAATGAAAAAAATTGTTCGCGCGCGTTTAAACAAAAAATCCGACCCCATAAGCTGCCTATTACATTTCTATTTCCAGCAAACAGCCTCAATTACCAAATGAAAATACGTCGAATATTGACATTCGAAACTAACATCCCAGTTCTAAGGGTCCTATCGCAGTAATGAACCTTTCAAATACACTTCGAACTCCCATTTTATATTGATTAATCGATTAGGTTGGATAGAAAAACCCAGTGTTAAACAATGTCAAGAAGATATCAAACTGTAACACTAATTACTTTGCAATCTACTGATTATTTTTACCTTAAATCAGCTATCTTAGGGAATTCGAATCCTGTAATGATAGATATGAAAGATAGAATGATAGAACGATTATATATAGAAGGATTTTTTGTACCATAAACAAAGTTTACAAACCAAATGAATACACAGCCGTATCTTAAAAGAGGTCCTGAGAAAAGCCATCAGAGTTGACGGGCAATTTAAATAGTTCTAGATGCTACTTCGATGCTCTAGTCAGTTTTGCGACATTATATACGTCAAAGTTCTAAATTCAATTTATTAGCAAATCAGAAGCTCCAAGTGGCGTTTGCTGTCCTTCGTTCCCTTGGGAGCGGCCGCATGCGACAGCTGTCCGAAGAGGAAGCAGAGTGCGCGAGGACCACCGAAACCAAAGTTTGCTGCGCGCTTACCTCCGTCCGACTAGATGGTCAGTGAAAGGGCGTTAAATGAAGGAATGCTATGTCTCTCGCGACCGGAATATGCGTTTTCTCCCCCAAGATGTTGAGTTCCCGCTAACGAATAAAATAATTTATAACCGCATGATAAACCGAATAATAAAATTTAAGACCGCAGAGAACAGCTGCAGGGAAATTTTCTTTTACAAACCGAACGATAAAAGAATGGAATACATTGCCTGCAAAAACCTTTGAACCCTTTTCTCGTAGCGTACAACAGTTTAGGAAAGTAATTTAGGGTATTACTAAATAAATGAGGGAATTAGCTGACAATAGTAGATTATAGAGCGATGCGTCAGTAATATATTGTGAAGTGAGGTGTCGTGCAGTGTAGAACAGAGAAATAATATAGGAAGTGATTAAAGGGTCATAATGAAGTTTAGTGAAGTGAAGTGTAGTGAAGTGCAGTTGAACAAAAATTCAGTGCGGAGTTTGATTATAAAGTTTCTTTTTCTTAAGGTAATTTTAAATGTTTTATGAATTAGACAGTTTTATATCATTATTATTTTTATTATTAATGTTATTTTATTATTATTATTATTATTATTATTATTATTATTATTATTATTATTATTATTATATAATTTGCATGTTGCTGTATTATCTTATTTACGTCATTAGCTGCCACCGGGTTATGCCCATTTGCAGTTCAAATACATTTATCTAATCATGCTTGAGATTAAAAACAACTAGCAAACGAAGAAAACTTTACTTTATACCTCCCTGTTTTTCTTATGGTTCCTGAACAAATTTTACAACGAAAATTCGAAAGGAGCTTCAGAGATAGGAATGATATTGTTCTGAAGAATTTCTTGTCACTTCCGTATTTTGTTCGTTTCCATCAGTCATTACACTAATTCACAGAGAATTAAGTTTCCGTGCTGTACTAATGTACAGGGAAAATGCGCTTTTTAACGCGAGTTTAAACTGACTTTTTTAATTACATCTCTATATTACTACACATGCGGAAGTGATATTTATCGTTGATGTCCACTTTAATATTGACCAACTCCGAACCAGAACAAAATTCGAACCTAATAGAAGCTGTTTGAATTATGGCAAGATATAATAGAATATTACATATATACATTGTAGCTAACTTAGATATAATAAAATTCATTAGTTATTTTCAATTTTTTCAACTTTTTTAGAGTACGGCTTTAGAAATAGTTTAATTGTACCACACCTATAAGCTCCACATGTAAATGCCAACTGACCATAATTTTATTCAGTGTATTTTATGATGCACTTAAAAGCACTCACCGTTAAAAATCCAAAACTGAGTAGTAAAAAATAAATCAAATAATCACTGAATGATAATATCAAACAATCAAGTTTCCAGAACGGCATAAATAATCTCATCAACGTATTGTTCGATAGCAAGTTACTCAATATCTGAGTCTCAAAACATCCGGTCGACGTCTTACTTCGCAACCCAAACCAAATAATTGACAAACTTTTCGCCAGACACCCAAAGCGCGAAGCACAGCTGTTTCGAGACAGAGAAAAAAAAAGAGAGAGAAAGGGAGAGAGAAAGAGAGAGAAAGAGAGATAGAGAGAGAGAGAAAGAGAGAGAGAAAGAGAGAGAAAGAGAGAGAGAAAGAGAGAGAAAGAGAGAGAAAGAGAGAGAAAGAGAGAGAAAGAGAGAGAAAGAGAGAGAAAGAGAGAGAGAAAGAGAGAGAGAGAAAGAGAGAGAGAAAGAGAGAGAGAAAGAGAGAGAAAGAGAGAGAGAAAGAGAGAGAGAGAAAGAGAGAGAGAGAGAGCAAGTCCGCGAGGGGTCGGCAGACAGCGTTGCGTCGTGTGCCAGAGACTGCACAGGTGTCCGGAGCGGTGCCGTGGCCAGGAGGGGGAGGGGCAAGCAGTGGAGTGGAGTGATGTGGAGCGAAGACCAGAAATCAAGAGACGACTGGGTGCAGCGCCTTTCCTCCACAGGTGGCGCCTTTCTGCCGGCGATCCAGGATTTCCACATTGCTCGCCCGAGTTACGAACCTTACCCGCACCGGTTGTACAGTCTCTCGCGTTTCATTAGGCACATCTCGACTTTTGATCGTTCTTTACCTTCCGTAGACTCGCAGTTTTATACGATTCATTTTGCAATGTTACACTACGATGTATAATGTTGAGGAAATGTAACATTTACTGTAACCTGGTCGGAAAATGAGAATTTATGAAGAGGAAAGTAGTGAAGGAAGAGATTGCCACGAAACAGCGCCTCCTAAAAGAAATTATTGAAGTATCGTTCCAGTCTTCGCAGAAACAAGAGACAGCACAATCGTTTGTTTGATCGTGACCGAGTCAAAGTTTTTATCTTAGGTTGTCGTCAAAGTGAACCTTGAATCCAACGATCTAGTTCTCTCTACCGGAGATATTTCTCAAATGTTGGTAAATTACACTATTTAGCAAAATTTTCTAAAATATTATTATTATATCTGTCAATATTCAAAAATAATGAGCAAGGTCTTAACCCATTATATAAGTAATACATTAACTCTTGTACTATGCACTTCCTCCAATTCAGCTTCGTGAATTTAAGGCCTGACCTTACTTACTCGAAATCTTATTAACGTGAAAATAAAAATGTATTGATTTTTTCAGCAACATCACGCATTTTATTGAAATATAGAGGTACCGACAGTCGTAGTTGTACCGGAGGTGGAAGTGGCAAGGTGGAGGTGGTAATGGCGTATCCGATAGCGGCTTCTCTGACGGTGGTTGCGAGTGGTTGCCGCCGATGGGCGCGACACGGAGTGATTTTTCCGGACTGGATTTTGTTACCGCCCTCCAAATTCCGAAAGCGGCGATTGTGTCACTAGTGTCCGTTGCATTTACATAGGGAAAGGCTTCTATAACTCAGTGTAACACGTTTTTGCATGACGAACGCTCATATTGCATAGATGGATTTTTTTATCGAGGAACGTGAGTGTAGAATGTCACAATGTTTATGATGTGAATGGATTTATTTTTCAGTAGACGATATAGAACAAGGTTTTACACCACGAAAAATATATTATATTTACCCATTAACGAATTTATTTCCCAGTGGTGAGAATTTATCGCAATGAAATACTTAACTTATTTTTCTGTACTAAATAAAACTAAGAATGTGCAATATGCTTAGTTTATTACCATACAGGTAAACCTGTTTAAATGGTAACGTTACTTATCTGCGATTGTAAATGGTCACTGTACATACCCCTTAAAAATATCTTTACTATTGTAGCTCTAATGAAGGCCAGATACGTTGGCAATATAAGGAGTTGCTTTTTATGTTGACCTAACCCCAAGATCCATACGACATATTATTGTTTTGATCATATTTTTACGGTGTTGTGTTACATCGAAATATCATGGAGATAACCCTATATTTTAATCACTTAGATTGAGTTTCGAAATATTAATTACGTCTTCCCCACTTTAAAGTTGACTGTTTGGCTGCTCATATTGGATTCGCACTTTGTGAATCACATACGCTCTTTCCACTCTGGAGCCTGAATATAATTTTATTTTCTAATACATCTTCATCTCCAATCTCTACCATTAATCTGAATGTTGAATATTGGAAGTGGTATTACGAAACTATTCGGTAAAAATTACTATCATCTTGAAGGTCATGTTGATAAGGCCAATTGAAAGTTAAAACGTGTACAAAGAGCAAAATTAACTGTTTAGATTTAATTTAATTATTGGCAATCTTGATATCCGACAGAGTCATGATGTTTTGAAGAAGTTGTAGAGAGTATGAATTCAATAAATATTAATTATCTATCTACTTTCCTAATACAGCTCTACGGACATGTACATATGTAATTTACTCAATTATTTCTATTTCACTTAGAAATCGAAACTTCTCGAATGTTTTATAAAAAACTTAACAACTACTTAATGAATACCTTGTGTTGAAGCAGCTTTATTACCGGGTCTTGAGACACCACAGTTGTATCGAACATGTAATCTTAATGTCGACAGTCATTCATCTGAAAGAATAAATAAACAACATGAAAGTGCATTTCATCAACATAGTTACAGTGTTATACTTTATCTTAGATATTAACAGGACTAAATAACCATCTTTACTACAATCGCAGTGACAAATAACGCACATGTGCTGTAATTAAGACCAATGCTTCATACAAAGATACTTGCAACAGACATGGTCCTAGGAAAAAGTTTCAAAATTGTTCCGAATATAATATTTTTTTCCAATATAATGACCTTTGATTCGAAATTTAGTTGAAATATCCGACTGCAAGCCACGGAGCTAGAAATATTTCCGTGAGTAAGCGAAGACGCTGCCCCAAGGTCTTGTTCACTTTGGTATGCAGGGCCATAGGACGCCTGCGCGCACGACAATTTTGTTGATGACGAGGAAAGTGCCGGGTGCATACAAACGCCCAAGCGCCGAGAGGGTACTTTCGAGTCTGCGACGTATCAGTTGGGAGGACCAAGTATAATAATAATAATAATAGTTTTATTTGGCTACAATTGGCTGATTGCCAGGTGGTAGCCATAACTCTACAGTTTTACAATATATGAGCATTTACAATTCAAAAACAATTTACCATATAAAAACAATTTACAATACACTCCTTTCGAGCATATACACTCAATATATAAACATACACAGACCTGTATACATATATACACCCATACACACACACATATATATATATATACATATATATAAACACATATATATATATACATACATATACATGCACACACACATACATACACACACATACATACACACACATACATACATACACATTCCTATACATGAATGCTCACTCTCACGTTCACACATAACACGAACACACACACACACTTGCCCTACATATTATACATGCCTACATTTAAATGAAGAACATATATTTAGTTACACCTAGTAAACATGCACATATATACATATACATAAAATTAACCAGTTACACAATTTGTTTTTTAAATATAAACACAATGTGGATTTTTAAAGTTAGCTCTTTAAGCATTTAGATTTGCTTCCCACCTACTGTCGCACTTCACTTCACTTCACTACATTACACTACACTACACTACACTACACTTTCACTACATCTTTCTTTGGTTATGCTATATAACTAATTAAAGTAGCTTTCCACTGCACTGCACTACACTACACTACACTACACTTTATCTATAATAATTTACAAATTGTGTATTCTGAACTGTGCGGTAAAATACATCCTCTACAAGTACTTATTTAGTCGTCTTCTAAAAACACCAACAGAGCCAGGAAAAGGCTCTACGACCGCTGCAGGGATTTCATTCCAATTTTTAACCGTACGATTTACAAATGAATATTTCCCTATGTCGGATCTTGTACATTGAGTACATTGAGAAATGTACATTGAGAAAAGTACATTGAGAAATGAACAAAACGTCTTTGTCTCGCCGCATGCGAGCCTAGTGCCTGCGCCGAGCATCACACGTTACATCTCCTAATATGGATCTCTCTCCCTCTCCCTCTCCCTCTCCCTCTCTTTCACACACAAACACACGCACACACAAACACACACGCACACACAAACACAAGCACACAATAAACTAAATAATTCTATTAAGCAGTAGAAAGAAAAGCACCAATGAAATGAATTTAAAATTAATTTAAAATGAAATTATTACAATAATTCTAGAAATTGAAGATAATCTTTAAAAAGTTAGCCTTTTTGTTCATAAAACTAAATTGAAAACTAGATAAACAAAAAAAATCGAAAAAGGAAAGAAAAACAGAAAAAGAATATCGTAGTTTGTCACGTAGAGCGCATAACAAAACACGCATTTCGTTGAGTTCCTCACACGGGGACCACACGGGGACCACACGGACCGCCACGGACCCCGGCACGTGTTGGCATTCTTAAGTTGCATACATCCGGCGAGGCCTACCTTCTCATTGAGATCGCTGTAAAAGCTGTCCGCTCGGGGGTGAAAAGTAGGCCCCGGCAGTGTGTCAGACAAACACGAAGTCGCTAGTCTGCTCCCGGAGCCTTTCCAGCATCCCACCATCCGGCCATTCACTGCCCCTGAGACCTACGACTGGTGGTTATGTCTCTGGAAGACACGCCGCCACACTGTGAGGTAGTGTTTCCTCTGCGGGATGATTTCTATTTAATACCATCTTTTCAAGGGGAAGGGCGTGGTGTTCCGGTGGCGCCAGAAAGTAAATGAGAAAAGTAAGAAAGTAAATGAGTATTCCTCCGTAATTGGGAAAGAGATCTAGAACATTGAGGGGCGGAGTAATGTGAAGACTGTGTATTAAGATTAAATTCACACGTTAGCAAAAAAATCGTAGCTCCAATTCTAGAAGAGTTGGACGTGGATATTTTGTGGTCACCCAAATAAGACACTGTGAATCTGCAAAATCAGACGATTTAGGTTCATTTTTTTAGTCACGTATTTGAAGAGAGCTTCTAACAATATTTATTATTATATTATTATTTAAAACAAAAAATATATACTTGAATTTGGACATTAATATAAATAAATATTAAAAATAAAAATTAAAATTAATATTATTACTACGTTTAAAAGATCGATTAGTATAAAAAATAATTATTTAAATGGGGTAGTGCATGTCAAGATAAAAAGAGGTAAGAAAGTAGAAAAAAGAATCATAACTATTCTGTACTGCAAAACCACAATTTTCCAGTACGGAATTTCGTGAATTTCTGGAGGTGAAATAAACGTTTACCATAGCTTGTTTGTAATTATTTTAATTGCATGTATTCTAATCAGGCGTATTCTAAAAGATTGTAAAGCTTCTTCTTGGTCAGTGTCCCTGAATAAGATCTTTATATTCTTTAAAAATATATCAAATTCCAAGTTAGAATTACATTTCTTTTATTTTCAAAAATTGAAAATAGCACCAAAGCTGCAAACAATATGAAAAAGTTAGTTGATGTAGCACACCAAGTTCATTCTAGTTTTGATTTTCGGCAATAGGATTATAACTTATTTCATTATAAATTATATTTACGAACTTTCATATGTACTTATAATTTTATAAATTTACTCTTACAATATTAATAGATTATTCTAAATAGTTTATATATTTACAAAAAACATTAGTATATTTATACACTAGTTAGATAGTTTTATAGATGAAATGAAATAAATAATGTTAAGTTAATTCTGTTAAACTCCGTGAATGAAGGAGTAAATTCGGCGTAATGCAGGTTGTGTTGTGTGTGTTTCGGGAGAGTTCACGAGCACAAAAGTCGGAGGAACGGGTTTGTTGCGGTGTGTGAGGGCTACTTGTCTTATAGACACAGACCTTATCGCGACATAATGTCTCCCCTTGTGTCACACAGCTTGACATAATCGTGTCGGGCATTGGTTTGCCGGAAAGAGCATGAAGTCAAGGCCCTACACCTGTTCTCTAGGGGCAATGTCTTAAACGGCTGCAATCTTACGCTCCCATACAAGATTTCCAAATACCGTTTGTTGAAAACAAGCGCTACATCTATTAGCCTTCTTCGAGAAGTGGCATATGGTTTGTAATAGAATAAAAGAATATTACGTAAATGAGTCCGTGTTGCGAAATGGGAATTACGAAATAACCACAAATCACCTTCTTTAGAATTTCACGATTCATATTGTCAAAACTATAAATGTATACTAATATGCCTCTAGCTAATCCATTGCAGCACTCCACAACCATGAGCAAAATTTTAATCTCCGGCAAAATAACATTACATTAGCCTGAACCATCAACGATGCAATATTCAAACGCAGAGCACCTTGTATCAGTGGTGCGGTCAAGTACAAAAGTATTAAATGTGATAACGTGTCGCCGACAATCCTGAGAAATTACATGTTTGCAAAGCTAGGAAAACTCAAGAGATAATTTTGTTTTCTTATTGGATATTTTTACCTCTTCCGATATGATCAAGTACGGCCGTGCCAATGCAAAGTAAATCAATGCTCCCCGAGACACAAATAAAACTTTCTTATAACAGATTGAAATCACTACGTTATAAAATTTTTTAACGGTTATATACCAATTATGAAAATAATGATTTCAAAAGCACACACGTTCTACGTACTTTCACTACGAAATACTCGGATCGATAGAGATCAAACTGATCGTGGGCTAGGTGATATGTCTAAGGAGTATTTTGCAATACACTGATTTATGTGAACTTTGTTCGAAAGTACAATTTCAGGTTTACGAAAAAAATTACGAAAGGGAGAGTTGTGATTACCTCGATCATGAGTCATTGCGTTTTTGGGCTAGTGTAAACCGCAAAACGAATATGAGAGCGTGAAATCACGAGAAAAAGAGTTGATATTCATGGAAGATTTATTTCATTTCGTTGTTTTGTTTTATGGGAGCGTTTTTTCTTCACTTAGACTCCAGAAAATATTTTCTTCCTTACTATCTTGCAGTATATTTCTCTGAATAGATTCCACTTATTTTCATTCCATTCCTTTTTCTCGACATTAAACATTTCTTCTAATCTGCTATTTCATCTCGCAAATATTAAGATTATTAAAAATACATGGAATATTAATAATATATCAAAATCAAATGACTTAAATACCTAACTGGACTTAAATAACTAACGTCATAACTAGTTTCGTGGTATACAGGCATGTTTTCACATAATATTGAAGTATATTTAAGGATAAATTACGCACTTTGCTTTAGAAAGTTTAGAGGCAATCTCCGGCAATCAGAAGTTGAGCAAGCGTAACCACGTTCCCCGAACGCCGGACTCTGCCACGTCTGTCCCGTTTGCCCAACGACTTTACGATGGCTGCAGATCCGCATTAGCATAAATATGGCCAATAGATCTAGCTTAAGCCTAAACGGAGCTTAGGGCCAATCCAGTGAAAGTTGTCCTTACAAAGCTTTCTCCGATTTCCTCGTGCGAAATCTTGTAGACCGCGTTCCTTTGGCGAACTGTAACCGATCAAAAATAACTTGGAAGGTGCACTAACTTCCTGAAAGAAAACGCACTTTATTTTATGAAGATTCAGTGTGCGACTCTCACTTTCTATCCTGCGTTGAGTAGGTTTAATGTACGCGCGTTTGCACTCTCGTGTGTAAAAATTCCTTAGAATATTTGCAGAGAAAGTAAACGACAAAATAAATAAATTTTCTAAGAATCCGACAGCGACGGAAATTCTGTTGCGCTCGTAACACGTAAAGTAATTTAATATTGATTCCCCTACTATTTAGAAAAAAAAAACAAGACTCGTATTTTGCATCCATTATTCTGTGACACAACGATGCAATGTATTGATTTATTATAACAAATTGGAGGTGGGGAAGGTAGTAAATTCCTTTTGAAAGATGAACTTACGAAACTACAAACTCTTCAGAGACTGCTTTTAAGAATTTACGAACACTAGAAGTTCACTTCCCGTACTAAAACCAAGACTATGATTCCGATTTGCTGAAAAGGCACTTCTTTTCAAAATAAGACAAGAATTTACGCCTTGTGTGTCGCTAAAATCTCGTACATACGATTGAAAGTCGCTTACTCACGTTTAATGAATTGAGGAACTTAAGAGCGCCAACAGAATAAGTCACTATAGCATCAGGAAGCTTTCCGCTGTTCATAAATGTTTATATCTTAATTTTTGTCGCTATTTGCTTTATATTGTTACTGCTCCACCCTTCTTAAATATGAACAAGACACATTTAGTAAGAAGATAAACCACATTTTCACCAAAATCAAGATATTAATATTTTCAAATAGCGGAAGGCATGTTTTAGCTGGTGTGTCTTACCTTGTTACTTGAATTAGTGAACTGTATTAATTCATAATCTTATCATATTCTAGCATTTTTTAATGAATATTTGATATTCCAGTTTTAATATCCATTTACCATCTAGGACTGAAGTTTCATTATTGGGGCACCGTCTTCTTCGCAAAGTTCTAAAACGCCTCACTTATCGACGTAGTAATCTAATACCTGAAGACTAATCGCGGTCTAGAAAGTACTCGTGTAATATTTCGATGTCGCAGGCAACGGTAGGGAATTGCTGCACGGACCTCCACGCACCTCAATACCCTAACTAGGAAAAGATTAACTTCTAACCTTTCCGCAGATATCATCCGCCCACCTTACGCCACCGCCGGCGCGCCGGCTCGCCATCGGCTGCGACGTCCTTCGGGTGTTCAGTTCCCCATTACGCAGCAACATGCGTGCAAAAACACGCATACTGGGTCAAGTACCTGTTCCCCGACCCGCCGCCGCGACTCACGCGCACCGCCTGATAGACCTACGACGCGGCGCGTTCGAGGTTGACGTGATCGATCGATCACTCGACGCACGGGCTAGGCCGCGCGGTTTGCCTCGTGCCCCATTCCCAGCCCCTCCCAGATCATGTTCAATTAGCCTAATGCCTCTGTTATACAACTGTGGCGTACGTATTTACGATAATGATCTGCAATCAAACGCAAGCGATAAGTCCCACAGATCACGTTACGTTTGAACAGACCGCAGAGATAAATTAGATGGCGTGCAAAAAAAGCTGGGAACTGGTGCAAAAATGATAGGTGTTAGAAAGATTAAGTGTGTGGCAGTAGTTCGACGAGATAGTGTCATAGTAAATACATACGAACAGATGTTTGTTATGACATATGATGTAAGACAGAGAAACTGCATCGTGTCTGTGTACCATTGTTTTGTTTTCGCCAATACTTGTATTCTTTTAGTACGTAAAAGTAGTAAAAGCATACAAAGTTTTTTAAAAAACATGATCGTAAGATGCAATATTCTATAAACACTTTCTTTTGTCATCAATTGAAAGTTTTAGCGCATGCCCTGCCTGAATCATTCGTCAAAAGGAAGAGTGGAAATCGGATCTAAGCAATAAAGATGTTAGAGACTTTTTCTTATACCATCGTCAATAAATACATAATACTAATGTACACTATAATATTTTATCAATAGAAATAGTTCAATCCTCCTCTAGTGACAAGTAACCTCATAATACAATAATGCTCGTCACAATTTTCTTCCGAACACTTCAAGATTATTCATGAATGGATTTTTAAAGTAGAACATAATATTGAATATTTTTTGGCCTCTACTCTAACTCAATGAAGAACATAAAAAGAAAGGTACACTGAAGAACTAATACGAGAAACATTTCTCAAATATAAACTTAAGTCTTCTCTTCTAGCATGCGCCAGGAAAGTTTCCGTACTGAACCAAGTCAAGGCCTCCTCTTATAAATTGCATTTATGTTGGCAGCAACCGAATCCCTTGAAAACAAGTGAAGGGAGCAACACTTGTATGTATCCACACAGCATTTGTTATGATTGTGGTGAGCACGCAATTTATATTTTCTTTTGTTACAAGCTGTCTTACCAACATAATTTCTGTTGCTAGCACTCTCACCAGCAAGGTGACACTGTACAGAGACGTTTCCTGGTGCACTCTAGGTTATGTACAACTTACTTGTTTACATCGACCTTAAAACAACTGAAATTATTTTTGTCTGGTATTACTCCCATCAACCTCATGCCGATTTGAACATGCTAACTTTTCAATTTACAAAAACACTGATAATTTCCTTCATAAATAAAATGTACTTTAAATGTCAACATGGCCTTCTGTGAACGTACAATGAGTACTCAGAGAAAATAATATTATCAATATCCCATTGTACGATGCTTTGGGCGGTATAATCTCGCTCACCAGAGTAAAGTGTCCATTTGCTCGCTCGAGTGTTTCATTTTGAGCGCGACGTTCATACTATCTGCTCTGGCGTTGAACTGATTCACTGGTCAGCCCCATGGCCATGACAACTTCACTTGAAGCCTCTTGAAGTAGAAGAAGTAGAAGAAGTAGAAGTAGAAGAAGTAGAAGAAGTAGAAGAAGCAGAAGTAGAAGAAGTAGAAGAAGAAGTAGAAGAAGAAGTAGAAGAAGAAGAAGTAGTAGAAGAAGAAGTAGAAGAAGTAGAAGTAGAAGAAGAAGAAGAAGAAGAAGAAGTAGAAGAAGAAGAAGAAGTAGAAGAAGAAGAAGTAGAAGAAGTAGAAGAAGAAGTAGAAGAAGAAGTAGAAGAAGAAGAAGTAGAAGAAGAAGTAGAAGAAGAAGAAGTAGAAGAAGAAGAAGTAGAAGAAGAAGTAGAAGAAGAAGAAGTAGAAGAAGAAGTAGAAGAAGACGAAGTAGAAGAAGAAGAAGTAGAAGAAGAAGTAGAAGAAGACGAAGTAGAAGAAGAAGAAGTAGAAGAAGAAGAAGAAGTAGAAGAAGAAGTAGAAGAAGTAGAAGAAGAAGAAGAAGAAGTAGAAGAAGTAGAAGAAGAAGAAGTAGTAGTAGTAGAAGAAGAAGACGAAGACGAAGACGAAGAAGTAAATGACATGTTATGTGCTATAACGTTGCGGAACTGCTCACTGCTCGACTGTATCATGCGTGAGAGCCTACTAACTGCTCTTGCAGTGAACTAATTCACTGGGCAGACTAATGGCCATGACGACTTCGCTTCGCCTCTTCAAGAAGACACAAATGACTTGTCCTGTGAAATAGAACTACGTAAACAATAATTATTATTATTATTATTATTATTATTATTATTATTATTATTATTATTATTATTAGGAACTTTTCAGGCTAAACTTTGATGTCTTAAAGCTATATTTACTACACACAAGGAAAGTGAGTGTGTTTTAAAATGAAATTAATTAATTAATACGCAGATTTCTTTTCAAAACTATTTCTGGCGGTGAAGTGCGTAGCTCTCCCTCTGCCTTCTAGGACCCGCCTGCTCCTCTAGGACCCGCTGCCCGGAGCCACTGAGCTGGCCGGTCGCGCGGCGCGCCAAGCATGGCGTCGAATGGCGTAAAGGAAGGAGGTGCCCTGTGACATTTACTCCCAGTTCTACGACCGCCTCGACACCGACACCGACGTGCAAAAAAAGCTGACGATTCTGGCGGCATCCCACGTGGCTAATCCAGACCCGCTCTCCCGCGCGCAGGGACGCGAGGACTTTCGGCAAGAAACGTAACGGGAACACACGAATGGATCGTGTAGCGTAAGCGGCGAGTAGATTCTGAATGTAGTAATAGCGGATGTGTATGTTATTTGCACGTGGACCGCATTCTGATAATACGCATGGGACACCACGTAATGTCAATCGCTGAGACTGAAGGTCAGACCTTGCGATGTTCATTCGTAATGACTCGAGACAGATTTTGTTATAAGGATTGCAGTTTTAATTTAATTAGAGAAATGCGTAGTAGATGGAACGTGTTCCTTGCAGCGTTTTTACATTCTGGGGTATTACTCTATTTTGCTCACAAATTGTCTTAAAGATACAGAATTTTTATTGGCTAAAGTTTATTAAGTATCTTAGCTTACAGTTTTATCAAAAAAAATACTCCATTTCTGCTGGGTCACCTGGATTATTCTTCAACATACAGAGCATTTATAACACTATGACCGCACCACAACAGAAAAAAGGTTTGTATGAAAAATAAAAAGGTAGCTTGGACATATGTTTCAGTTCATTACCAACAAAAGCGTCTATTTACAAGTATGCATTTAACATTCTACAAATCTGTGATCTCAAGCCCTCAGCTCTTAACAAATTTCCATACTCAACAGCATTTGGTAGTTAATTGAAATATTTTTGGGTTTGCATGTTACTAGTGATATTATCATATTTATTATCAATTGTAAGTAAGTACTGAATTGAGAGTATTTCTTCAGATGAGGATTTCTCATTCAGCATTATTTACTACACACGGAAGCATCTGTGTTACGTTTCTGAAACAAATCATTTTAATTCTTCTCATTCTAATTTCTAGGAAAAATATCCTATTAAATAAATATACACTTCTTAAGAAATACCGTTACGTATTCCTTAGTTTCTTCATAGAATTTTAAACTAAATAAAATTTGCTCCAGGCGTATTTCATAACAATGAACAGTTAAATACAAAATACAAATCAAATTAACAAGTAAGCAATTTCACATGTATAACACAGAAAACACACTTTTGTTTGTAAATGTACATGACTTGAACACTATTAACAAATAAAATACGTTCAAAACGATTATACTTGCAGAAATCTGAAGATTGCAGGACCCGTATTTACTACAAATTTCTTTCCAGAAAAAAATTGAAGTAATATTCTGTGATAATAAAATTTTAGTGAAGCATTTAAATAACATTTCATATATTGACAAGTTAAAGCCAAACGTTCCACTGTTTTGCTTAGTATTAAAACGCAAAAATCACGCTCTGTTTCCCGGCGAGGATTTGTAATCATTACACGTAAAAGGACTTCCAAGAGTCGCTATACATGCCGGACAAACCCTTCTACTGCGCCGTATATCATATTTATTTGACGAAACGAGTAATTTCCGAATCACGCGAACACGTGCGGTGTGAGGTGGTTGATGGTTATGGCTTCGTCTTAATGCCGCTTCGTGCTGCATTCTCTGAAGATGCGACTGCCTGCTACATGCCCAACGGACACGCCGCCGCAGTCACAGACGACTCATGCATTTAACATGGGTAGCACTTGCACAGTTGCTTGGGTGGGTTTATAGGAATGGGTTTGTGGTAGGTGGTCCCTCTGTGATCAGAACCCGACATCGAGGTTCGTAATTTTGTTGAGTGAAAAAAAATTGTATCTATTTTGTCTAAAGTCAAACTTCACGAAACTAAGATCAGTGTTGTTGTTTTTTTGTTATTTAAGCTCGCATCAACTTTTAGGTCATTAGCGACCACTATTGCTTGCAACGGTAGGGTAACTGCGGGATGACAAGATATGGTCATGATAGGGGGTGAAAGGACGAACACAAATGATGAAGCCATGCCCGAGGCGGGACTCGAACCCGCGATCCTTCGATCCTCAGCTACCGGATCGGCTTAGATCAGTATTGTAAGTTATTAGAACAAAACCTATTCTAATCAATCCATGCCTCATTATTATCAACAATGAGCAGTTTCATAATGTAAATATTATACTTGACTCTCTTAACTTCTATCAATATGGAGGTACTTTTTCTCACTATGATTAGTCAAATTTAAACAAAAATAATTTTGAACTAATTATTAGTCCAAACGGCCTCGTTTATTAATTCTCCAATTTTGTATTGTAATAAAACGTTTAATGATACTTAAGTCATAAATAATTATTATTTAAACAATATGTGTCTCTATGCTTGGTCTGAAGTTCTTCTAGATTTCATGTATCACTAACTAGCGCAAGGATCAAACTTATTTAACTAGATGATAGCTTTCGGTTTAGGAGTTCATAAAAACAGTGATTGCGCTTTTTTCTTCGCGGCTGCCATAAAATGTATGTGAGCTCGTTCTCCATGCGACACTTCGTACAACCGTACAGTGCTGTAAGAGCTAAGATATTAGGAGAAGTTCTTGATACACGGAAAATCACGAGTTTGGAGATTATGTCAGATCACAGAGTAGTAGTTTCGATACAATGGAGCCGCGCCAATTCCGAAGTTCACAGCGAAGTTCTGCAAGGAGCGTGTTCTGTAGACTTCAGATCACGTCTCTGAGCACAATAGTCTGGGAACTTGGGACAGTACCCAGCCTTCGACGACACTTTATGACATGTCCAGAAGGCATACAATTACGAATAAACCACGCTGAACAAAGTAAGGTGAATTCTTCATTAAATAAAAATATTGTGATTGAATATCGATTGCTATCCCTATTTAAAACTACTAGTTTAATTTAATTATCTTAACTTTTAAGGTTTTTACCCTTGAGAAAGCTTTAAAATGTTAATAAAGTAAAACTGAAATATAGAGGCAACAAGAAATCATTACAGTTTTTCAAGAGTGGACGTGAGAGCGTTCAAAGTATAGACCGTATTTATTCATTTAACCCTCATTCAAGAAAAGATAGTCAATGATAAGATCCTGAAAAATACTAGAAGGACATCGTTATATAAACGGAAATAAAAATTGCAATAAAATATGTAAGAGGAAACATTCCTTAACTCACTTTTTGTTGCACAAACTACAAACGAAGAATAAATATATTATAATTTGGAGACATTCGGAGAAGGTATACTATATTGAAAATGAAACTGCCTCTTTATATTTTATATTAGTATATAATTTGATCAGTTTTACTTATATATTAAAAAACGTAATTTCCATAAGATTTTTATGAACTTTAGAAAGTTGTTTTCTTCTTTCTAGGGGACAAACTAAACAACTCTCATATCTGTTGGCAATTTTATTCACCGTTATGAGCCAGTAAATGAACTAGCACAATGACACTTCAACAAATGTTCACCAAAACCACTTAATTTTCACAGAGCAGGAAGTCAGATAGGAGCAAAGCTTTTGAGAAAACTATGAACAAACTTACTATCACACCGACATCCAGAGTTAATTCAAAACACATGATTTTATATTTAAAAAATCTGCATTCAGTGAAATGAAATGGCCAGATTATTTGAACATCGCTCCAATGTCCGATGTGATTCATCTCCGAATCTATTTCTTGAAAATGACTCACGTTTTCTAATCACAGAACGTAAGTGCCGAACCTGGTTGGCTTCCAAAACGGAATGAATAACAGTACGTATACTTCCTTTATCTATTCGACTACTAATCAATAAGTTCGACGTTTGCATATTCTGACTTAATCATATGCAAGAACCTCGTCTGTTCTACCCAGTTTGCTGAAACAACCATATTCACATCGGATCAACTTCTGGCATCAGCGCGAACCACGCCTACGAGTTTCCACCTATTCTTTGTTTATAGAGACATGCTAATAGAATTTCCATTACCATTTTCTGTATTCCGATTTCCAAGAGATAAAACGCGTCGCGCATTGTATGGCTGGCGTTATTTCGATTCACACCCCGCTGACCAAACGCTAATGCACGAAAAACAACATGGAACAGAGAGAAAGCGGAACAGGACAGGGAAGAGGGCGAGTCGATGATATGATTGCTCCGCTTATCTGCGGCGAGATCCGTCACGCTTTGAAATCTCGTTCGCACTCACTCGTTACGAAACTGTTGCGTCTGTGTTTGAAGTGACTGCATTGCGACAGGAGCACGTTCCTTTGGGAGGTAATGACACTTCATTTCATCCAGATGCTTCGAAAATGAGTGGATGGGAACTGAGAGAAAGAAGAGGGGATAAGATAGGTAAAATAAAAGGATGAGAAAATTAATTCTGAGATTTCGAAAAGTTCATGGAAAGCGAGAAAAGAATTAGAATAGAAAACGTGCTAGCAAAAATCGGAATGCGAGAATGTAGGATTTAAGTATACAATTTGCACAAGGTGAATGATGAATATTCCCTGCGTTGATTATATTTTTAAAATGCAGAAACAAGAAGACAAAAGAGTACTGCGATACTTCATTTTTTCCTACTACACTCATCTCATGTGAACTCTAGTTGTCCAGTTTTGTAAGACTCTTTCCTTCTACATTTCCAGGAGACTCCTCCTTTTTCCATGTCTTTTCTCGTTCGCTTTTTATTTTTATTTTCTTCTCTTATTTTTGTATTTTCTTCGTTTTACGGATTTGTTTCTTCCACGTACATTTGTATAATAATATTCGTACTAATTCGTTGCATAAATTGAGATACGCTATTGAGTGTAATATTTCAGAAACTATAAAATCTTCGTGTCATTCTTTTGCATCTCTTGAGGGATCGGCTAAATAACACCGTCGGCATATTTAGGTCCAGTTTTATTGCTCCATTATGGCACTTCCGCTCAACCCGACTACGCTTTCCCCCTACACCGGACGTGCATAAGAGCAGCGCGCTGTTACTCGAGTGACAATAAAGAAGAGGAGGAGAAGAATGGGCTGCCGAAGAGCGCGTACGAGGGAGCGCGCGCATTGCACAATAGCAAGAGACAAAAGCGGCCAGCGACGTACGAAGGACGAGTCTCCGCTCTTCAGCCGAGTGCACGCGCGCAGGATAAAGCAACGCGCATGCTGACGCGGTTCGATTTTTGTCGACGTAGGTGTCGCAGTGTAGGTGTCATCCATGTCCCAAGCTGTTGTTCATTCAAGGGCTTAAGTATATCTGAAGATACAACCGAGTCAACATATGCATATCGTAAGCTGCACGTACATGTTTTCACTGTCTCGATCCGATATGCATCAAACCGTCATAATACGTTAGTAATACAGGAACGATTAGTTTTTCGTCGCATTTACATAAATAGCATAATACGGTCGTTTATTTAAGTTCTTGGGAGCGAAAATTTACGAAGGTGATGTAATAGCAATGTTATATCACAACAATGTTGACGTTTTATTGCAATATGCCTGACTTGTATTCTAAGTAATTATAAATGTTTATAATTTAATAATATACGGCGATCTATCCGGTTTACATGGTTGTATGTGATAGGATGGGTCTCAAAATATTTCATTTTAAATAAAGTTTATTGTTTCTGAGAACTTAATGAAAAACCAATTTTTTAAGGTATTTATTTCCTACGATTAGATTTCGTAATTATGATAAACAGTTGTCGCGGTTTTCCCGCGCTCTTGGCAGCCCTGCTCCCAGAAATGGAATAACATTGCACCAAGCAATGATGGAACACTCCGTAGCAGCACACCTTCAACAGTCAAACCTTTAACACCGCTTGCTTTACATTGTATTTTTATATGACGTAACGTTATCATGAAGTTTTATATATCGAGTTTTACTTATATCTAACCCACCTCAACGTACATAAGTTGAAATTTATTTCACATTGTAGGCAAAAAATTATGTATGGTTACAGACTGTTCATAAATCTTCGGAATCTCTCATCTAATTACAAATTCGTTACAATTACGATTCCCGTTTTGATCCGCACGCTAATCTCCACAGTGTCCATAACTAACGCGATAACAGGTGTCAAACAGGTGTCGCCTAAGCCTGTTAAACATTGAACCAGCCACCCGACCTGATGCAGTTAGAGCTGCCGGGCTTCTGTAAGTGATATACGGCCGACAGCAGTAGCACGTTGGGATCAGCTTCGTGACATGAGCTGTATTACCAACTACATATTACTAGTTATTTACAGCTCGAATGAATGTTAATTCATGAATGTCAATACATCATACTCGTGTTCACTGGTGTGTACTTGTGTACCTTAAGTACATACAAATCGCCACTAAATTCGAATATTTTGTAAACACTTCAACATTCTCGCGCCGCCCGTAAGCGCGCCGTGTTTTCACAGTCGCGCGAATCTGCCTGGTCATTCCATAGTCTCCTCCAAAACAGCTGGTGAACGCCACTCTCTCGAGAGCAGGTTCACGCTATATTGGTGTTGGAGCCCAACTCGAGTTCGAGAGAAACGCCGACGTAACGCTTGGGAGTCTGCATTTTGCACATTGCAGCTGCTATCAACATTAGCCAACTAATGTTTCCTGAAATCCCTAAAGAGACGGAGCAAGGAATTCAATGAAAAACGACGTGTAATTTGGAAACATTCCTGTGCCAGTCCATGATTTAGGTATTAGAGTACTGGGAATTGAAGGGGAAACTTTTGTGACGAAAATTGGCTCTAATCCCTCCCTGTCCTCGTGTATTGGCAGGAATGTTGTGACTCATCTTGGTACTAACCAGGGTTCTATAAATATCTTCATGCATACTCGTAGAATAATGCATTTTACTTTATTTTAAGCCAATTTATTTATTTCTAAAAAATTAAACAAAACGAAGTCCAGTACCCTCTCGAGATAGCATGCTTTGGAAATGTTATTTACAATAATACATATTTAAAAACTATAGTTTTCGCCATGTACTTGATTTTACCTATCTCATTAAACCAATTTTCAATGAGTCATTTTCATTACATTCAATTAGTCAATAAAAACAAAGTTTTTTATTGTTTTTAATTAAAATTCACAATATTGTAGCATGAGAACCTGCTTTCGGACGGCATTTGTTGTCACACACAATTTTTATACAGGAGTTTAAAAATATCATTTTTGCAAGTTACACCTCAGATATTATTATTATTAATATTATTATTACTATTATTATTATTATTATTACTACTACTACTATTATCCAACTAAGATCCCATTAAGGACAAGGGCCTCCAGACGTTTGCAGGTAATGTTTAATGAAGTGATAGCGTGATGATGAGGGGTGGAAGGACTATGATGACGGTGGGAAGTGGTCCACGGTCAGGATGGTCTGCCTGAGGATCGAACCCGGACTTCGCAACTGCAAAATCAGCCCGCTAAGCACTGAGCCACTTTGTTAGTTGTGCATCCATTAGTTCTCGATCTCTAGACCCAGACAGTGCTGAGTGCACCATTATTTTTTACTAGGATCTACATAAACAAATTTGGAGTGTCTGCCAGTGATTTCAAAACAACTTATTTTTTCTTCCTAATCAATTATTTTTACGATTTCTGTCTGTTTGCCAGGGTTAATCTGTGGAACGACTGCACACATTTGGATGCAGTTTTCACTGAAACATAGTGTGCTTTGCCAAGCGCAATTTTGGGTACTATGTTGAAATTTTTTATATATTAAAGAGAATTTTGGTTTGCTTTTTCATTCAAATCAAGTTTTCTTCAAGTTGTTAGTGTAATTTTGAAGGATTATGCAACAATCTATCTGTTTAGAATTGCCCGTACCCGATAGTGGTAGCAATGGTGATTGCAGCAAGCGGACATGTTAGGAAGGAGGTGGAGGTGGGGTCAGACGACATAGGACAGGACGATGATGGTGGAAAGAGCAGGGTGGATTTGAGTAGTACAGCACCGGGAAGGGAAGGCCAGGGCTATGAAGAGCAAAGGTACACTATAAAAAGAATTCATTTTTTTCCCTGAATAATAAGAAGGGTTGACAACCAAAACAGTGCATTTGACATGACTTGGGAAATTCAGCTTCAAAGTTTTTAACAGAAAAAAACTCAGCTCCAGTGTGAGAACTTAGAAATTGGTTCACTACGGGAGGAAACAGAAGTGGTCTGCTTTACTATGAAATCTAATTTTCTTAAAAAGTGAACATGGTCTGTTATGCTAGTGAACCTCTCATGTGATTCCACTAAATAAATAATCGGGCAACAATCATCTAATAGAGAGTAATATTATTACATTTTTTCTGCATATAAAAAAATTATGTCGACGCCCGCTTTCGTCACCTAAAACGACCAATTCCAACTTTCCATGTCTGAAAAAAAAATTATTTTCAACTTATTCCATTGTCTGGAGACGCAGAATTCGCAACTCCCCAATCGCGGACACTTGAAATCGCCCGCCGCCTCCGTCGACCACTCGAGACGCGGCGCACTCGTGGGCGGGCGCGCAGAGAAAGCTCCAAAGGGTTTGCACCTGCAGGCACGGGGAAGTCGTGCGTGAGCCACGCTCGGCCACCGTTCCCCACCTTCGCCCCTCCCCCCCCCCCCGCTCGCCAGAGCCACCGCTGTTCCAGCACTCCGCGTCCTCGCCACTGCACTCGCCACCGACGGGTCCACGGCGGCCATCCGCGCAGCAGCCTCGACAGCCTCTCCCCCTCTCGCCCTAAGGACGGTCGTGTTTGTTTAGTTTTCGGCGCGGTCGTCGTCGAATAACTATTGTTTTATAAGATATGTCTATGTTGAAATTGATCAATAGTGATTTCACAGTTGTTCGTAAGTATCGATACTATTATGTACTTTTTTTTTCATCGACTGTCAACAGATTACGAGAATACATGCTGTTCCAATCGAACATTACTAACCCCCTCCTCCGACCGTCACGGTCGCCGCATCCACCTGCTCCCGTCCCCGCCACTCGCCCCCGCCACTCGCCCCCGCCACTCGCCCCCGCCACTCGCCCCCGCCACTCGCCCCCGCCACTCGCCCCCGCCACTCGCCCCCGCCACTCGCCCCCGCCACTCGCCCCCGCCACTCGCCCCCGCCACTCGCCCCCGCCACTCGCCCCCGCCACTCGCCCCCGCCACTCGCCCCCGCCACTCGCCCCCGCCACTCGCCCCCGCCACTCGCCCCCGCCACTCGCCCCCGCCACTCGCCCCCGCCACTCGCCCCACTGCCTGGCACAACCCTCTTTCACCATCCTCGCTGCTACTGTCCTCGCCGACTCGCCGCTCCACCGCCCCGCAATGCACATACATTTTCACGTGGAAACTACGTACTCTAATAGTCTACTAACAACCGCGTGGAGAATCGTCTTCGGTGCTGGGAGGTAAAGAAAGACTTTTTCGTCTGCGTCAGTAAGTGACAGAATTATTCTTAACGACCAAAAATCAACCAGTCATTCAATGTCCCTTATTTATTCTTAAAACACACAGCTGAGAAAATAAAACCATCCTATCTTTACAGACGTATGTACAACTGTTTTGTGTCAACATTATTATAAAATTATAGATTTAACTTGAAGTTAAGTTTTTAGGAGTTCGCCATTGTCTGATGAACTCCCCAAATATGCGAGGTCAAAAATGTAAATAGAACAAATGTATATATAATTTATATTCCTATCTTTTGACAGAACTATTTTTAATAATTACTAAGAAACAACAATTCCTAGTTGATTTGTAAATCATTAAGAAAAATTTTGAAAGGAGGTAAATTTAAATATAGTCACGGAAGGTTAAGATTCTGAGTACAACCCAGATGCGTAACCTTCGCCACTTCCCCCCTGAAAAAATTCGAAAGTGAGCCCCATAGCTCTACGTAATGAGATATTTTATTTTCGTAAATATGTTCCATTCCTTATTTTTCCCTTTTTAATCTGATAGTTTGGAGTATTGATACACATTAATTGAGAGAGCAACAAAAGAACCTAGCAAACCTGTAAATGATTCAACATAAAATCAATAAATCATGTAAATTAATTAATTAATTAATTTTATCATTAAAGTTATCATTTCATCGTTCTCTAGTTCGATTTGCTTATTTTCTGATGAAATGTGTCAAATATAAATAAAAATTTCACGGAAGAGTGGCTCAGCAGTGCAGTGGTCTCCCCTCTCGCCTTAGGCTGCGCACGTGTTTGGGTGAGCAACAAATAAGGTTCCTCCGGTATTCCGAGCGCGTGGGCGTAGTTTCTACTCTCAGGTGACGACAGGGGACGATTATCAAGCTGTCTCGTAACACGAAGGAAATGCCGTAACGCTTTGTTTGGATTGAGCAAAGATAGCGGTGCACGATACCATCTGAGTGCGGTTGTCATTATTCAACTTTTATGCCAAGAATGTTACAGCTTCTTAACCTCAGGAGAGTACGTGGCTTGGCAAGTCCTTGAACGGACTTGAAGAATTTTAAGTAGAAATATTGTTTGCGTAATAACTTCCGCTTTACAGCTAGGAATGTCCACAGAACGCAGGACTGGAAATTTCTGCTCCCTGGACTGTGGAAATTCATCGTAAATATATGGTTGTCTCTTTCAAACCTCCCTCATTTCAAGGAATCGTAAGAGGCTAACTACATACGTTATGATAATGACGTTACATAAAATGCTAGAGGAACGCAAAAAAAATATCCTCTAATGGACTTCTACATGTGAACCATTGGAATACGAAGAATTCCTAGTCTCTTTCAATTCCGTTGCCATCTTCGTCGTAAGATGTTGCCTGTCACAGAAGCAATAGCAAAAATGATTCACATAAACAGAGAAATATCTCCACTTTAGTAGTATACGCTCGGTCCTGAACAAATCCCACAAGAAAAAATCAGCGGAAAAACGTTGGGGTAACATCCTGCCAAGAGATGATTCTCCGCGTCTCATCTAGCGGCTGGGAAATGTATTAAGAATTTCGCGAACTTCTGAAGTCCAATGTGGTGAAGAGCGCCACCATTCTCAAAGAGGACAATGAATTGCAAATCTATATGGAAGGGAACGAACTGCTCCAGTGAGTATGCGACATTCTTTTTGGGAACATGTTCTCCAATAGCGTGCAGATTTTGCGAGACCCAAAACCAAATAGTACGCCAATTAACCGTTGCTGACTGTTGGAATGTTGTCTCTTCTCAAGCAAGCAAACAAAGACAGAAACAAATAACTTTCCAGAAAGCTCTTATTCGAGATAATACGCAGCAACATATCCGTAGCAAATTATTTTCAGCATGGTTTGTCCTTCGGAGTAATATGATGAATAATTTGAGGTTTGTAAGCATATGTACGAAGCCTCTGGTGTAGTATACGATGCAGTTTGAGGTACATTTAATTGCCTTCATGAATCCCGAATAGACATACGCGGTTTTACGTCAAATGCATTTGTAATGTTCTATACTTCGCTTCAAAATCAATACGACGAGCATCTCCTGATTGCTTTAGAACACTTTCAAAACCCAGAAATTTCCTGTACAATTCCTTATTTTTTTACAACAGGTTGATCCACTCCATACTGACGACGATATTTCTTTGCACCGTGATTGTCTTTTGTTTCCAAAAGCAGCACTATTACTTGCGCGCGTTGCTGTCGAGTCGCAATTTTTACTTCATATAATTGTTACGCACCCTGGTGGTAATATTAGAAACTTTTAGCGCAGATATGTGAATTATTTGGGTTACTCTAGTGTATTGTGGAATGTCATTATCGTAACTTTTGCAGTTCGTCTTCCACGTTGTCCTCTTTTCTGTGAGAGTTTTGAAAGGGATACCTGTACATTCGCTAGTCATCTGTTTTCAAACAGATGTGTTTTAAAATGACGAGCACTCTATTGTTAGTGTGATGTATTTGATATGGTACGTAAATGTATCCTTAGAGCATTATTGTTGTCTGTTTCAGGTGAGTAGCTGACTAAACCAAAGAAAGAAGTCACTTGTAGCTTGTAAGTACAAAAAACTATTAAAAACTGAAAAAAAATTGGAAGTGACAAAACTGCTCAGTATTTCTTTAAAAAAAGTTTAGTTTGAATATTTTTCATTATCACAAAAAATAAATAATTTATTGGAGACAAATCATTTGTTGTCGAGAAACACAATACAGTCTTCATTTTAGACATCAATAACTTCACTATTATAAGTGCTAGTCGATACATCAACCTATGTTCATATATTTTACGATAAACAAGAGACATTTGAAAAATTTTTCTTTTATTCAAAAGCTAAAAATGTAATAAAATATTTTTTGTAAGTATTTTTCGTATTTTTTTTCTTGCACAAATATATTCCGATGCATAAAATATTTCAGAAAAAATTGCAAACAGTTTTCAAATTAAAAAAAACTTCCTCATTACTCTAGCGCTAGTCTCGCGCAATTGTGGGATTTGCAATACTTGGAGTACGCCGGTTGCAAAGAGGTGGGTTAGGACAGCCGTATTTTCTCACACATTCCGGATTGGGGAGAGGGATGTCAAGAACTCGTTAACAATTTTGGGAAGGGACTGAGAAAGAAAGAAACGAAAATGATCACGGAAAGTACAGAAACTACTGCTCAGAGAAAACGGGCAGTGTATTTGATTCCTACGACCGCCCTATTCATCGATTCTTACTGGAGAGTAAAGTTCTGCCATTTTGCGAGAGTCGAACTCTCATTCACTAGTAGCCCCGAGACGTAAAGCCATGTCCACACTTGTAACACATCTGCGTTGTGCACTAATCGCCGCAAATAGTTTCGGCGGAAAGAAAATAAATAACGGAAACTGACACCACGAAAATATTTGCACCGTGCGTCGCATTGCGTGGTAGTCTGTGTGTATTTTCTCCTATTGTAGTCCGCGATACTTTTTTTGTAGTCATTTTTCTTCTTCTTCAGTCGCAACTCATTTACAATCATGAGATGGTGCAACGAGATGAAGACCTCACACTTCGGGGCAGTTTCGCACGTGCGGCGTGAATGTTTGCGTGCGTTGCCGTTCGGCGAACACGTTCAACTCGCTCGCGCAAAAGTTTGGTGTGCACGACATGCGGCGTAAAGTTTGGCAAATGTGCACGTGGCTTAAGGCACTGCAGTTTCATTGCCCGCTATCGTTGTTGGTACATTCAAAAGATTACAAATATACTTATTCTCTGAGCTCAGAAACATACCGGCTTTGGTGGCTCAAGGCAACAATTGATGTCACTGCGGCGCCTCTGGCCCACAGGTTCGAGGCCCACGGGGAAAGGATTTTCAACACTAACCATTGGTTGACTAGGGATTCGCGGCGCGTCAACCGCTGAGATCATGAGTCCTCTCCGTATGTATAGTGCATGTTTTTGAATCGCTGGAGGGAGTACTGATTCCCTGCCGCTGGATGGTGAGATTCGAGCTAGCTATCTAGGTAGTTCGTCACTAATTATAAAGCTAGGTCGAGTTCAGCCTCTGGAGGTGGATATATTCGCAACCGGCTGCTCTGATCGGTAGTTTTTCGAGGTTTCTCCGATCAACATCAGGCGAATGTCGGAACGTACCCTCACAAATGGGCCACAGATTTAAAAGAACTTTTTCCTTCCTCTTCCTCATCGCTTACTTACACACATTTACACTTACATGCACTACACTACAACTTATGCCGGGAAACCAGTCTGGATTTTAAAGCTTGTTCCGTCTGGGGCAGAGCCTCCTTGGAGGGAGATACATGGTTGGGGAAACGCCGGTAGCCCATACGTAGGTCGGAGCCGGATCTCTCCAGCTAGCGGAGGAATGTAATGGCTATCTCCCGCGATGAACACGCACTACAGTTACGGGACTAAGGGCGTTAGCAGTTGACGCGTCCGGAATCACTATTAAACCAACCAATCAGAAACGTGCATTTCATAGTAACAGCGACATTAACGACGGCGTGTGTCAAGTTAGCCGGCTCTCCCTAATGAACACGCGCTGTCCTTACATGAATGCGCACCACCTTGACCCAAATCCAAGATTGGAGCGAAAGATCTTCCACGCGCACAGCGCAGCCGGATGGCGCTGACAAGCCTGACCTCCGTTTGGCTACTGCCTCAAAAGGACGACGGCTCGCGCATCGGAATACCTGTATTCCCGTATCGCAGTTTCCTTGTTCCAATTTATTGAAGCTGACGTCGCTCAATCGACCTGAATAACACAGACGGCGTCTGCTCTTCGCTAAAGTGGCGAGTTCAAATCCCGCCAGAGGATAAATCGAAAAGACATAATTGCGGGATGAAGGAAAATCACTATATACCCCTTATAATCTTGTTAATTATTATTCATCAGTTAAAAATTGCGCAGGAAAACGAGGTATCAGAACTCGGTACGTATTTGTACAGCGATATTTGTGGACCAGACAGAAGAAGAAACTTGCGATAGCGACAAATCTGAACGGGACTTCTCTTACACGATTCCCATCTCCATATTATCCTGCCAATTATCTTTCACTGTCCACGATCCGCCAATACGAGCTCTACTCAGTGACCAATGGATATAAACCTACGCATTACACAGTCTCTCCGTAGATCATCCCAGCCACGAAATAAAGCCGTCAACTGCAAAGGCGCGTGGCAGCTGACATCGCGAACCACTTGCCAAGCGACGCTGCATTGCGTCAGCTGACTTACAACGGCGCGGGTGGTGCGGGGTATTGTTCGAAGCAGAGCGGCGAGAGATCCAGCACCGCCCCCGCCCCCGCCCCCGCCCCCGTCCCCGCCCGCGCTCCGGCCCCCCCGCTCCCGCTGACGCCACCGCTGCCGCTAGGCCGACTCGGGAGAAGACGGTGGCGGGGGGGGGGCGGCGGCAGCGTGTGGCGGAACTAATGGGTTGCTTGTTGCGATCTGCTATTCCGGAACACTGACAACCGTGATTGAGATTTCCGGGGCCGCACTCCCCTTCGCTCACCCGTCTACTTGCTTGCTTGCAACCATCAGGTCGCTACAAATACTTTCTCGGTCATTTCGTATTTGATTTTTGATGATTTATTGTAATTGTTTAATTAATTTATTCATATATTAATTACACGTTTATTTATATTAAATATACAAGTGAGGTGCGAAAACGCATCAACAACCAAACTTTGGAGACCTAGTAATGAAGAGTCTCATGGAACGCTCCGTGTGTGCTGGTTGAGGAGTCCCCTGAATGCTGAATGAGGAACCCCGGGAGTGCTGAGTGACGAACCCGGTGAATGCTGGATGAGGAGGCTCGTGTGTGCTGGATGAGGAGCACCGTGAATGCTGGATGAGGAGCACCGTGAATGCTGGATGAGGAGCGCCGTGAATGCTGGATGAGGAGCCCCGTGAGTGCTGGATGAGGAGCACCGTGAATGCTGGATGAGGAGCCCCGTGAGTGCTGGATGAGGAGCACCGTGAATGCTGAATGAGGAACCCCGGGAGTGCTGAGTGACGAACGCGGTGAATGCTGGATGAGGAGGCTCGTGTGTGCTGGATGAGGAGCACCGTGAATGCTGGATGAGGAGCACCGTGAATGCTGGATGAGGAGCACCGTGAATGCTGGATGAGGAGCACCGTGAATGCTGGATGAGGAGCACCGTGAATGCTGGATGAGGAGCACCGTGAATGCTGGATGAGGAGCCCCATGAGTGCTGGATGAGGAGCACCGTGAATGATGGATGAGGAGCCCCGTGAGTGCTGGATGAGGAGCACCGTGAGAGCTGGATGAAGTACATCGCGGAACCTCCATTGAATGGTACGAGTGCTCACCCGTGAGCGCTCGCTGCGGAGGTCCGTGGGCGACCGCTGATGTGCTGGGAGGTGGAAACCTGTGGAAGTGCCCGCGAGCGCAACCTGTGAGAAACGACCTCTGCTTCCGCGTTCGCGCGCGCCTCTGGGGCCTCCTGCTCAGAGGTGTTTACGAACAGCAGGAGCCCTCCCCGCAGCCCGGCCCATCTCGCCTTCCGCAGCACCGCAATACACGACTCACTGATGCGTCCGCACTGCGTGTGACGTATTATTCTCATTCCCTTGTTGCTACTTCATCCGACCGAACCCGAAGTTCCTGTGTTCCTGTGTTCCTTTGATCTTTAATTCATGCCATCGCCGTCCCTTCCCCTTATAATCCCTTAATGTCAGTTGTTTCGCTTTAGGCAAAGCTCTTCTATGTATCCTTCCATTTTCGTCAATCGCCCGTTGTTATAAACCTGCAAAAGTCAGTTCGGTGTCTCCTATTTCAACATTGCGGTGTACGGTTTATTACATTATCTTCTCGAGTTAATATTTTATTCTCGTCTCGATTCCATTCCAAATAATGTGTTATATTGTGGTCTTCAGGATTATTTTTTCTCTTTGGAGTTATCTCTGCATAGCCTCAGTAGTTCTGTACTTTCTCTGCATATGCTCGTAGTAGCTGGTCTCTTTTAGATTTCTACAATCTTGTACGAAGTTGAAGTTTTCAGATTCCTGTAATTCAAAACTTCTTAAATTAGTCTGTCTTTCCTTTCATGCGTTCTTTCGTTCTGGAGTTTCTTAAATTTTTTCCTAACTTAGCTTATCTCTTTTTCATTAGAATTTAGTCATTGTCATTTCATGTAATCTCGTCCATCTAACGTAATTTTCATCATCCTGCTCTTACTGCTAACATTTATCGTAGAGCTTGACCTCCTATATCATGTTTTTCAATTATCTCTCTGCCTACATACGTCATTTCCACAACAAAAAATATTTTATCATGAGAATTCACTTAACAAAGTGAACGTAAATCTCACAATTCCATCATGATCTAATTATTGAGCCACACCAATGGATGAATCATCCCATCCATGAATACGTGTTACCCGATACCAAGTTGTAACGTTACGCCTGAACGTCAATAATTATTTTAACAACTCCATTGCGCCAACAGACTGTTTCCATTCAAGTTAAATCTTTCCAAATTCAACACTGTTGAGTGGATCGATCACAACTAGGATACTTTTATGGCGTCCCACAACTTACAAGTCTACCTCTACAGCATTCCGCCTTCACCGCAATTCGCACCTGCATCCTGCATGCCTTTCGACCTCCACACCCGCCATGTCCCTTCCCCGACCTCATCCCTCCTCCTCGTCCGCGTACGTCCTCGTCTCGTCCTCTTCGCCGAGCTCCGCGGGGCGCCTGATAGAGGAGAAAATGCTATACGCGAACCGTGACCAATGAGCTCGCCGATAGCGATCGCCGGAAATTGACGATTGTTCTCGGCCTTGCGTCAATTTCTTTGTTGCTCGTTCAGCCAAGCGCATGAGAACCAAAACACACAAAATTCATCGCCTTACTTCCTGCCTCGTAAGTGGTTAAAACAAAGACGACTCGCTTTCTAACGGAAACGTTCTCCGCTTTGATTTGATGCGATCTCTGAACGTTATCCTCCGCAGCAACTAGTAAATCACAATCGTTCAGCTTGAGTGGTTCATTCAGATTGAAAACGTGGTGCAGAAACTACAGGGCTTCAATGAAATGAAGTTTGTTAGAATAATTAAAATGAAAATATACTACAAGAAGAATGTTAGAAGCCACTTCCTTATAGCAACTTTTGACGACTTGTTTACTAATTCACGTTAAGGACACCGAGAACATTAAAGATTTTATGTCCAAAGAATCATATTTTCATAATTTCATAATTGACAAACATTTAATTTTTCAAGTGTTTATCACTTATCATAGGCTCTAATCAGCAGAAATGTTTCCTTTTTTCTTTTAAATTGTGTTTGTCAGACATTGTAAGGCATTTAACTGACCCAGAATTAAAGAGGCCTATAATTCTTTCATAACTACATCATTTCAATGCAAGCCACACTTTCCTAAACTTTATTATAAGGATTTTGTTTCATTCTTTAATTTCGTCAATAAGTAACATTCGAAATAAAATAATCGCAAATTAATTCATGTTGCAATCCGTGTATCTTTGTCTACTTCTTGAAGTATATAAGAACGTGTATGTCACACATCTCTTTTCACAAACTTTCCTTTCATCGAGGCACGTCGATATCGAAACCATCGACTTCAATAATCCAAGCGGAATGCATAGCAACGAGAATGCACTTCAGTCATCGATAACGTACTCCTAACCGATCTCGTTAAACTTCTCATTTTCATGGAAATAGAGTGTGACGCTTTGCGAGAAACTTCATTTCGTGAGCGTGTATCAGCCTGCCAGCCAGCGCGCAGCAAACGAGTTGGCACGCCCCCACCCCCACCCCCGAGCCTCAGGGTCCCACTGACGTGGGAGGGGGTGAATTGTATACATCAAGGAGCCTGAGATTGGGGCGAAATTTGTCAGGAGACGATGTTCCAAGCTATTCGTCAGTAATAAAGGGTTCTTTCAAGAGAGGCTAAAAACTCATTACAGATCAGATCCCAGCAGATAAGTGCATAGAACTTTCTTCGTTGAAAGTGAAACTAAGTGTTTTTGCTGGATAGTTAAAATTAAAAGTGGGTTAACAAAGTATGATTTTTACAATTTAATATTGTTGATCAACTAATCAAACTAAAGATACATATTAGCGAGGTTTAAAATGTCATATGGTCTTGGTACACCAGATCACTGCATTTTATTTTCTTTACATGATGATCTGTTCTTTCGAACTTGTCATAACTATGGAACTCAATGAATCTGACGTCTTTGAAAGGAGAAACCATAAGAACGCAAGAAACTACTTGAAATTGACATTTTAGAGATGTAAGATTGTATAAACATAATATATTTATATTTCTAATCGTGCAGAGACGTTACTCGCTAAAAAAAAGTAATTACTTTTGTGTTGGGTACTAGTATCCGTAGTTACCATTTAAAATTCGGTGTTGTAAATTCCAATAAGGACTGGTGTGTTAACGAACGTCCTTGTGAGTCAATAGATAAAATTACGTAAAGCGGGAGGTTCTAGGTACTAGTCCGAACAGTGAAAAATTTTCCACTCCAACAAAATAGCTTGTCTAAATCGCCCCACTACCTGCATAGAAATTGTTGAACCCGATTGTTTTGACGGTTTGTTTCTGCCTTCGGCGGATGGCGGACAGTACAAGGGGTACAGACCAGATCATCCCTTTCTTCATCCATATCCTCTCCGCAATCCCACACTTCAGAACAGACGGTAGCCCAAGAGCTAGAAAGGCCCCAACAGAATTGTGAATTCACAAATATCAGGCTAAGGTTCGAGTTGGGCATTAGCGCAAAAGAAAACGAACGTGATTTCTATCCAAAATAATTGACCCCCCTTTTCACGTGACAATATTCGTACAAATACTTTATGAAACAACAATTTGAATTTGCGCGGTTCTCGTCGGCGCCTGTCTTTTCCGTATTAAACGATTCATTTGTCTACCGTCTTGTGTCGATTCTAAATACCTAGCCTAAATACCGTCGCTACCTGCTCTCAGTTAATCACATTCTCGCTACATCTGGTGTTTCTCCTTGCTCGATAGTGAGCACCTACAGTCCTCATCATTACCACCTACAGGCTCCATCGTAATCTACCAGCTCCATTGCACTTGCAGAATCCATCGTGAACAGCTTGCAAAGGCGACAAATTGACAACCAGTGCAAGACGTGCAGCTCTTGACGGTGATGTGGCTGCTTCGTGATAAAACGGGCATTGCACAGCCACAACCAGGGCCCGGCAACTCTCCATGAAAACCGGGGGCAAAGCTCGAGGTTGCTACTATAGGAAGCGCTAGTGTCGCCGGGTGCAGCTGCAGGTTAGGCTCGCCAACTTTCCCACTTACAAATTGGCTAATTTGTGAGAAACACGAAAAGCGTCTTCTAAATGTACAATTATTCATAATTTCTACTTGTAAGAAACCTCTGAAGAAAGCGCGAACGCAGACGTTATCTTTTGTAACATTATGGACCTGCTTGCGACCCGCGAACTCACGCAGCAGCCACGCACGTTTAAAGTAACGTTGGCAGCAGTTTGTGTTTTAGTCCCTGTAAAGAAGGTGATGCAGCAGAGCGCGCCACCGTAATGGTCTCCACCACGTTATATGGGAGTTATAGGCAGGGCCCTATAACTCCCTTATAACGTGGTGGGGACCATTACAGTGGCGCGCTCTAAAGCATCACCTTCTTACACGAACTAAAATACGAACTTCTACCAACGTTATTTAAAACGCGAGTGGGTTCTCTGGAGGCAAACACACGCGCTTTATGCAAAAGATCGCGCCGCTGTTCGCGCTACCTTTTCTTTCATACGTGTATTATTATGAATAAATTAATTTTAGAAGATAAACATACAATATTGAACTTCTTTTGTAATTTATTTCAGAAATCACTCATAATCTAAGTGTATTCGTAATTCTTGACCAATTTCCATGTGCGAAAGTTGGCGAGCCTTACCAGCAGCTGTATCCAGCAACACTAGCGCATCCTATAGTAGCAACCTCTAGCTTTGTCCCCAAAATTGATGGAGAGTTGCCGGTTCCTGGTTATAGGGCCCTGGCCACAACGCTGTCGCAGGCAGCGAGCGGCCTACGACTTTGGTGACACCGACGGAGGCCCACGCGCTCCCGCGACGAACGCGCCCCTGTGGCGCAACTTGGTAACTCCGTCGCGCACCGCAAGAAGCCTGACGCAACGGCCTTGCAAAAGATTTCGCGCGCACTGCGTATGGGCGTGCACACAGCGAGCGCAATGTGGATTTTTTTTCCCATTTAGGTCACTTTCAATCTATATGATTATTAGCGACCGCAGCTCTATACTGTGCTACTAAGCCGTCACTGGTATTGATTAATATTAAAGAATTTTAGAATTTTAAGAATTATTAATAGAATTTTAGTCAATCTTTTGTAAATATATTTTTCAAGTTCGTGTCAGTTCAATAAGTTAAACTGATTTTTTCAGTTCTCAATATATCAATTACTGATACATTGAGCTGCCGAACTAAAAGCAAGAAAATATAACTAATTTATAATATTCCCTCTTCTTAATTATTTCAGGACATTCACATAAGAAGTAGATACGATATACTTCCCGTGGTAGTACAAACAAGCGTGATAACAAAATATTTGAAGCTGTAAAATCGTTGTATTTAAACTGAAAACATCTCACAAATTTTACAAAGTGATATCTAACAAAATAATTTGTAAACGAATTATCAAGATTATTGATTATAATCAACAGAATACCAAGAAGAGTGTAGATTAATTAGTAAAAAATTCTGATGAATGCCTTGTTGACTTCATGAAATAATTTCTATCTACTTACAATAAACACAAAGGCCTTCCATTATTCAACACGCACGATTTTTTCTTATATTTCGTAATTTCATGTAGTATACATACACCCTGAAGAAAAATCGTGTTAACTCACACTCTTGAATATTCTTTTTTACATTAGACTAATATGATCCGCAGTAAAATAACTCGCTCAAACGATTTCACTCAAACTTCAGGTCTCTGGTTCTCACCGGTAAAATACGTAGCAAAATGCTTGACATCCAGAAAATCGACAACGGGATGAATGGTTGGTGTTTTGAATTGTGTTAAGCTCCATAGACATTCACATTAAATAACTTTAAAATGTTCCCTCTCTAATATAGTTGACAATACTACCGTAACAACAATAAATGATTTTGTAAAGTAATATAAGTAAACAAGTCCGTCAGCTTCGAAACAGTACGTTCTGACATTGTTTTGGAATAGCCGTTGTTGGCACGTTGACCTCCAAATTACTTCAAATTTGGCGCCTCGTTTCTAATAGGTCACTTTTGATGTTCTTTGAAGGCGTTTCAGAGGAAAGGATCATATACTTCAAACTCGGCGCTCTGGAGATCTTGGCGCTCTAATTTTACTTAACAAAGCCGCGCGAATTCTTCCCGGTTGACCAATACTCACTTCTTTCATACAAATTTCCTTGACGTAGATTATCAACTGCTCCCTGTTAGTTCGGAGCCTCACCGAATGATGGCATCAACTCCTGGGCAGTTCCTCGTGCGAACCATGTGTGACATTGTCAGAATTCTGAGAATGTTCAGATTTCCAGGTTAAAGCTACAAGCTAACATTGTCATCAGAGGCGAAGTACAGAAAGCTTACGAGTAAAAACGTGTTGGACGCTTTCAGGGTTCGATTCAGGGTGTGCCAGGTACTGGATGCAGTCGTAACATAAAGTAAAAACGACGAAATTCGTAAAGAAAGTTTGATTTCGTCTGGACAGAGGTAAATGTGACAATCTCTTCAATACTCGTTAATCAATTTTCCACGTAACAATCTTTGTCAATTGTGTGTCGTCTCTCTTCCAGAACACTCTTGTCTGATAAAAAACTACTAATAGAAGAGGCGATGTTTCGTTGCAACTTCTACTAATTGCTCTCCCAATTTATCCTACGAGTATTTCGGAGCCTCAACAGCCGTGAACGAGAATGTGTAAAGGAGTTTGTCCATCCATATGTAACACATGATACACTCTTTCGAGCATTGTATCTCGCATCTAAAACTTTATTTCATTTTATTGCTTGTGTGCGTGAAATAGAGCAAGAACATCGAATACTCTACTCCTTCCTCGCCCAACGTGAGGTTCTCCCAACGACTTCCTGAATTACCAAGCACTTTCGGGTCACCGACCATTTGCCTCGCTTCTAGTCATAACCTTCTATAGAAAACGTTCTGACGCTCCTAAAGAAACGTTTCACAACAGCGTGCATCGAAAAGCTGCCTCCATTGTGCAGTCGACGTTTACTGAACGTGTCGGTACTGCCACTCCGGACGTGCGAATTAAAGCGATACCTACAGGCGCCGCTTCCATCGCCGCCTCCCCCCTTCCCGCGCCTCCGCGCCAATTTCCGTCTCTCCTGCCCCGCCCATCTCCTCTTCTTTCCTCTTCGTCAGATTCTACTCCTCTCCTTATCGCCCCGCCTCGCACCCATGGTTCGTTCTCTTCACCCGGATCCGTGACGCCCGCCGCCACCCACCCCTCTCCCTCCCCCTTACCATTACCATTTCTTTCACCACTAAACCTCCTCAAGTCGCTAGATCCTTCCCGTTTCACATATTTCCTTCTCTTCTCTTCCTTCCCGCTTCTCCTCGGCTAATCCTTGTGGTCCTATCCTGTCCTGACCCTTTCCACCACCACCGCTCCTTGCCTCTTCCACCCTTTGTTTTGTATTGCCCATCCTCTCCCTCCCACGTCCTGGCTCCGCCCCGCCCCGCTCTCTCCCTTCCCCTCCTCTCGTCCACTCCCTTCCTTTCCCTTCGCCCTCCACTCCCGTCGCCCCCCGCGCCGCATCCGCTCGGATGAGAACGCACCTGTGCTCTTTTTAACACTTTTGAACACAAGGAACATCCCGGATTCGTCATCCTGCGTAATTACGTGCACAATCATCTTCGAACTTTCTATTCAATGATATAATTGCCACTAATTCTTTGTAAATTTGCTGAGAACCGACGCAGTTTTCTCCTTATTTCTTACCAGAAAGCATTTCTCAACACGTACTTTTGCCATAATCTTTCGTTATCAGCCCGTCTTCATTGTCCGACTTTATTTCTCCCGTCAAGGAACAATGTGAAGCATAATTATTTCGATTAAGATAGAAAATTTTTAAGACTGTAATGAAATATGGTGTTGTCGCAAATCTCCCATCAAATCCACCATGAAAACGCCTACTCGTTACAAACTCATCATTCTTCATTTCAATAAAGTAGCATCCCGAAACCCGAAATTTCTTTAGTTTACAAAAACTTGCGATCATTAATTTCTTTTTTTTAAATTTTAAGAATAAATTCGAAATTAAGAATGAAGATTTAGTTTCGAAAATACAATCGCAACACGTAAATTCATATAGTCTCATCACTTACATGCACGCTGTTAACTGAATAATCGGCATTATTTAATCAGAAAGTAATTATTTTCAAATTATTTCATCTAGTTGTGAACAGCGAAAGTGCAAACATGCACAAATATTCCCACAGAATGAAGGAAATTGTCCTTTGAGTAAACGCGGATGCGATTCACACGTTGGAACTCCTCATGCCACTACGGCAGCATCTCATCAATCCTTCAGCGGTGCAATATGCTCCCGGCCCCCTTCACGCCCCACGCTCCTCCGGGTTCAGGTTCACGCTCTCGCTTTCCATTCGCCTCGTCTCGCCACGCCACGCCGCGCCACGCCCCGCGTCAGGCGCACCGGCGGACACGCATCGAACGCACAAAGGCCTTATCTCGGCGCCTCGCTCCACCTCGCCACGCCCCCTTCCCTCCTCCCCCTTCCCCTCCCCCTCCTCCTCCTTCTCCTCCTCCTCCCCCTCCTCCGCTTCCTCGACTGTTCCGCTTTATGCGTGTTTAATAAGAGGGACCCAGGCGCTTCCGGCCTCCGCGAAGGCGCGGCACTCGCAGCAGACGCTTAGTTCGTGATGGAGGGGGAGAGAGGAGTACTCTTACCTCCAGTTATTTATTATTTAATTCACTACTATTGTTTATTTAGAAGATTTGTGTTCAGATTTGTTGATGACGATGATTAAACCCCTCCAAGTTTGGAAATTTGCCTCCTTATAATACTTTTTTTTTTTTCGTTAATCGGCCGACTCGGACCACGCATGCAAGCATCCTGCTTTTACCGTGGCTCAGTTTTTATTTATTATCACGGGGGCAGGTGCTTGCAACAATTCTTTGGGGGGACCAGCATTTTTTAGCTGGATCCGATTTTTATCCCCCACGGTTGTTAGCCCTGGGGGTATGGAAGATGAAATGATGATATGATGATGATGGGGGTGAAAGGACAACACATACAGACATACACAAATATATCCATGCCCGAGGCGGGACTCGAACCCGCGATCTTCTGGTCCGAAACCACTCCGGCACTACTGCCTTAGCGATCTCGGCCATCTGATCGGCATGATTATTATTATTATTATTATTATTATTATTATTATTATTATTATTATTATTATTATTATTATTATTATTATTATTATTATTATTGTTATTAGAAAAGAGACACCTAGCTATAGAGCTAGTATCAAAAATCCACCTCCCTCGGGACTCAAACCAGAGAACCTCCTGGTCAGTGTCGCTGCGGTCTACGGCAATGCTGGCTCTGAGCTAACCCTGCCGGTGTGTAATTATTCTAACCTTCTTATGAGTTTATATTACAATCGTGAAACATAGTGAATATGCTTATGGTGAACCAAGTGTCAGCGAGTGGTTTCATACGAGTAGGTACGAGTTTTGTACCAGTTTTAACTACCTCATACTGCAATTTGCGGAGTGTTGGGATAATATACGAAAATTACTAAAGTGAGAAAGGACGTAATGTAAAATTGTACCCAATTATACACATATTTTATTAGTAAGATTAGCAATAACATTTGTGAATTATTCATACAGGTTTGCACAAAGTCCAGAATTTATTGAAAAATACAAATATGGAGTAAATTATGTTGGTATTATGGTCAAAATTACATCTAGTGAAACTAGAGATTTAAAACCCTTTCACTCTAGAAAGTTATTTCAACACAGCAACGTAATGGAACAACGTTACAATGATATCATGTAATCGTAGGGGAACTTTTCGTAATTACTTTTAATAACGAGGAATGCACTATTAGTAAAGGGCCAACTAGACTGGTCTGTTCATTTTTAATAACCTATAGAAGGTTAGCACACGTCGTTATCAGTCGGGAATAATAACTAAATTTCGTTGTTCTTTAATAACTAAATATCTTCTAAATAAACGCCCCAGCATACTAAGATTTTCCATTGATAATTATATGTGCGTACAAGCAAACTATAGGAGTCGTACTTGCAAAAAAAGAAATGGAGAATGCAGACTCGATATCGTTTTAAATTATCGATACTCAATCGGAGACGAATTTACGTCATTGCAGACGCAAATCTGATTTTCCAGTGATAATTATATGTGCATACAAGCAAACTATAGGAGTCATACTTGCAGAAAAGGAAATGCAGAATGCAAACGCGATATCGTTTTAAATTATCGATGCTCAATCGGAGACGAGTTTACATCATTGCAGACGCAAATCAGAATAGCAGACTCCCGGACACGATCTGCCCTGGCAGCCACGCGAGCGCAAATGCCTTGAATAGCTTTGGCTGCGTTGGGCGCGCAAGAGCCGCGCGTACGAGATGAGTAACGGCGGTGGCGGCGGGGGGTGGGGGTGGGGTGGGGGGGAGAGAAGAGAGTGAGTGGCGCGAGCGGAGGTCGACCTCGAGGTGTGGTCGGCGGCGCAGACGCAGACCCGTTCTGCTCCCGCCCCTCCCCCTCCCCCCCCCCAGCCGCGGTCCACCTCGGCGGTGCGCATTCGCACCACGCCAAAGCGCGGCAGCGTAGCCACAGACCGGCTGGCCAGGCGGCTCCGGCGGCTGTGATGCTGGAGGTGATGGTGGCGGGTGTGGCGGAGGCGGGTATGGCGGAGGCGGGTATGGCGGAGGCGGGTATGGCGGAGGCGGGTATGGCGGAGGCGGGTATGGCGGAGGCGGGTGTGGCGGAGGCGGGTATGGCGGAGGCGGGTATGGCGGAGGCGGGTATGGCGGAGGCGGGTATGGCGGAGGCGGGTATGGCGGAGGCGGGTATGGCGGAGGCGGGTATGGCGGAGGCGGGTATGGCGGAGGCGGGTATGGTGGAGGCGGGTATGGTGGAGTCGGGTATGGCGGAGGCGGGTATGGTGGATGCGGGTATCGCGAAAGAGGATGTGGCGGTGGCGGGTGTGGTGGTGGCGGGTGTGGCGGAGGCGGGTACGGAGGTGGCGGGTATCGCGAAAGAGAGTGTGGCGGTGGCGGGCCTGCTGGTGGTGGCGGGCCTGGTGGTGGTGGCGGGCCTGGTGGTGGGTGTGGCGGAGGCGGGAGTGGCGGAGGCGGGTGTGGCGGAGGCGGGTGTGGTGGAGGCGGGTGTGGCGTGACGGCGGCGGGGGGGTGGTGGCGTCGGGGTTGGTGGCGGCGGCCGGTAGGGTGGCGGGGTGGGGTTGGTGGCGGCGGCGGGGGTGGTGGTGGCGGCGGGGGTGGCGGCGGCGGTGGGGGTGGCGGTGGGGGTGGCGGTGGCGGCGGGGGTGGCGGTGGCGGCAGTAATGGGCGCGAGGGGGGCAGTGGGGTCTGCGGCGGGAGCGTGTGTGCCAGCAAAGGAGGCAACGACGACGGCAGCGGCGATGGCCGCGCTGGCGGTGGCGGCGGCTGAGGCGGCGGGTTAGTCGGCCGCTCTGCCGGCTGCCTGACGAGCCTCGGGGCTACGCGAACTGTTAGCTTCGCCGCCGCCGCCGCCGCCGCCGCTACCGTCGATTTTTCTAACGCCGCCGACGAGATCAGGCGGTATGGTCTCCAGAGTTTATGCCACCACCGTTGTTAGCATCGGAGGTGCCATTGTGCTTAGACTGGTTGTAACACTCAGTCATCGTCTTGTCATTGTTACCGCTGTATTGCCAAGGCGTCTGAGCAACACATCACTAAAGCTTCATCAGCGAAATTGTCACGCTGATTATTATAAGTCATCTCAATGATTTGTGCACATTTATTATAATGTTAACGTAATCCTTTTTTTTTCAATGGTCACCTTTGCCAGTTTGTCAGCAAGACTAGTTTGGTTTGAATGTCACAATAACAATTATTCTAGATTTCACATGGTGCAATATAATAATCACGGATTATCACATTCATAATCATCCTGATGTGGTGCCATCAGTTTCCTACGGTACTATCCTTTGAACTTCACAGTCTTGGGTAAAGTTTATATAACTAAACCGCCTACAATGAAAGTTTCATTGCGCGGGCGCTAACATTTTAATTCACAGCCTTACCCCCTCCATGGACGGCGGTTCCATGTTGCCCTCCGTCGTTCAACGCGACGGCGCCATACGTTGGATATCGATGACTGTGAATTCCCTTGTGAATGAAGACTCGCAGGCGGAGGGTGGAGGCAGATAAAAATACTGCCCTTCGTGCTCATTCATTATTAGCCCTCTGTTGACAAATTCACGCATTTCCAATGGAAGATTTACTAAGTAATAACTCCTTGCTGATGCCACTTGAGATGGGTCAGGGCATCGACTCATGTCACTGAATTGCATCTAGTCAAGAAGTTCCATCGTTGGAGATCTGACGGTGACAGGATTGTCGATACTAGCGACATAGCTAGGACGGATTCAGCGCTGTCTGGAGGAGAATTCTAGCAGCCGGCTGCTCTGATTGGTAGTTTTCCGTGGTTTCTACGATCAACACTAGAATGCTAGAGCAGTTCCTCAACGTTTGTTGAGGGACACGGAATTCGATCGTCGCTTTCCATTACTTTTCATATACTCATCCTTACTTACACACACTTACACTTACTTTCGCTTCACTACCACACATTTCGAGAGACCAGTTGGAAGCTTAGATTCTGTTTCGGCTGAGGCGGTGGCCCTGTTGGGCGAGATACCTACACGGGGAAACCCTGCAAGATGCCGTCTAGCACAGCCATCTCTCTTGATATAAACACGCACTACAGTTACGGTGCTAATCACCGTAGCAGTTGCCATGCCCGACAACACGAAATAATAAATCAATTCGTGCTGTTTGAAAAGGCATATTGTCACTACAACGCTAGTTACGTCGTATCAGTCGACCGTCGCAATTAGCGTTGAATAAGGAACGCTTCCCACTGCCCTAGAGAGAAAAGCTCCACCTTCGAGATGTTTTTTTTCCCTCTTCGCGGTGCATTTATAACATTACATGTATAATACAAGTATGTAAACGATAAAAATCACTCCAACACATTTGCATCATTTTCTGAATTAATGACGAACTTCTTCAGCTTACCACAATGCCATCCACAAATCGATTACAACAACTGCTATTTCCTACTGGTGGATTAAGTTTATTTTCAATTGTATTACGAAATACGGCACTCAGATTATACAATAATAAATGAAACATATCAGGAATATTTAGATCCTTTATTAAAGATAAAATTAAAATAAAATTCTAATAGCCCATCAAAAAATTTCATCATTCTATTTTGTAAAAGATATGTTGCTCGTCTCTGGTGACTGAAAACGAAAGGGCCTCCATGAACGTATTTGCACCGGGACATCTAAAGACAACAGCACTGCTTCCCTTCGTCTTGCAACGGTCTCAAATTCTGCGTTCCCATCTCCACATTCGCAGCAACACTTCCGGTCTCCACCCACAACCGAGCTCTCGGTTTCTCGTTGCGGAAACAATGCGTCGGGAGCAGGGGAAAGCCTCCGCATCTTCCCACTCATCCCCTCCCCCGCACCCGCTCCCCCCCCCTCAATACAAGCAAGGAAACGCGCCCTAAGTTGTTTTCTGAGGCGAAGCCCAAGTTACGTTCGCTTTTCGAGCAGAGAATAATTAAGTTTGTGTTTCGCTAAGAGATGTTTACTTTCCAGTTTCGGACCATTAATTCGAGTACACAACGGTAACATTTCATCTTTGTGGATCTTTCGTCGGAACAAAGCTTCCTCGATGTATACTGAAACGTCGAGGACACTTTTTGGATTGTTTAAGTCTATTTTGAGAATCAGTTTCGTAAAATTTATTCATATTATTTCGTAATATTTATTTTGCAAAAAGGTTGTAAGGTTTGAGTTCACAAGTTTTAATTAAATTGAGAGGAAGAAGAAAACGAGCCGATCAAATATTTTAACACTCTGCGTAGTATCCTCTCTTATAAAACAATGCTAATGGAAGTGAAATCATGTAAACGGTACGAAAAAAGTAGAGAATAATTATAAAAGTTGGCAAGAAGAGATGAAAGAGAACCACAAGAGACGAAGTTAATGCCATAATGGCATTAGAACAAGATACGAATAATAAGAAAAAAAAGCAATTCAGTTGAATGAGAAACAAATGAGGGACAAATTATGTAAAAGGAAATGGATGCCATTTATCATCATAGCAACGAGCGTGAAATGAAGATCAACTCGTCATCTGAGATGGGAGCACCTTCCGACGCCGGTCTCCAAATTGCGTCGGTCCCGTCCTGTAAGTGAGGCATCTCTAACCGAACGAGTACACACGCTCGCATCCGGGTGGTCAGCGGCGCGGACTGACATCGGAAGATCGGCCAGCGCGACTCAAGTCGGCCGGAGGTACAGTGGGCCCGAACTACATCAAGAGGGCGCAATTCTCCGATTTTTCAAAAGGCCATTCATTAACCTCTAAACTAATTTTAATTTAATTTATTAATTTATTAGTTAAATTTAATTTAATTTATTAATTGATTAGTTCAATTTAATTTAACTAAATTTAATTAAAATTTAGGCAAAGCTCTAAAATAATTTAAAATAGTACAAGATGTATTTCATTAAAAATAACGAGTCAGACTTATAGATGCAAGTGGTTTGAAAATCATCATCATGTTTGTCATTTCGGAAAATATGATTCCTCGTTCCGCGAAACTTACTCGATATAACTAACACACACTTACGGTACCATGCGAGTAGTAATAATAAACATGCCTCGCTATTTATGTTAATGGTTGTGAAGCACAACACTGTTAAAAATGAAACATCAAATAAATGTTTCCCGCCGTTTATTTGCAAGTTTTCATACTGCTTTCAACGTTTATTTCCCAATTGAGAGGTAATTGGTTTGCATGAACACAAGGGGTCTGGTTTCGATCCTTGCCTATCTTGGATGTGACCTCCGTTACAAACACCGTATTATGACCTTTAATCATATATGGCTCTCCTTTAGCTCACAATAGGGCTCAGGCGATCTATGTGCCAGATCTTCGATTCCTGGACGCCTTCGTCGCGCTTAAATAAGTAAGAAAATTGCCATTATGTACAACTAATCAAGCAAATTAAAAGTCATTAGAAAAGGGAGGTTTAGATGATGTTGAAATAGGGATAGGTATTAAGGGAAAAGGTTTACCAGTAGGTGATAGCTACTTTCCGTTCAGGTAGTAACTACCTTCCAATGTTTAATAGCTGATCAACTATGTTTCTAGGTGGAAAAACGCATGAAAATTGCTCTGTGCCTAATAAAAATCACTCAGGAAACTTTACTCAGCCGATGCCACAATTATCCCTACACGACTTCGGCTGGGTGCAGTTTCCACACATAAGCGAACCTTTCCACCCCTCATCTACCTCCATCCAGAGACTGACTGAGTTAAATTAATATGCAGTGACTCCGACCAGGAGATCTCAGGGTTCGATCACCGCCGGTCCATGCCAAACCCACAGCTTCCCCTACTAGACTTAGGATGGCTTTCCGTATACTACTGTAGTTTCCATAGAAAAGACGACGTTTCCGCCTCTTATCCACCTCCATCCAGAAACCGGCTGAGTTTAGCTGACAGCTAGCACCGACCTCTTCAGCGACTCTGACCGGGATTCGAATCCCGACGGTCCTTGCCAAACCCAGATCTACACTTACAAGACGTGGGCTGAGTGCATTCACCAACGACATCCCTCGACTCGCCTCGCATCCATTGTCTTCAACATCCCCTTGTCAAGATATTGTTGATCACCACCCAAGGCAAAATTTCACATTTTTTTCACATCTCCTCTAATAACTTTATGAAATGTGTAGTATTTTCAAGTTTCGCAAGGATTAGCACTTTTGTTGGTTTGCACACGCACAATTTGTGTTATTCATATTCTCCTCGCATTTTTCGAATAACTCGCGCCGCGCCTTTCGTCCACTTTCGGGCCAGTGTGTGCGGCGGCGAAGGCGGCGGCGGCGGCGACCGGCCCCCACATGCAGATTTCCCCATTTATCAACCGCCAGGCGGCTTCGGCGGGCCGACGGCGCCGTGGGCTTCGATCCCGTTCGCCGTGCCGTATTATGCGCGCCGGCCATGTCATGCAGAACGCTCCGGCCGCCTCTGATTGCCGGGTAGGGCGGCCAGGCCGCGCCGCCCCGCGCCGCCCCGCGCCGCCCCGCGCCGCACTATTCGCCAACTTGGAGCTGGATGTGCGAAATTCCGAAGCAGTCGTTCTGCTTCGGCGACGTTGGAGGTTTCCTCCTGGTGGAACGAGTTGTTCTCTGCGGTTCCGCTCAGTCGTCAGCGGCTTCTGGATTGTTGATTAATGAATGTTTTCGGGCACGTCGACTGCTGTTGTCATTAGTCCCGTAAGTGTAGTGAACTTATTTATGCGTACTTGCGGCGGTTCCCCTCCCCCGGTGGATGGTGGGATGGCGCGAAGCTGACCTACACGCCGTGAAGTGCATGTGTGTGTGTGTAAGGGAAGAGTATATGACCAGGAAGAGGAAGGAAAGATCGCGCGCGGTTTAGAATCGTTTGTTAGGGTACTGCTTCGGCATTAACAGGAGAATTCACGATCTTTGCAGCTGGCCGCTTGAATTCTCCTCCACCTACGGATTTCTCAATGGAGTTCACATTAATACTTGACATGACGTTTTTCAATGAGCCTATCCTAAAGTACATCCCTTTGAAGAACAAATGGCTGTTTCACGACGGAGTAGTTCCATTGCGAGAGGTATAGATTGTACTCCAACACGTCGTTTTGGTCAGGAGTTGGAGAGACAGTAGAAACAAAGGTCACAAACAACGCCGGTCCCGCTTGGCCCGTAGCGTTGGTTACGTTCCAGCATTCACCAATGAAATTTTATAATAGTATTCGGAATGTAATTTTATTAATGTAAACTGTTTTACACAATTTAAATAAATACTCGTTACAATTATATTTATATGCCTAAACTCGGATTCTGTTCACTTCACAGAAACCAATTCAAAGGAATTTCTTTTAAACCTGCACACCTAACGGGTGCATAGAGTATATTTTCTTTTCAAGTTATCGTGGTTTTTCTGGATCTTTAGCCCTCAACAATAGCTTCTAACGTTGCATCTAAAATTAGTGTAATATATACGAACTTTAGGTCGCGAGCGGCGACGAAAATATTGGTTTGTTTAGGCCACGAAAATATTATTGATCACCACACAAGGCAATAATTCACATTTTTATTCACATCACCTCGAATAACTTTAAGAACTGTGTAGTATTTTCAAGTTTTGCAAGGATTAGCACTTATGTTGTTTAGAGATTTGAAATTGTTATTTTCTCATGATAATTCTGAATCTAATGACAAATAGTAGAGAATACTAACTACTAGAGATTTCTGTGTTGACCTCTTACCCCCTCCGGATGCTAAAGGTAATAAGTATCCAGGAAAGAAACCTGTAACGCATAAACAAGTGTATATTTTTATGCAGTCAAGAACTGCATCTGCATAGCTGCACACATTGCAATGTACACAAACTCCTGTCCATCAACGAGTAAATCCTGTACCTTGATTCAACGTGCGTCATAAACTCGCATATTATAATGTTCACAGACTCCATGAAGGAAACAAGTCGAACAGGCGTGTGTAAAGTGAAGTTCATATTGTTAACTGGAACTCTTTGAAGTCCATATTCGCAACCATTTTTAAGAACGACCTATCTGTACTCGACCTATCGGTCACGTAAAAAACTATTCAATATCTATCATTCAAAATAACTTTACGCTTTTAAATGTAAAAATAACTAATCATTCACTCTAGCGTAACACGTTTTCACTCTATTTTCCATATTGTTCCATTTCTATTTGTATTGTCATTTATTTCATTAGATCACCTTATTTCAAAGGCATCCGTTGACTGACCACTAAGAAGAGGATTTATATGCCCAAGTAAACAATGAAATTTGAAATCTATCATGTTGCATGTATTAGTTCCCGATGAAATCGACGACATATAAAAATTATGATTTTTCTTTTAAACAGAAATAATTATTCAAATACAAAAATCGATATTGGCTACAATAATATACGTGAACAAAAACTAATTACAAAATTAAATTTAGTTAAATTAATATTCTAAATAAATATAACTGACGATAAACGCAAAGTGTGTAGAATTATTGCCATAAATGTGATATTAAACCAAAAATAGCTGAATATGCTATGCTTGAATCTGAGTATGTCTAAATAATGGGAAATTGGATGTATCATGCTCATACCACGCGGGCATACTCTCTGTCTGCAGCGGAAAAATATGCATCTGTGATTTGGAAATCCAGACCTTACTCATCAGTCTCCTATTTTCCCCCTCCGTCGTCTGCAGCCAGTAGCGTTTCCGTTCAAACAGTATTGAAGACATTTCTTGGTTTGTTAAACTCCACTTTCTTTTCATTGGATGATATGAATAAAAATGAGTTATTACTTCTTTATCGAGTTTTCAAAGCAGTTTCTTGAAACAATATGAATAAAGCTCTATTTTTGAGCAATTTATTAATAGGTGATTAACTTCTCGGTCGAGGAGGAATTGCTTACTTTTTGTATGAATAATATCGAGAATTTACTTCTGGAACGAAGTATTTACTTCTAGTACGAAGTATTTACTACGAATTTTCGTGCAACCTCTGTACGTGACTCAAATCTCACTGAATGGATAAAAGAGAGGTTATAGACGACTGTTGTGAGCTTATTGTGAGGGTTTAGGTATTAAGTGAATGCATTATCGAAGATTCCTTACGACTTCACCAACAATGCACTTCAACTGTACTACTTGACATCGTCAGCAAGAAGCGTACGTAGACAAACAAAACAAACGAAAATCAAAAAAAATACAACAGGCTATTAAGTAAGCTATTATCCAAGGGAGAGAAATAAATGTTCGAACTTTCACGAAACATTTTATTCATATGAAAAGAAACAACTGCTTATGAGAAGTGGTAGCGCTTACTTTCTTTCGTGAGCAATTGCACTGGAGTACTTATTAATTTTTATTCGACACTCAATGCCTCTCCTCTGCCATGCTTGATCGCACCTCCTCCATTCAAAGCCTTGTTCTCCGCGTTTGCCATAATCCTCCTCCTCCTCCTCCTTCTCCTCCTCCCCTCCTCCTCCTCCTCCTCTTCCTCCCCTCCTTCTCTCCTCCTCCCCTCCTCCTCCTCCTCTTCCTCCCCTCCTTCTCCCCTCCTCCCCCTCCTCCCCTCCTTCTCCTCCTCCACCCCTCCTTCTCCTCCTCCTCCCCTCCTTCTCCTCTTCCCCTCTTCCTCCTCTTCCCCTCCTCCTCCTCTTCCCCCCGCCCGCGCCGCCCGTGGCTGGGGCCGAGTGCGTTCCGCTTCGTGGCCGGGCCAGGGCCAGTGCCAGGGCCGTCTCCCCGGAGCCGAAAATCGGCTGAGCGCAGAGGAGGCGGCAGCGAAGGTGGCGGAGGAGGCGGCGGAGGCGGAGGCGCAGCGGAAGCGGAGGGGGAGGCGGCGGAGGAGGAGGCGGCGGCGGCGGCGCGGAAGAGGAGGCGGCGGCGGAAGAGGAGGCGGCGGCGGCGGCGGCGGCGGCGGTGACCGGAGGCGGAGACGGAGGCGGAGGCGGAGACGGAGACGGAGGCGGAGGCGAGGCGGAGGCGAAGGCGAAGCGGAGGCTGAGCTTAGTCACGCAACGCTGCGCCGCAGGCGCCTCGGCATCCACGAGGATCCCGCCTACCCAGCCACAGCGTCCTCGGCGACGCTGACACCGTCACTCCACTGCCACGCATGACACCGCCCGCAACGACGTCGCCCTCGACGACACCGATACATACCGCCTTCCCCAACCGTCACAGCCCAGTCACAACGATTCCGCCACATCACCTCCAGTCACAATGACACCGCGCACCTCACCTCGACCACAACGTCATCACCCATCAAAATGACACTGCCTCACCATCAGCGTCTACGACACCATCGTATAGCCGCTGTACAATAACATCGCCGCCACCGCCGCCATCGAAACACCACCACTATCGGCACCGGCACCGATACCCTCCACACTACCCCCACATTACCATCATAATAAAAAAAACCGCCACTCCACCACCTTTGGCACACCATCACTACGGACAACGACACTGCTCCGCTATCTACCCCGCGGCCGCCTTCCATGCCACGACCTCCAGACTACCGCCATTCTCATGCTACTACCACCTCACTGCCACTGACCCCGCCATGCCAGTGCCACACTACCAACACCACTCCCCATGCCCCTGCCGTCAAACCACCCTGTCGCCGAGCGCAGTCGGCCCCTACCTTGTTACCTATTACTTCCACCTCGCTATTTTTTAGCTTCCATTTCTGTTCTTAAGTGTTCTGGAGAAGTCGAATTTCGATGGAGTATTATTTTTTCATGATTCGTTGCTGATAAAAATATGTTTGGCTTTAGCATTTAAAACAATATTTTTGTTAACAAAAGTCGTTTTTAGAAGCTGATTTTAAACACTAAGTAACATTGCACATACAAGTGCAACTAGACGTTTTCTCTCAGTAATTAGGTAATGGATTAATATCACTAGAGATAGTATGACTCAAGATGTTAAAAAGTGTACCCTACACCCTCAGAAGGTACAGTAAGTTATCACAGATTTCAAGATATCAAAAAGAAATATATTTGTTTCAATTCGTTTATTCCTTTCCAGACGAAATTTCCTTCACGTTTCTAATGCTACCAAACACGTTATTTCTTTGTAACGTTGTAATACTGATTTTCGAATTAAGAAAGTGAAAATAGTGTACGTCTACAAAGTAACTGTTTGTACGTAGTATCTTAATCATAATAGCGATCCCAATAGCGAATTCACAGCGGTGGATTCTTCCATGAACACACGTTATTGTTTCGAGAGCGTAGTATGTTTATTTTCCGTAATGAGTGTAACACTAATAAAGAACGGATAATTACGTTACATCTGAAAAGCCACCATGGAGTACCCTGCCGGAATAATCAGCTCCCAACAAATCGCAAATCCGAGCCTCAATCTTCCGCCGCCCAGTAACCGGGGCGGGAATGGGTCTGGCTACTGCAGGCAGTGGCTTCCAATTAGCAAGCAATATCGAAATGTGCCAAGGCCGCACTGCGCCGAGGCGCGGCGCGGCGCGGCGCGGCGTAGCCATCTGCTGCAGCTCATAAAGCCTCCGCTTCGGCAGTGAAAGTGCACGCCGCGCCGCGCCGCAACCTTGACTTTGGCCGCTTGCAGCTACGCAGCGGTACCGTCAGTCGTTCGCGCCGCTGGTTATTGCAGAGATGCGCAAATTACATAATAAAAACGGTTCCATTTTTAAAAAAAATTGTTTGTAAGTAGTGATACAGGTTCCAGTATACACTGCTGATAACCGGATTCTGCGCAAGTATAAATATACATAATAAACATTTGAAAACTGTTATATCACCAACAATATGAAGTATCATAGAATTGTACAGTTTAAAGTGTAATATCGTTAATAACATCGATGTACAAAGTAATAGTAGAGGTTTTTGGATACCTTAATTAAAATTGTCACTACGGTTCAGAAAGGATATTCCGTACATTTTCAACACTATTATTCAAGATATTTTGTGTTGAACCAATTCATGTTTTGATTTCAGAAGTTTCATGGAATGTTGTCTGAAATATACGTTGGAAGAGAACGGATGTAGTACATAATGTGTGTGTGTGTGTGTGTGTGTGTGTATCTGGCAGTAATAGGAGTAATATCCACAAAAAAAGTTTGAAGGTTTCGATGATGACAGCGTGTACTCCTCTTTCCCTAAATAGAGGTAATGACAAGCTGGTACATCGTTGTTTATATGGAAAATGTGTAAGGCCGATGGGTGTACGTATTGTTCTTCTTTATACATTTCAGAACTAATTTCAACCTTTAAATTAAAAAAACGAAGTCTTTAATTTCTAAAAGTAAGACTAAGGCAAAGTTTATTTTAAATCGTTTACGTAAAAATAAAACTGAATCGGGTGGTTAGACATTGAACATTTGGTAATCAATTCATACGTTTTATGCAAATGTGAGTTTTGTCTTATCCCTTATCGCATCACACGTGAAGAAGGGCTCGCTGCACCAAGTAGAAGATTTGTCGTCTAACACTCAGCATCTCCCACACTCAGCAACACTCATCGCAATCTGACGAATTACCATGCGTGTCCAAGATGGTAACGAGGCTCCGGCCTTCGGTCTCCGTGATTAACATGAAATTCAACTCGTGCCTTGCCACAATGCTTCTCGCGGCTCTCACTCTGGTTCTTCGATCTCAGTTCAAACAGAGGGCACTCATTCGTTATCCTAAAATCTGCGATGAGCTCGCTTTACCCACCATAAATGTCACACGGATTCCCAGGAGATCGAATCTGGGGATCGTTCATTAATTACCTTAAAATTATTTTTATAACAGATTTAAAATTATTTTTATTAACCACGTTGATTCTTCTTCGTATCGCCTAAAAGCAATATCAATTTCTATTTCCTCTTATAAAGCAAATAAATGATCATTTATAATGAAATATATCAATTATATTTCAATTTGTAAATTGTGCAATTTTTTTAAATCAAAAGATCTTGATTTCATAACTATGGTTGTTTGAGAGTGCAAATTGCATGAGGTTAGGAGGTTAAACAAAGATTCATGCCAGGTAAAAGAGCAGTCACATCCTCATGAGAGACTTTATAACTTATAGGCACAATATTTATTTCATATTATTCCTATAAACAAAAAAACTACATAATTTAATAAAATAAAGTGAAAAGAAACACAATCGCCGCCCCAAGGCAGAATGCAAAAACAAAATAATAAGCAGACAGAATGCATGACAAAGTAATAAGCAGAAAAACATAAACAAAATTCTAATCGCTGTTGTTTAGTAGAAAACACTAGTCAAACATTTTCGTGTGAAACAATTATTCTTCGGATATGTCGACAGCGCTTTTCTCTTGGTTACCTATCACGTCTTGTGCATGTAAATCCTTAGTGGATATGGAGGGGACATGAGAAAAGGAGTCCAAAGAAGCTGCCTGTGCTCTCTAAAGCGCTGGCCTTCCCAGGAGGCCAAGCAGCTTATCCATTGGCCAACCAGCTCGCGCATTGTCATATGCTTGTTTTAAACCAATACCCTAGCACAACTCTTTCCTTCCTCTTTGCACTTTAAACAGTAGGAAACGCTTAATTTTCTTTGTCGAAGTCATTCTTGACAACATCGTTTTTACCTAGTTAAATCTACATTTATTATTTTGAACTGTGTGTTATTGTTGAGACATTGTTTCTCTTAATCAGTTGTGTGTGAGAGTCATTCCCTAAGTCTATGAAAAACTAACTTCTTCCATTAACTTAACGTCAATGTGTCTTTTAGCTCTAGACATGTCCAAAAATCTGATGTACAATTGCTTCATTGTAAAATATGAGGAAAGTATTGATTTTAAGTGGTTACAAAATATTCTTTATTTCTCTTGATTGATCGTTGTTCTTGATTTATTGTATTGTTTAGTGCACAGGCGCGGAAGCAAATCAAATCCCTTTCACGCAATTTTACTACACTAAGTTCCATCTCTCATTCCCTTGGAAATGCGCAGGTTTTATATATCAATATAGGTGTTGTGGTGTGTTATCGTTGGCATTTTTCATAAATAATTATAGACGTTGTCATTGCCAACAATAGGATTGTTTGGCAATGACAACGTCTATAATTATTTTATTTTATATATCAATCTGGTCATTCGATTCCTAGTATGTGTATATATATGTAGTAATTTATTATTGGCCATTGTATCATTGTCGTACACAAACTACTACTTTTTTGTTTTAACATTTACAACCATTAATAAGGCAAATTATTTGAGTTTGTACTGCTGAGGATTTCTTTGTTCTGATCTGTCTCCACACAACAAACGTCATATAAACTGCTCAATCCCCAATGTCACCTCCACAATTGTCGTTGTCGTGGTCGCGATCTCTGGTTGTTAATATCTAACCAAGTGGGTTATTCTAGACATCATCCATGTGTCATATAACATTTTTCGAAATGCCTCCTTTGTATAAAAAATTGTATTTATAAGAAATACCATTTTGTGGCACAGACCCGCTCATAGACCCGCTTTAACTGCAAGTAATATGTTTACATTGTTTTCATGAGACGGCAGACGTAACTTTATTAACTGACACAGCCGTTAAGAGTGGCTTTCGGTTCCTCGATTTGCGTTGTTCGATGTCATAGTAAGTCAATGAGTATGAAAATGCAAGTAAATAAATAATGTTTTCTTTCATTTTCGTTGTACGCGCCATCCTGCTCGTTTCGTACTAATGTGCCGCGGAATTCTGAAGGCGAACCAAACAACTGAAGGCGACGGCGTGACGTAGCGGGAGGGCATAGGGGTAATTGGTACAGAGTAAACACGGTTATGAGGAGGGTCGCTCCGAGATGGCGAAGTGGTGAGAAGTACCTGAGATGGAAGACGATGATCGCTGGTAGCGTGTCAGGGATGCGCCAATGTGATGATTACGTCTAACCTCACGTTACACATGCTGACGAGCCAGAAATGTCAAGGAAAGAGAAAGTTAAGATGTAGCAAGCTAATAGAAACGCACACGAAATTGCTAGTGTATGAAAACATCTAAATGATCACTCGTCGTTGTGTGCTGCGATGGAAAACTACAAGTTCGCACTTCAATATTGGCTATTAAGAAGTATTGCCAGAATATTGAAAAGTTTGCAGTACGTTCTATCATTAAAAGTGTTTTTTAATTTTTAAATTATTTTTCAATATTCTTTTTCATTCAAATCACATCGTTAAAATAATTAAATCATTTATATTTTAATTGAAAAATCAGCAAAGCCTACTAGATTTTATTCAAAGAAAATTTTAAAGAAACATTTTGTCATAAATATGAGGAGGTTTCATGAAGTCCCGCTCACCTTATTTATTTAGAAATATTCCCTTCTTGCGGCATACTAGTTTTAAAACATGTTAATATTTGAGATCGCTACGACTAGTAGGTCCTTGTACTATCGAGTTTCATCTCGCAAAATATACAAACGTAAATCGCCAACAATATCTTCACGATAGACTGTGTCTTTCAATCTTGTTCAAATTGCTGAAGGAAAGCAGAGCGTTGACTTCCGCCGCAAATTCGTTATGTGTATACTCCCACCAAACAGTACCTTTGAATACTGCGTTACTTTGCATATGTTAATGCACTTAATCGTACATCACACGCGTAAGAATCCTTTAAGCCAACACACCTGTCGCCAACTTGCTCTCAGCCAGTGAAGAACAAAGCGACACGGAAATCTACAAAAATACTGAAACCTCATCTTGAGCGGCCAGGAACCGTTCGTCGCTCCGTGGAGAGGTCTGTCTCGCTTCTCTCTTTCGGCACATTCCACCACAATCGACACTCGCCCGCACTCCAACGCGGCACGTGCATTCCACGCGCGGGCGCGCGGGAGGGGCAGAAGATCGTGAAGGCGCCGCCGGAGATCTCAACGCGCGAGACAATGGCAGGCGAGGAACCCGCTCGCCGCGCACTGGGCCAAAACAGCCGCGCAAGCGGTCGCGAAGGCAGAATCACATATAAAACTTGATGGCACACATCCATTCACCTCTACCAAACAACGACCCATATTACGTTATGCATCTCCGGTCTGGGACGCATCATCCAAAACCACAAAACCCAAACGTTCCAAAATAAATTGCTAAGAATAATCACAAAATCACTCTGATTTATGTCAAACTCAGAACTCCATCAATAACTTGGTATCACGCCCATTAATGTACATTTCTCCCCTATATTAAACTTCTATAACAAAATTTCTCTAATACGTTCAGCTACCCACTTCAAACTACCCTAGGTAAACAGAACCCTCATCGTAAACGTTTGAATAGGAAATTACCCAAAGAATTTTTGGACCCTCCTTAAGCAGACTGGAAAGGAGGAGGATTAGCCTTTTCGCGAAATACAAGTTATTTAGAAATGAAAATCATCACTATAAAAATAATGTAAACTTGCAGTATGAAAAATCAAGTACTGTATCTGTTTAAAAGAAATATGCATTACGAAAGGTAGTCACGGTTCTGCAAATATGACCCACACACCGCCCCCCCAAAAAAGAAGCCTTAACTGGGCAACTCTCCAGCCGCCTTAAGCTCTCATCTACGAATTAGTCTCCCAACATGATTGCTTAGTGTAATGGCTGTACGTATAAGAGTGTGTGTGTGTGTGTGTGTGTGTGTGTGTGTGTGTTTGGAGATAGGAAGGGACCAGGATGAGGAATAAATTAGTGCACGCGGTTCGTTGCACCCTTGTTAGAGTACCACACCTGTATTGATCGGGTAATTCACGTAAAATTACCGAGAAATGAAATCGATCAGTATTGTGCATTCAATCAACGAATTGTGGAGAAAAGTCTAACATTTTAAAGCGTATATTATTTGACAGAGATAATCACGATTAAATCGCATAGAATATCAGTTGATTTCATTCCACACAGATTTAAAGATTGTATTTATCTGCAACTTATAGATGTTAATATAAAAGCCAATTCCACTCACGCATATGTAATACCATTAGAATTGCTTTGTAGATTACTTTCAAGAAACATGACGTTACATAGGTTAATTTATCTACCACGCCATAACCACAGTGAAACATATCTTTCTATGTGGAATTCAACTCTATGACGAACTTTTTGCGGGTCTCAAACCTTACCGGAGAGTGGTTAGTGCTGAAGCCTTTTACCCTTTTAGGTCGACATAAAAGTTATAATGACCTGATACTAAAATATTATCCATTTAGTATCTTCGATACGGAGCGCAGAAAAAGAGCTGTACCTTTAGCAGAGAATTATTACCTAATATATCTTTAAACAAAGATTATTATGAAAGGATGGCATTTGGAAATTAATCCCTCAACACGGTACTTGTATTATGGTTACAAATAGATATAAACTCAAATTGAAATTCCTCTTTTTCGAAAGTTTAATAGATAGTAAAATTCCATGCAAATCACGCGTCTTAGTACTGATTAAGTGATCTCAAGAGACAGTCATCGGTCATTAAAATCCATATAACGATTAGAACAATGTAATGGTTATAATAAAACAGTTACTTGTAATAAATAAGACTTGGTAAAAAATATTACGATATCACGTGTCCATAAACAATAAGCGATGACAGTGCTGCAATTTTCTACTCATTTTGTTTATGACGGTCATATAGCTATAAAAGAAGCATTACGACTCTTGGTTAAACTATTTCATAAGAAAACCTCTGAAAAGGAATGAATCGTTTTGTAATATGGCAAATTTTCTTTTTAAAAATAGTACGTAAAAATAGGATATTCGGATTCGGAAAATAGTGTTATTCGGATATCTTCAAACTTGATTTATTTTGCCTATTGTAATTGGATAAAATATGAAACAGATAGTTCTATGTGCGAGCACAGACCACTATCAAAATGAATTAGTTAATTTTGTAAAGAAAGACAAATTAAAAATTTCACGGAAATGAAGTTATTTACAAAATAAAATGTCATGAGAATTTTGCGGACTTGGGGGATGTTTTATCAGTGTATGGCTTAATGGAAACCTTTTACAATTGATTTTTCTAATTATGTACTCAAATTTATATTACTTTCTATGCTTCGGTTTCTCAATATTAAAATTTTCAAAACCAGAATTTGTTTTGTTAAACACTTAATTTACAGAATGCACAATTTTGTTCTTTGATGAAACACTTTAAAAAAATGCATCGTCGGCAGTGGCATCTGTCATTTCATCAGATCAATAATAAGCAGAGCTGTTTATTTTGCGGCGCAACACAAAGTGTTTAATTCCATAAATCGGCTGGCAGGGCACCTAATTTTATGAAGTTTTTACTAGCACAAAAGTAGACAACCTTTCGTCCTTTGACTCAAAAAGTGAAAGTGTTGAAACGCGCCACTTGCTGTGCACCACGCCTACTGTGCGCCAGCGGGTGGCACCTGCCGAGAGCGCGCGGAGACGGCGGCGGCGAGGGCAACGTTCCCGCGCACAGGATTATCTCATAAGGCTAACAGACCGCGACGGCGCTTCCGCTCGCAAGCCAGGCTGCGATGCACAGGCCAGCGCAGGCGCCGGCGCCAGGCATGTTAGTGCTGAAGCCTTTTACCCTTAAGAATTATAATGACTTGATACTAAAATATTATCCGTTTAGTATCTTCGGTACGGAACGCAGAAAAAGAGCCGTAACTTTACCAGAGACACGACACCAAATACACCTACGACAGGCATCGATGCGAATAACTCCGCCCGGCGATTGTGTAACGGTTGGCGTATCGGACTGTTGTACCCACTTTGGCGGGTTCAAACCCGATCGAAGCCGTGGATTTGTAAGGGCGAAAAAATCCTTCATACGGAGGGGAAGTAAAGACGGCTGTCCATGTTAGTAGATATACTTGCATGTAATCCTCAAGCCTAAGTGACGTCTCTGAGCTAAATTCAAATCGCCTGTTTCTCGCCCACAATATACATCCTTTCTCTGCTCGTTGGTGAAAGGAGCATAGCGAAATTTGCGTGGTCAGACGGAAGAGCAGGCCTCATGGCCTGAGTCTCGCCACGTAAAATAAGTCATTAATTCAATTCAATTCAACTTTTAACTCCCGAGGTTTTCAAATTAGGCACGGTTGTTCGTTGGTACCAATGCGAAAGGACCCAGCAAACCAACCTGTTGATTTCAGTTCATCACATTGAAACGCTTTACGAGATTTCGAGAATTATAATTCCTACCGAAAATGATTCTACATGCAAAATTAAAGTATATGAAATTTCCCACAAAAAGATGAAGTATTCACCCTCATCACAGGATTAAGACTTTTAATATACAGATCAGACTATAACTAGAGTCCCTAGAAAATCTCGAGGCCCGAAATTTCTGTACGCAGAAAAAAATAGTCAATATTCGAAAAATAGTATTCTCGGAAATTCTTTGAAAGTCGCAAGAAAGCCAGTCGCGATTAATAAGTTGGCTAGTAATTTGAGACTTAAACGCTGTATACGCTAGGTTTTACAATATTAAATGTTTTTATTAAAAATAATACTTAAATTTCCTTTTCTTTTCGTGTGATATTAACCTTAATAAACATTGGGTTTCAAGTTAAAGTAGATTAATTACTCTCCCATTCAGACGATCAACCAGCACGAAGTCAAGTCAAAAATAAAGTCTTCAGTGGTTTCACAGTAAAATATCGCAACTCCTTCCCTGTCACTTTCTTCTACACGTTTTAAATAGTTTTTGTATGTATTGTATCACATTCGAAAGTAACTAGAGATGCACAGTTGCGAAGGTCAATCGTAAGATATAGAAATGTATGTCTCAGCAATTCTTTCAGGAGTAACAACGTCACGCTAATTAACTTTGAGTTATCTTCCTCCAGGTTTGGTTTGAACTCTTCGATTGAAAACGTAACGGTTTCTTTACGGTATGAATGTAATTTAAGCAGAAAAACTAAAATTACTTACACTTGCGGGCGCTTCCTTAGCTGAAACGGACTGGGACTTCAAAATACGTGATACTGCTACTCGCATATGGCAGCTTTACTCTTCCTCAGCATGCCTGCTTGCCAAGTCAACATGTGCATTAGCTGCAGTAATAGACGTGTCGTGACGGCAGCACGTTACCTTCCGCACGACCTTACGGAAGCCTCGCACTTCTTGAGAAAGTGTTTCATCCGTCAGATGTCTTGACAGGTTCATAACAAGTCAGGGATTGTAACTGGAGGGGTAAATAACTCACCGAACTGAATCAAAATTACATTTTAAAGTTTCATAAATTATGAGAAAATATTTGTGGTTAAACAATATTTTGTCAGCTTTGTAGCAGAGGGATAGACATTCCGGATGTGGTTAGTAACAGTGTATCTAACAGAGAGTTAGGAATTCCTTCGACATTTGAATTGGTTCATACGGTTCTAATCCGACATTGCGCATGGATCGTTTCTCATCCATTACATCCCTCATTATTTTCCTCATCTTTTGCATGTGTTGCATCCCGAAAAGCCTCACGATCTTTAGACTCCGAATTTGATTAAGCCGCTAATCGCCATGATTCGAGATCCATTAAAGTCGGATGCAATCCATAACTATAAACAACTGAAAAGTTTTAGAATAAAATTAATTATTGTTGACCTGCAAGCTAAGCCCTTCAAGGCCTGGGAAATAATTTTCAAATGATGTTTCGTATTTTTTTATTTTCCCACTCCATTTATTATTTTATTGTCTATTATCTTAAGTGCGATTTTTTATTAAAAAAAGCAGATCGTTCAAATCCACGCAACATGTAATAATCCTTCACGCGTTGACACATCTCAAAAAACTCCACACATTACGATCTTGGCCGCCAACGAGGCGATATCACTTTATAACCTTACGATACCACAGACACACACCAGCGCTAATTTATAGCCGGAATAGCGTCGCCGCACACAATGGCGAGGAGCTCGCCGCCGACTTCCCTTCCTCGCCGTGACTCCTGCGTCTTTTGCATTTTATGACGTCACGCCTCCCGGAAACAAAAGACACGCAGCCAGCGGTGCGTGAAACCACGCGATCGCCCGTGTCAAACTCCAGAGGAGAGGGCGATGGAGTGTCCTCTCCAAAGCGCGTATTTAGCACATCATTGTTTTCCGGACCATAGAACCAACGGGATTACATCCGTCCGCGCGTGAGTTAAATAAGCCAATTGTCAGTCGACGATGTATTCTGTAGGACTTGCTGAAATGAAATTCAGATGTAACACACACACACACACACACACACACACCGAGGATATCGCAAAAAGCAAGAATACTACTGGTACACATTTCTACATGAAATTTTACAACGGAAGCGAGTTCTTTTCAGAATATTGTTACACACTTATACTCTAGTATCATCACCACGTATGTGCCTACACAATGGTTGGAGGTAGGGGATCGGTTTTATTGCTCAGTACACCCTCAGTGGCACCTTGGGTGGTCAATTTTGGTGGGTGGCCACTCCAGAGGAAGGAGGCGTTTCAGGAAGAATCAAAAGTACAACAAAAAAGATTCATAAAATATACACAATATTGTATCTCGTAGGATAAATATGTGGCAGCATGACCTTTCAGAAAGGTTCAAAGAGGCATACAGCAACACGCGAAATATTAAAAGGATACTATGTCTTATCATGGGTACGTGGTACATTGAGTATTCTCAGTCCTCATTTATCATAGATCATGGTTTTATCATAAATCATGGTTTCATTGTACGATTGATTGATTGATTGATGTTTCCGGGCTAATAAACAATAAAAAAATAAATAATAAAACCACTAAAAATTGCAAATAGGACATATTGTGCGATTCAGATATCAGCAAATGATGAGGACCTTATAGCAGTACCCCTGAATTATTTCTCGCAATTTTTATATCTACTAGGACAATAGGCAATATACTTCTAAAACGAGTTATATAATTTTTTGATTGTATATTTTGTTATTTATCCACAACCTAATTTGAAATTTAAAGATGTTTAAATTGCAAAAATATAATTTAATTTGTACTTGTCATTGGACACTCAGGTCTTGAGTAAAATAGTGCACATTATTCCAATTATTACAATTCCATTATTACAATTCAAAACTTGGGAGGGCAGTGGGGACGCCGCCATGAAGCAGGCGTTGCAGACGCTTTGCTCGCCGGCCGGCGGCAAGACAAACGGGACAAGGAGGGCTCTGGCGGACACAGTTCCTGCGACCGCCCGCATGCCGCTCCCACTGTTGACTCAGGGCTCACAGCAGGGCTCTGTGCCCTCAGAAGGCGGCGGTGGCGGTGGCGGTGGCGGTGGCGGTGGCGGTGGCGTTGGCGGCGGTGGCGGCGGCGGTGGCGGCGGTGGCGGCGGCGGCGGTGGCGGCGGCGGTGGCGGCGGCGGCGATGGCGGCGGCGGCGGCGGCGGCGGTGGCGGTGGCGGTGGCGGTGGCGGTGGCGGTGGCGGTGGTGGCGGTGGCGGTGGCGGCGGTGGTGGCGATGGCGGTGACGATGGCGATGGCGGTGGCGGTGGCGGTGGCGGTGGCGGTGGCGGTGGCGGTGGCGGTGGCGGTGGTGGTGGCGGCGGCGGCGGTGGCGGTGGCGGTGGCGGTGGCGGTGGCGGTGGCGGCGGCGGTGGCGGTGGCGGTGGCGGTGGCGGCGGCGGCGGCGGCGGTGGCGGCGGTGGCTCTGGCGGTGGCGGCGGCGGTGGCGGTGGCGGCGGTGGCGGTGGCGGTGGCGGCGGCGGTGGCGGCGGTGGCGGTGGCGGTGGCGGCGGCGGTGGTGGCGGTGGCGGTGGCGGCGGTGGTGGCGATGGCGGTGACGATGGCGATGGCGGTGGCGGTGGCGGTGGCGGTGGCGGTGGCGGTGGCGGTGGCGGTGGCGGTGGCGGTGGCGGTGGCGGTGGCGGTGGCGGCGGTGGCGGTGGCGGTAGCGGCGGCGGCGGTGGCGGCGGCGGTGGCGGCGGTGGCGGTGGCGGTGGCGGCGGCGGCGGTGGCGGCGGCGGCGGTGGTGGCGGTGGCGGCGGCGGTGGCGGCGGCGGCGGTGGCGGCGGCGGCGGTGGCGGCGGCGGTGGTGGCGGCGGTGGTGGCGGTGGCGGTGGCGGCGGTGGTGGCGATGGCGGTGGCGATGGCGATGGCGGCGGCGGTGGTGGCGATGGCGGTGGCGATGGCGATGGCGGTGGCGGTGGCGGTGGCGGTGGCGGTGGTGGTGGCGGCGGCGGTGGCGGTGGCGGTGGCGGTGGCGGTGGCGGTGGCGGTGGCGGTGGCGGAGGCGGTGGCGGTGGCGGTGGCGGTGGCGGTGGCGGTGGCGGTGGTGGTGGCGGCGGCGGTGGCGGTGGCGGTGGCGGTGGCGGTGGCGGTGGCGGTGGCGGAGGCGGTGGCGGTGGCGGTGGCGGTGGCGGTGGCGGTGGCGGTGGCGGTGGCGGCGGCGGCGGCGTTTGCGGTGCACGTTGCATTGGCGACAACGGCGCGCGCGGTGGCGGCAACGGAGTTGTTGCAGAGACCGACGCAGAGAGATCTAAAGGGCAGGAAGCGCAGAGGATGCGTCTCCCGAGTGATTGAGGGAGATGGCGGCAGTGATATAGACAATGAGAGGAGCAGATAGAAGCCAATTAATTTGAGGCAACGAGACTCTGTTGGTGGGCGTTGCGAAGAGACGTTAGATGTACACTTATCATGGTTCTCGGCAAACCGATATTTAAAGCTGAGAAAGAAAGCGAAAGGGTTGTATATGACAAAAATTGTTGAATAAAAGATAATCGGTTAGCGGAAAGATATTAAAAAAATTCAATATAGTGATAAATCAGTGTTAACAAGTACGTCAAGTTTCTCGGAATACATTACTTAAATAGAAATATAAGAGTAAAATGAAAAACAACAGACTAATGAGATTTTGAATTCAAAGATTGAAATCATGAAAAGAAATTAGTTCCTCTTCTTTCAGAAAAATAATTACCTGTTTCCATTTGTGTTATTTATCTGGCTATGTATGTTATTTTCAGTGTTTTAACTTACGCATGCAAAAAAACTGAAATAAAAAGAAATAACTTGATAAAAAACAAAGCGACAGAAAGAAGCGGTAGACACTCAAATTCGAAAATAGAAAGAACAAAAAGACAAAAGAAAAATTCGAGAAGGATCTGAAACACAGGAAAAAAAAACTTTAAAAACAAATTTTGAGGAACCTAAAAATTCGATAAATGAAAGTCATAAAGAAAGAGAAAGAAAATGTAAACAAATAAAAGAGAAAAAGGCAAATAATAAATCCACCAAATGTGAAAAACAAAAGAAGATTAGGAAGGACGAGAGAAAGTAAAATATTGACAAGAACATTGCGGCTGATGAAGACGCCAAACCGTCCCAAAGGCCGGTGGTTTGTACTCCAGAGCGAGAGGTGGGGGGCGGGGGGTGGGGGCGGGGGCGGGGGCGGGGTGGGGGTGGGGGTGGGCGGAGGGCGCGCCTCGCCGCCGTGCCGACCTGCGTGGCTCGTTAGGAGGAGGCGGCCGCCGAGTTCACCAACACCGCCATTATACGACGGAGCCACTGTTTGCAGACCGCTACCGCCAGGGCTTCTCTGCACATGCAAGCCCGCTGTCCCGCTCCCCGCCCCGCTCCCTTCCAATGCTACACCTTCGTTACCGCCCCCACCACGCAGGCCACAATTTTTTTGACAAGCAGTGAATACATATAGAACGGGTGGTCATTCGGAAGTTGTACGTGTTATTCGTATGATTGATTGATTGTTAGTGATTGCGGGCGCGTCAACTACTAGGGTCATTAGTTCAGTAAGTGATTTATTGATTGATTGATTGATTGTCATCCGGGCGAATCGACGACTAAAGTAATTTGTCCCGTAAGTGTAGTGCATTTTTTGTCGTCCACGTTGCCGCCGCCGCAGCAGCAGCAGCAGCAGTAGCAGCAGCAGCAGCAGCAGCAGCAGCAGCAGCAGCAGCAGCAGCAGGAGGAGGCGGCAGCGATTTTTCATCGTTGGATGGGCGAGCTTCAGCACCGATCTACCTCGAGATTTCCCCGTCCAGGTATTTCTCACAAGCTTGACACAACCCTAGCCGGAAAAAGCACTTCCAGTCAAATGTGATAGAGTACTCCTTGGGCATGTCGGTGAGTGTAAGTAAGGGGTGAAGTTTCGTCAAGAAAGAGGAAGGAAAGATTGTGCACGGTCCGTGTCCCGTTTGGTATGGTATGCGCCTGATGTTGATCGGAGAAAGCAAGGAAAACCACCCGTCAGAGCAGTCAGCCGCAAGAACTCTCCTGCAGACACTGAATAGGACCTATCTGTCTAGCTAGGTTGACAATCCTGGCAGTGTCGGGGCTCGCACCCGAGATCCTCCCAGTCAGTAGCACTGCATTGACACCTCTGCCGGTCAGCAAGAGATAATAATAATAATAATAATAATAATAATAATAATAATAATAATAATAATAATAATAATAATAATGTGCCTTTATTAATGTGGCGAAGCTCGGGCCATCAGGCCCGCTCTTCCGCCTAACCACATGTCACAAATATACATAGTAATGTATTAAAAGTAATGTATTAATATTAAAAGTACTAAAAAGTAAATTTATCTAAAAATTTAAATATAATGTAATCTACAAGTTGTAAGTAGTTAGTGGAAAGCAAACGTTATTTAAAGCAACTTATAAATAGACAACATCAGAGGTTAAATGGATACAATGTTACAATAATAAGTTTGAAATAATTTTAAAATCAAGTCTGAGATAGAAAACACAATTTGAATTAAATACACAATTTGAATTAAATTGATTTAGATGACCTAATACAGAGAAGGGGGACAGGGAAGACAGAATTAAAGCAAAATATTCGCCTTTGGAGGATTGCGATAAAAAGAAACGAGGCTTCTCATTCAATCAGTGTTCGCCCGTGCGCGGTGTCTTCCTTGAACGACCGGTCAGCCCCTCTTGGCTATCCACTCCACCCCGCGGCTTCCTTCCCCGTTCGAGCGTAGACAGCGGACAATAGAGCGCGATTTCGCGCTTTTCGACACGTTTCAAAAGCACGCAACGGATGTTGGCTTCTTTCTTCCCACGGTCTATTATCGCATTATGGAAATTGACAATTAATTTTGTAACCTTTTTCTACCAACGCGTCCGCTCCATTTCGGGGACAATTTGTCAGTTTTCTTCCCGAGATCCAATCCGTCTGAGATGACTGCATAATATCATGCACTGCTACTTGTTTTAATTCATCTTGGACATATGATTGTAGAGTGTTGCTTATTTATAAGTGCGTGTTGCACAATGCGTGCATAACACATCCATTAAAATGTTAATTACGACTGTTCAAAAGTACTTACCAATGTAACTGTTTGCGTAGGTTTGAAATATTATTCAGATTAAGACTTAACAAATTTGCATACAGACCAAGCTTTGACTCATGCAGAGTAGGTTTCTCTCTATGAGTCATAGTCTCCCAGAGTACGTTTCCTAAGATGACGTCCCGTTACTAGAACTATAGTTTCAGCATCAGGAAGTCCACTTTAACATCTCCATAAGAGAACTAAGCATAATCAGGACAATGCACCTACAAATTGGTATTACTTTAAGCAGATAACCTTTGACTTGTTTTGTAAAGCTGTTAAAAATTATCGAAGGAATGAACTACACCAAGAAATTAGAAGTTGAGAACAGGGAATGTAGGCTACAATAATTATAAATGATGATACCATAAGAATAATGAAAGAAGAAAGGATTGTGTGCATCACAAGTACAGTGAAGAAAGAAAATAAGTTTCCTAAAAGATGAATTGATGCACTTTCTTCCACAAACATGCGAGCAGAAACGACTATTAATACGAAAAAGTTAATTTAAAAAAGGAGCTAACTCTAGGGGAAGACTGGATAGCATGCTGGCTCAGTGGGTTTCTCTCGTCGCATGGCTTGAATTCTCGCTGAATCTTTCTGTCCAGGATCAAATTTAACGATCTGCAACCAAATGTTAAAATTTCTTTGCTATCGTTTCCCCCATGTAATCGACAAGATCTAAACCACCACTTTTCCATCCCAGATCCGTTCCATCATTCACGGCAATGAGACGATTTACAACCCACACAATTACGTCTGCATCACATACACATGGCAGAAGACGAAGTGAAACAGGACGTACGGAAATAGGTTGCTGTTTGAAAGACAGCCGTCCCCGGAACAACGCGATCCCCAAAGAAATCCTCGCCCAAGCCCAGAAGCCGACTGAAAGCGCTCCGCGTAGGGCCTCTGCGAGCTTTTTCCCCCCAGCGGCGCGGCGGCCGGTGTTCCGTCTTAGTCACGGCGGAGGACGAGCGGGAGAGCTAGCGGGTTAAGCGAACGCGTGCGGAAGTTCAACTGTCGTGCGCGACGGCGCAGTCAAGCGGTTGCGGCTCAGGCGGCGCCACGCCGCTCTCCTGCTCTTCCTACGCAGACCGCGGTCGCATGCATGTTTCATCCTCGCATGCGTTTCTTATGCGCGTCACAGCCCCCGCGAGCCGGCGGCGGCCTGCGTTTCTCAGACAGAACGCGGGGGAAGCAAGGAGAGGGGGAGGGGGAGAGGGTCGACCGAAAACGGCGCGTCCCTCTCGGGCAGAGATAAGCGCCCGCCCTGCGCGGACTTCAAGGGATGCCAACTGCGACAGCGGAAGTTGTGTTGGAAAAGCCGGAGACAAATCCACGATTTGTACGGATGCTATTGTTATTCTGGACAAGAAATATGAAGAAGCAAGATTACTGGAACTTATAAGAGTTGGGGAGTTCCTTGATAATTACTATGCAATTGTTTTGCTTTCCTAGTAAAAAAATAATATTTAGCATTAAAGTGAGGTTTCCCGTCTTTTAAATACTATATTGAATGTTTTTCACCTCTGGCATTCTGGCTGAACAAAGTATTGTCACCAGTTACAAAAAGTCACATATTTCTTCAAGCTTAGAGACATTATCTTATTTAATGTGTTTCAAACCTTCAACTTCAACTTCAAACCTTCGTGTGTTTTCACACAAATTTACTATTGTATTAATAAACATTTTATTAAGCCACAACATGCTTCAAAAAACAGAAGTCGTATAGAAGCTTATGCAGCGAGGTGCATGCGCGCACTTATGCACTGCTCTTCCGAAGTGAGTCTGGTGACAAATATGAAAATGACTACATTATTTCACTCTGCTCCCTCTGCAGCTACCCTATAAAAGGAGCAGATGTGGTCATTAATGAGTCAACGTTTGAGAAGCGAATCCAGGACACTGTGGCGCGAGGCGAGGGGGCGAGGCGGGAATGCTTGGGTAGAAAGGCGCGAAGCACGAGGTGGGTCATGGCCGGGCAGGGAGGGGCAGGTGGGCGGGGTGAGGAGGGCAAGCGCCGAGCGGGGGCGGGAAGAGACGCAGCGGAGGAACGCGGAGAGACGCCGAGAGACGCCGAGAGACGCCGAGAGACGCCGAGAGACGCCGAGAGACGCCGAGAGACGCCGAGAGACGCCGAGAGACGCCGAGAGACGCCGAGAGACGCCGAGAGACGCCGAGAGACGCCGAGAGACGCCGAGAGACGCCGAGAGACGCCGAGAGACGCCGAGAGACGCCGAGAGACGCCGAGAGACGCCGAGAGACGCCGAGAGACGCCGAGAGACGCCGAGAGATACGGGGCTGCGCAGGGCGAGATGTCGTGATGCGGAGCGGGGAAGTTTTAAGGCGGCGATAGGAGACGGCGGAGGAGGCTACGCGATACGATGCGGAACGGGAGGGGACGGGGCGCGGAGAGGAGAGACGAGGTAAAGCGGAGAAGGGCGGTGTGAAGCAGTGCGGGTGAAGGAGGACGAGTTGAAGCGGAACGGGGCGAAGCGGGGCGATGAGATGAGAAAAAACGAAGTAGAGCAGGAAGGGAGAGAGGATAGATGGGGGATGAGGCAGGATCGTGGGGAGGAGGAGAGAGACGAGGCATACAGGAGCAGGATAAAGCGAAGCGGGAAGCAGCGAAGAGAGTGGGATGAAGTGGCAGGACGGGAGAATCGGAATGACGCAAGACGATGAGAAAGAGCAGAGCATGGTGGGGAGTAGCAAAGTGTGGCAGGAAGGAGCGGCGAAGGGAGAAGCAGGAAATGGCAGGACGGGCGGATTGAAATGGCGCGAGATGATAAACACGAAGCAGGAAGAGCAGAGCATGGCGGGGAGAGAGTGGCGTAGTGTGACGGGGCGGGTAGAAGCGAGGAGAGAAACAGGGAATGGCAGGCAGATCGAAATGATGAGAAACCCGAATAGGAGGAGCAGAACATGGCGGGGGAAGAGTAGTACAGTGTGACGGACCGAGGAGCAGCGAAGGAAGAAGCAGGGAGTGGCAGGGCCAGCGGATCGGAATGACGCGAGAGAGAGAGACGAGGCGGGAAGAGTAAAGCATGGCGTGGAGATGTGACGTAGTGTGACGAGGTGGGAAGCAGCGAAGGGAGAAGCAGGGAGTGGCAGGGCCAGCGGATCGGAATGACGCAACAGAGACGATGCGGGAAGAGTAGAGCATGGCGGGAGATGTGGCACAGCGCGACGAGGTGGGAAGAAGCGAAGGGGGGAGAAGGGAGTGGCAAATCGCAATGACGAGAGATGATGAGAAACGCGAAGCAGGAAGAGCAGAGCATGGCGGGGAGAGAGTGGCGTAGTGTGACGGGGCGGGTAGAAGCGAGGAGAGAAGCAGGGAATGGCAGGGCAGGCAGATCGAAATGATGAGAAACCCGAATAGGAGGAGCAGAACATGGCGGGGGAAGAGTAGTACAGTGTGACGAACCGAGAAGCAGCGAAGAGAGAAGCAGGGAATGGCAGGTCGGACGAATCGCAATGACGAGAGATGATGAGAAGCACAAAGCAGGAGGGGCAGAGCATGGCGGGGAGGCAGAGTAGCGAAGTGGGGCGGGGTGGGGCGAGGCGGGGGGAGCGGCGCAGGGGGCCGAGCGCGAGGGGGGCCGCGGCGCCGCGGGCGGTGAGCCGGCGCAGCGTGAAGCGCAATTGCAATGGCACCGCGAAAACGGGTTAAGGCGCGAGCCCTGACCTCCGGCGCGCGCACCGCGTCAGTCGCCCGCCCGCCCGCCCGCCCGCACGGCGGTTAGCCTGGAGGGTGCGTGGGTGACGTAAGCACCCTGCGTGCAGCGGTACCGCACGGACTCTTCCGGGCCGGCCGGCCGCTCTGCTCTTGAAGGCTCTCCGCCGCGGAGGGGCCCCGCACAGGTCGCCGGGCAGCCCGGCCACCCGCGCCACACAGCCCACCCAGGCGCCTCGCCGCTCAAACGCCCGACACTTTGACGCGCGGCGGGACGCCTCGGGTTAAGCGCGCGTGAAACTGAGTGTTGGGAGGAGTGTTGGGAGAGGCGATTACCACCTGGATGACCGCATTTCTTAAACTTTTACTACCCGTGCTAGGTTTTTAGAAATTTATCCTTATTAATTATTTAAATCTGAACAGCAAGTACATTCAATGGTTACTTATTGTGGAAAGAGACGACGTAGTGAAATTTCATATTTCACGGCCATACTAACGTGCCATGGTTGGTAAACACCATTTGCTGTTGTTATGCAGTCACCATTTTGCGAAAGCACTTGGATGTAAGGCTACGTGAAGATATCTCAAACTGGCTGATCAAATTCGCTGTTGAAAGATACTTTTATTTTGTACAATCCTGAATAACATACTTAAATGATTTGTATTCGTTAATTATTACTCTCAACCAATCTTCGGATTAAAATTGATATAAAAACATCAATTTAATTTTTTTCGAATATAATCACAGAAGTGCTTCAATGATATATTTGCATTTTTTAAACAAATAAGCGTTTTTTTCGTCTTGCAGAGAAAGTCACCAAGCAAGTGCTTGGTGTCATTATTGAATTACTTATGGTGAAGCGGTCCATAGAGAACCGAGCAGCATACATGATATTTTTACATTTTCTTCTGGATTCCAATATCGAACGATTCATAACGAACTTTGTGATGACAAACTAGTTTACGGTATGTTTCCTCGAGTTTCTCTTGTTTCCCCCAACTCTCAGTTCATAACTCTCTCCATATTGTCGATATCGTCTTTCGTTTCAACTTGACATGTTCCTTAATGCATATGGCTCTCTATTTCATGTATGCATATGCATGTGATTCTCCTTTCCAGAATTACCACATTTCAGAGAAACTGCATTAATATAGGATGAGATAACTGGGTTAGGGCTATAGCCATTTGACCGGGTCTCTCAAATATCTGCTTGCCACCCGTCCACCTTACTATAAACACATGCCTGCCTAATTTGATTATCAGCTTGTTAATGGCAGTCCTTCGACAAACAAGGCATCTACTATCACGCGCCTTCCCACGTTTTTTGCAGTCACAACTGATTATGTAAACTTTGTAAGATAAATAAAATTGTTAAAAAGTTAAATAGCTATTTATTATTTCTGCATGTACGTTTATGCAATCTGGTTGCAGAACGCTATCATTTACAAACATCGGGCTATGAATCAGCTTATACAATATAAAAACTTATTTTACATTTATAATAATAGTAATAATGATAGTAACAATAATAATAACATTACCATTAACAGTCGATTTTAAGTTAAGATGTTGAAAGACATTAAATTAAAGTCATAAAAATCTGACAAAATAAGGAAGGATATAATTCTATTCTGTTTAATTTTCTCTCTTACACGCATGCACAAACCAATCTGCTTGCTGTGTCGAAGTACAGGCGTTTAATATATATTTGCAAATTTAGATATCATTAAATTCAAAAGAATCTGTGGTGTAAATAGCATTTCAGGATACATTACATATAAAAATTTTAATTCATGAAGATTAGGCTGGACGGCAGCCAGATAACGTGAGGGCATGCGATATGTTTATGCAATTACCTGTACCCGAGTTGACTGTTAATAGTAGAAGAAAAAACTTATTGCAAGAGCGATTACTTGATGGTAAATCTGATTACTTACTGCTGATGAAAACATTTAATAAATGGATTCAATATGTTTGTGGAAAGTGATTTAAGAAGAATGTTATGATGTATTAATGTATCATTCTTGTCGCTTCTAAAGCAGTGTTTGAAACATGGATGACCCATTGGAAATATATTAATCTTACAATTAGGCTATCGCAAGTAGCTGTCAAATACCGAGAAAAACCTACAAACAACCCTACGATTAGCAACAGAAGCCCCATTCACCAGCTACTCCCCGTCTATTAGCGGCGACATGCCACCCCCGGTACCCTATTTAAACGGCACATCCCGTGCAGTTACGTGAATGCTACCTGTGGCGCCCATCCCTAACCTACAATTCCACCGAAGCCCCTCTCTTTCTCCCGGAATTATACGACGCGCACTCCGCCACTTTATTGGCATCGTAAAGCATCGAAGCCCCCTTTCTTCGTCGTTCAATCTACGTAATTGCGCGCGCGCTCCGGACACTCGTAAAAAGCGGCTCTATCGGCCGCCGCCTCACTAGGAAACAGAGCCGGTCCGCTTATTCAGTTGTAAAACGCGCCCGTGAAGCGACTGTGTCGCATGGGGAGTGACCCTGGGCGGCGCATTTGAAATTATAAGCATTTTCGTCGTTGTTTCTGATCGCATTGCGTTCTCTTAGCGGCTGCCGACGTACGAAGCCGCCCTCGTCGTTACCGCCACCGCACGTAACGCCACCACGCGCCGACTTTTTGCGCCGGACGCGAGCTACTTTACATGCGTCGCGAGGGCTTATCTTGCGAAGCGCAGACTGGTGTATTGATATGACGCAAAAATGGCCGACCGGCTGGCTGGCTGGCTGGCAGGCGAGAGCTCTAGAGATGACGGGACGGTCAGTCGCTCCGTTGTTCCTTACGAGCAACTGGTTCTTGCGGACGAGAACCAACATTGAACGCCGCTACGGACTGCGCAGCGGTGATCTATTAAACGCACGGTTTACCGCACGGTAGTCGAGAGGTAATACACACACACACATGTGTCATTATTTGTTCAAGTACTTCCAATATTTGACAGGGAAAATACACGAATGTGCACGATTAAATGGCTGAATTATTGATATAGTTTGGAATTGCAGATTCGCCGGAATTTAAATGTTGGACATGAAATGCACATAATATTTCCATTAATTTTCGTCGAATTTGTCAATGTTTAATATTGTATGTTGAGAGCTTACATCGCAATGATATTTTTTTTAATTATTAAAAAGGCATGCGATAGTAAATAGAAAAGAACCAATAGGAAATATACCACAGAGAAAGATCTGACATTACGATTTTAACTACATATCTAATGTATCAACTCAACACATCTACGTCAAAGGCCACCGAGAAGACTGCAAAACAAATGAGAATACACTGCAGTGACACCAACATAAAGAATGAATGTAACAGAATTATTTAAGACTTTTCGTAATATTGAACAGTTATGCAGAATTAGCGCAAACAAAAACGAAAAGCCGCTCTTAAAGGCTGCCGTCCCCTAAAAACAAACGAAAAAAATTAGTTTTAGCTGTAGATGGGCATAAGTACAATTATTACAACAAATGGTATTTCTTGTTTATGTTTTTTAATACGATTTTATTACAAAAAGTGGGTGTATTGAACCACATACAGCCGACAACACAACTAACAGAAACAATGTTGGATATTTGCTGTTTATCTACCTATTAATGTGTATCACTATTGCGTTAGTGTAATTACACACGTTTGTAACTAAAAGCCCACATCAATATGTCAGTGTATCAACAAGTTCCATTTCCTAAATCTTGGTTATTCAAACCTTCACATTTCAAAACATTGAATTTCTGAAATATTTTTCTTTCCCTATTAAGATTCGTATTACTGAAGTTCCACTACATTTGAAATCTCTTTTCCACAATGTATGTTTGGCTCATGAACAATCCAAATAACGTAGTAACAAGACACGTTACTGCGATTTAAAAAAGAAAAAAGAAAAACAAGTTTCGCCTGCTCGTAACATTTCTGTGGAGCAAGCCAAGAAGACGACTCCGCGGTCACCGTCGCCCTGGCGCCGCGCCAAGCGCCCAGACGACTTGCGATTGTTTACTCAAGCGCGTCGCCTGCGTACTCTCACAGACTCCCGCCGGAGAGTGAAAAACAAGCGTGCCCAATTAGAAAGCGCAAGAAAACACACGTGACCTTTCTAATGCACACGGATCGTATTTTCTGCGGAGAACGACGTGTTTGGTTTTGTCTCAATGAAACGCATTGGAAATCTGCTTTGATGTGCTTATTATTCCGTCCGCGCTTAGAACATTAAGATAGGTATGTACTCTTACGTTTTACGTATTTTATTTCTTTGTCCATAATAAACAATAATTAAGATTTTACTAATTTTTTTATAAATTACATTCCGTCCTCTCCCCAACTTCTTAAATATTTGAAAAATTATTAATTAATTAATAATTAAGAAACTTCTAACACTCAAGTTACCAAATTATCGCAATAATTCTATTAATACTAATGCAAATTAATTCAGAATATTTCAGTATATTCATAATGAGGTTTGTTTTTTAGCAAGAAAGTTATCACTGAATACTTAAACAAAATATTCACTAAAAATAAAATTACGTTTCTTTATATCAATGAATAAAAAGGCTACAATAACCAGAGAAATAAATACCATAAAATTATCAGTTTATGATAAAGTATTCATTCTACATAATTTTACGAATAGTCCGCATTACTTTTCGTCCGCAATGTTTAAATCATCTAGATATACAAGCATCTTAAGTGAATCGAATACCCTCAACTAGAAATAAATGGTGGTTTCGATCCGATGAAGCAAGAAAACGACGCGACAGACCGCAGCAAGGTTCACTCGGAGCCTCCGCCGTCCGTGAATAAGCTGCCCGGTGGCGGTCACGGCCGGCGCCTGTGCGGGCGGGCGCGGAAGGGAGGGGCAGGGAGGGGAAGGGAGGGGAGGGCACTCGGAGGCGGGGGCGGGACAAGACCCGGGTGAACTCATGAGTCAACTGCCCGCCAACACACAAGACCCTGCGCGAAGGTAGCCCGCTGTGAACTAAAGCTCTCTGTGCGATGGACACAACAGATACGACGTTTTTGTTCGGGAAATTTTGAATGAAGACGGGAGCTTTGTTTTGTTCGACGAGGCGTCATTGTTTTAGTTTCACCAATGACATAATTTTACCAATGTTAGAATTAACGCGGGATTTTCAGTGACGGCAATTAGTTGGTCGTAGAAATTGATTTATGCTTTGACGTGTAAGTATCCAGGAAGAATACTGCAGGGATTCCATTTACTTGCCATATTTACATCATTTAGCTGTCTTATAGTTAGAGATCATGAGCGTAATAGATTATCTCGACTTTTCTATGCACTAGTATTTCTAATGAAAAATTATCTGTACAAATTGATTTCATTAAATATAACTAGCCGTAAACATATGCTCAACAAACTGTATATAATAGTAAAATGAATGAGTAGCAATATTTGATAAATATAGCTTCAATTCACTTTTTAAACTTATGAAGTTTCATTAATTTTGGCATGGTCGAAGCACTTTTGTTTTGTGATATAATGACGGTTTTGTAATTGCTACAATTTATTGAAATTAGTGCGTTTTAATTCGTACGTATTAAATTTCTCATGCAGATTTGGTTTACAACCTCTTATATCTCTGTTCTTTACGTTTACCTGTCTCGCAAAATGAAAAGTGCATGTCAAGAAAACTCATTATCCTATTACTTGTTTTAGATACTTAACCTATTTGAATTTCACTTCTGATTTTTTACTCGTAACAAAGTAGAACTCTTTAAAAAATGTCTTAGTGGAAGAGTAGGAGGTTAAGCTGTAAACTAAGAAAATTATTATCTCGTGTTGCCCTCAAAAGTATTAAAATTCTTAGTACACGTTTTCGAGAACATTGAAACGATACATACACAATTTCAAACTTTTAAGAAGTTTATAACTGATGCAGTCCATTCTGCTGTACCATTTTTATTAATATGCAACAAAATTACGAGCAATATCATTACAAATCTGTATCGTGAAAACGAATGTACTCACTGCTTCTTTGTCATTACGATTCGAATGCATGATAAGTATCTAAAGTGTACCCTGAAATATGCGTATCGAAGAATTTAAAGACATTACCTCTTTATTTGACATGTTTATTGTATTTCCATTCAATAAATAATGCACAATAAAAGTTGTCCGGTGAGTTATCTACCGATTCAAAGGTCGACGTAACGGCCTGCGTCGCACCGTATATTCCCCAGCTATTGCTCCAACTGCTACGAATACCGAAGCGAGCCAAATCGCTCCCCAATGATGGTCAGGGCGTGGGCAAAAACATACTGCTCCCGTGTGGATGGGGCGATTGAGACGTCCAAGTAAAATAAGCCACTAGCGCCTACGCTCTTTGGACGCAGTAGCCTAAATCTCATTTTAATCCGAATCCCATGCGAAAATGTCTCCCGCTATCTTTGCGCGCACCATCAAAGAAATGGACTCTAGCTTGTTATGTGTTATGTGTACTGAATACTGCCCAGTATTCCAGTTACCAATAGCAGTCTCTTGAATAAATTAATATATACATGTCGCGTATCTAATATCAAAGCATAAATACTATTGCTCGAAGATGGTAACCAGTTAGTATGGGAAAGAGATTTGCGTCGAAACTTTTAACTGGAAATCCAGATTGCTAGCTCCGTAAATTTATGACTGAATTTAAATGTATTTGAAGCACTTGATACGACATAATTACTAATTTTGTCAAACTTTGTACAAATATGTTTAACTTTGTAAAGCCAAATTATACAAAGTTTGATAAAAGTGTGATTAGAAAAAGTATGTTTTGTCTTGATTAATAAATGACACAATAAAATTCAATAAGTATGCAACGTAAATGGCATGGCTCGTCCCAGATTGGAAGCATAACATGCCAATTTGGGGCTTCCGAAATATCACAACTAAAATTACACAATTTCCCGTCACCGGAATTTTTTCGCAGTAATTTACACTTCATTCCAACACCTTCACGTGTCCCCACATTTTTGCTAATCTTAGGATAGCAGCAAATCCAGTACGGAAATCCCGTCCTCGGCCGAACGTAATGTTCAGAGAGCAAGACAGAGCCAAGCAGAGGGCATATCGGCCCTCGTTTGTCGTCATGTTTACACCAGTCGGCAGGCATTCTTTCGCGAGTGGGTCGCGGCGGCCCGTAAACATGCCATCGACTCTTAACGGGAGCGTATTTTGTCCCCCTCCCCCTGCACATCGAAGCGGGTTTTCGTGCGCTCGCGTCTATTTCGGTAGCGAGTCGCGGGCCGGCGGCCACGGGCGCGTGCAGGCCCCGGTGGCTGCAGTGGTTACCGGGGCGTTACGCTGCCCCCCCTCCCCCCCGATCGCCCACGATAATCTTTATGTTTATGGCGCAGGTAGCGCGCGCCCGCCGCGGTCTATCGGGGACCGAATCTCCGAGAGACCCAGGCGCTGTCCGCCGCCCCCTTCGGTGCCTCCCCCCCCCCCCCCCGTCACACGTCGCTCGTGCTCGCTGTGCGCCGCCGCCACTCGCGCGGCCTCTAATTGAATCGGACGCAGTGATGCGCTTGGCAACAGCTCAGTTGATATATGTAGGCTCTGAGATTGGCATTATGATGGGCAGATATTCCTTTCTTATTGCCGAATACGACAATATTTTTCACTGTACATAGTAACTACAAATTTGTTTATTTATATAAAAATTAAAATAATTATGGAGCCTTAAGCAGAAACAAATATTAATTTAATGAAGTTAGTGTTTTGGTTTCTTTCCCATGAAAATAACTAGTCGGAGAGACGATTTGAATTATTTTACTCGTCCGTGATTAATAAAGAAAGCAAAATCGAAAATTGATTACATGTTTTTGTTGTTATAACTATCATTTAAAATAAAATCAGCAAATCTAGTTTTATTCTACGAATCAAAACCATCCTGATCATGTTCAGTTCAATACTATTACAAGTAAAGCCGAGAAGTAAATAATATATACATAATATGCTAGGTGAACTACAACATTGCCTTGAAATAATTTTAAGGTTATAGGATAAAAAGCGAGAATAATGTGTATTCTCTTTTCCACAGTACGCTATAGATCGTGTTTTCCACAATTCTAACAATACGCTATAAATATTTCTTAACGATGACCGAGTACAATGCATTTGTAGGCATAAAACATAACTGTCATAGAGCCACCGAATTTTCTAGTTCTGCAGCTGTACAAACACATATAATATTGAAATGAGACGATATTCGCTGCATTACAATCTTTATTCAACAAGTTTCTGTCTTTCACGCGCGTTGAAATCGCTACAAAAAACTTGCTCCTATATGCTTGTCCTTGGCGTCTATTGACAAGGGTATGCTCACAATGTTTTAGAGAAAACAAAACGCAGCGAGGTCTTCGTGGAGGTAATAAAATAGTTGTTAAAGTTTTTTAAGTGAACGGGAGACTCATAGGTTTGACGAAAGCTGACGAAAGCTGATTTATTATGAAACGTTAGCGAAAAGCTTAAAATGTTGTCCGCAACAAACTTTTGGAGCAAACATGTTTACAGCATTTTAAAAGCAACTTTAGCGACACGAGGAATATGACCATAACGATTTTTGGAAAGAATTGTGGAAGATCTGAAATATTACGAGAACCTATTTCCAAAAAGGAAATGATAATGAAGTGAACAATGATTGATAAGTAGATGACATTCATTATTTATTTGAAAGGTTACTAGAATATCTCACACGCAATTGCTGTTATTATTTTTACAATTGAATATAAACTTTTTGCATTCAGTATTTTTCACTTAAATGTCTTTGGACTGTTGGAGATAATGAAGTGCAGTTTTCACCATCGTCAATTGATACACTACTAATTGATATTTTTAGAACTTTACAATGCTATTTACAGCTTGCATTTCCAGGCACACATGATTCAATATTTGATGAAGCACGCAAACAAACGACAAAAACAACAATTACAGCAACAAAAGATTAAACGATGGATGCAGTCCTATCTCACGGTCACTAACAAAACAACAGTAAAAATTGCTCAGCATCGCAAATTAGTCTCCCCCTCCTCGTTGCAGTGGTTGAAGGACGGACCGTTACACATGCTCTTACACACACGGTCGTACGCCAACCTCTGTGCGAGAGGTCACCGGGCATGATACTCGTGCGGCACTTCATTAAAAGAACAAATAAATCTCTGTCAAAATGTGCCTCGTTTACACAGTCATTTGGGCAGGTATCAAAGAACTCCAGCGAACACCCACACCCCTCCATTTCCGCTAGCTGGTTCAGCACATGGGATGATTACAGAGAACTGGAGACCATTAATGCACGACAGCACAGACGATGGCCGGTACGCACAACATTTACAAGTAATTCGTATGTTATCCCATGTATTTACAGTGAATAATATTTAATATACCAATTCAAAACCGACGCAAATGATGGAAAGTATAGTATCTAACTTATAACTAAAAAAATTGCTATGCGTAAATCATTTGAGAGCACGAGTAAATAATAAGTCGAGTGAAATTTATTTATTTAATTCTTTTGAAATCAAAACAGTGCACTAACATTATATAATGTCGACAATATCTCTGTTACACTGATAATTATGAATGAATGAATAAATAACCAACTATCTTTTATAATTATTTCAATCGGTAACTCAGAGAAAGATAACTAAGTTACAATAAAATTTATAGGTGAACAATTTAATGATGCTTTTGTTATCTGAATGGAAGTGAACATGGTTTAGTTAAGGAAAGTTCGAAAAGAAAAAACGGAAATAAAGAATGAAATAAATAAATAAAGAAGCTAGCATAATATACTATAAGTCGTAGGTAAAAGAATAATTTTCTTCTCATCACGAAAACAACACATAACATACATTTCCATTTATGTCTAACTTGCTGATAATCAACATGCTGATAACTTCTTCAAACGTGCACAGAAATCATCTTTGCTACCATAGATTATTTTCATTTACCGTGATGTTAAAATGCTTCTATACCAGAAATCCAATATAGAAATTAAACACACGTTTTAAGATTTTCTCTTTACTTCTATCACACATTATTTTGCGTCCTGTCACCCAATGAATCTAAAACTTGCTGAAATGAAGACTTTTTAGTAAATACGAAGGTTTTTTACTAGAATATTGAAGACAAAATGCTTCTGCTTTCGTCACAGTTGTTCAATTCTTTTTCCCCTGAGGCCAAAATAGTTCAAGATAAAATAGAGACCCAATATAAAATTCAAATGCATAGTTCCCTGCAATTATTTTTAGACACTGTTATTCAGAAACGAAGAGAAATGTTTCATGAGGAGTAAAATATAATATATAATAATAATAATAATAATAATAATAATAATAATAATAATAATAATAATAATAATAATAATAATAATAATAATAATAATAATAATAATAATAATAATAATAATAATAATTAGTCTCAATATTCTTCTCGTCATTATCAGATATCGTCAACACCTTTATTCCCAGTATGTATGTCAACACCGTTGGAGAGCGGTCATCCGACCATATGCAGAGGTCTTCTTCCCCCGAGCACTGAAGTCTCCGCAGAAACCCATTTCCCCTCCCCACCCCCACCCATCCCCCCTCCCGGCATACGGCGGCGCGCGCCGGTCACCGCGTGGGCGACCCCGCACGCGCCGAGCCGACGCATTCGGAAACAACTGCGCTGCGCCCAAGGAGCGGCCGCCGCCGCCGCCGCCGCCGCCGCCGCCGCCGGGGCGCACATCTCCAGCGTTATTTATGTGCGTGCGGGCCGCGCGCGCGTCTGCGCTCTAGCATGTGTGTGCGTGACCGCTGCCCCGGCTGACCTCCGCCCCGCTCCGCCCCGCCCAGCCCCGCCCCGCCCCGCCCCTCCCCTCCCCTCCCCGCCCCTCCCCGCCCCGCCCCGCCCCGCCCGTGCGTCCTAGGGACGTACGCAGGAAATATCAACTGGGGCGCGCTCCTAACGAGAATACATACGAGAGGTTAAGATATATTTTGTAAATATTTAATACGTTTGCTATCACTATGTAGAATTGACAATTTTGTTAGCGTGGGCAGTACGTATTGTATGTTTTCATTATCAGATATCGTCAACACTTTTGTTCCCAGTATTTATGTCAACACTATTGGTGAGCGGTCATTCGACCATAAGCAGAGGTCAGAGAACTAGGCAGGTTTTTTTTTTTTTCAATTTTAAACTAGTATTCTTCATTATGTTCAGATATTGTATGTAATGAAAGCAGCGCAGTATCACAATGGAATATTACGCCATGATATCGCGTTGTAAAGTCTTCAACTACTTAATCCATTTTGTATCGAACTGTTACGTATGTCTTCAATACTTCTTTAGATTCACATGTTCACATCTGCATTTTTTAATCATTTACACCTATGCACTCAAACATGACTGCCCATCGAGGAGCTGCGCAAGAAGACGCGTTTAAAGAGCTTTGTGATTTACTACACCCCTGGTGGATGAGGAATTCTGAACTTTTCAAAAGTGGTAGTTACAAAATTAGCTGAGACGCCACTCCCCACGTAGGAGGCTAGTTGAAATGACCACTGGGAAGAAATACCAAAGCCACCTTACCAAAGCCACTAATCAAATTAAAAAAAAAAACAAAATTCATAAATCTCTAAAATCAAGAACCTTGGGCCTCAAATATATAACCCATTATCGATAACATTAAAAAATTGTAAGTTCTTGAATAGTTTTAAAGAAAAGGTAAAGCTTTGAAATTTAAAACATGATGATAATGACATAAACAAGTTAAATGAAATATTACATTAAAACTGTGTGTTGTGTGCATTCAAGTATGAATTTATTTATAGAGTTACACATTTGTGTATGGAAATATACCAACTGCAACTCTGTAAATTTTCACTTATTTTATATTTTGTACTTTTTGTATGTTCACAAAAACTTGGATAGTAAATTAGAAAAAAATATTATTAAAAAATCAGACCACATAAAAAATACTACGTAGAAGTATACAGATAATAAATTGTAAACCCAGTACTGCGGACCATCACAACTCTTTATCAATTGTTAGTAATTTTAAGAAACTACAATGTTCATTATCTCTGTAAAACAAGATGGGAATAATTATAGGAATTTATTATTACTATTATTATTATTATTATTATTAAAACAACTCGTAAGCAATTAATTTACCGAGTCAAGACATCGTGTGAAGCCACAGTACCCTTTACTTCAAATATTAATTTTCAAAATAACAATCTTCTCGCTCTCATCACACTCCCATCCCTGAGATACTTCGCAAAAATCCGAAGTGCAACAGTGCGCACGCTATCTTCCCTATTTTGCTGCCTGCGGCCTGTTCCATGAATGTCGAGCGACCCTGCAAAGCCACGTGCCGAGTTCGACTCCTTGTGAGTTATAGAACAGGAAATTCCGATGGCGTTCCATGTCGAGGCGAATTTACATTGTTATTTAATATCCATAAATCGACTTCGATTTCTGTGTCAGTGTCGTTTCATTGTTCCTTTGTCGTTCTATATGTTCGTCGAAACGTATAAACTCGGCTTGTAATGTACTTTTCTCTTCTGTTGCAGGTTTTAGTGGCCGCGTCGCAGGACGCTTTGGGTGACAAAGGTTAGTTCGACTCTCTTGTATCAGCGACACACGTTGCGGAACGCTCTTTCCGAGATAGCATCGACAGGACGCTCCGAAAGTTCCGTTCATTCGGAACGCCGTGTCTCTTAGTATGCTGAAAACAAACAGTGGAATCACGACACACTGAGATAGCGTTCGTAGGAATGGGACATTTCGAGATTCCTAAAAGGATGACATTTACATTTTTGAGGTGACTGTGTCAGATATATTCTTAATCTAACTAATGAAAAAGATTGAGATTGACTTTTCTCATTAATTTATCTCAAAATAATGTAATAATAAACATAATAAAATAAACATAAATATTGCCGGCAATCGTTATCCAACATTTAAAAGTATTTGTTTTCGGTTTCAACAATAAATAACTCTAGTTATTTCACTGAAAATATCTGCGATAACAAGGCGATTTTAAAACAAATAGCGACATAAAGTTGGTAAAAAATTATTGCAACGTCCTCGTGGAATGTCTTGTATTCAAGCGCGTGCCGACTACTCCGAGATAAAACGATAGTATACGACCGCGGATAAAAACCTGTGCACTTCCTGGTAACCCACATCTACGAATTTTAAAAGACCAATGACCGGCAACACCATAAATGTTGTTTTTTTTACCACCGTTATAAGTCCTTTGCTGTGGCTTTTTCACACTTCTGTCACAAATTTATTCCTTGTTTCCATATTGCCATCGTCGTTTCCTTCTCTAAATCTTAGATTTTCGCCCTCTATCCGTTCCGCATATCTTCATTGGCTTTATTCTTGCCATCTATATCGTTTACATCACTCCTCGACGTATGCGATGCTTCCTCATTGATACTGACATTTCTCTACGTTCAAATGTCCCTACCACAATGTTTTCATGAATTCTCGTGAAACTATTCGTCGCTGCATTCGTGTTCTCTTCTTATCTCCACTGTTCTACAACATTCGTTGGCCGCATCGTGAATTTCCATTCATCCGTGTGTTTGCCAACAATTTCTGTCGGTCACACACACACACACACACACACACACACTTGTTTCCTATTTCTACCCAATACAAATAATCGTCCTCGAAACATGATCTGATGAAACTTCCATTTGACACTTACCCAATAGTGTTTCTGTGCAGACATCAGCCGTACGTCCTTCACAGCGTACTATCCCGTCCCTCCCTCCGTCCCTCCCTCCCTCCGTCCCTCCCTCCCTCCCTCCCTCCCTCCCTCCCTCCGTCCCTTCCTCCCTCCCTCCCTCCGTCCCTTCCTCCCTCCCTCCCTCCGTCCCTTCCTCCCTCCCTCCCTCCGTCCCTTCCTCCCTCCCTCCCTCCGTCCCTTCCTCCCTCCCTCCGTCCCTTCCTCCCTCCCTCCGTCCGTCCCTCCCTCGCTCGTAATAACACAGCTATGCTAATCCGACGCTGCGCAGACGCCTCGTGTCATTACGAGACGACCACACGGCGCGGCGCGTCTGCAATCGTAACATCGCCGCTTCGCTGCATTTTACTGTTCAATATGCCATTCAAATGCGATTAACCGCGCCTCGCAGTGCCAACGAAGGGCGCACCCACTGTCTTCTCCGACGCGTCTCAGTCGTTCGAAGAACAATAAACACCGCCTTCGCCTTGCCCCGTTTTGCTCGAGCCACGTGGGTGTGCGCGTTGTTTGTGTTTCCTCTGTAATGGAAGCAATGGTATTCTCGTCGCCGTGTGATATAACACGTGGTGCTAGTGCATTAGTCTACATTTCCAATTTTCTTCTCAGCACGTGGTATTTCATAATAGTGTTCCTTTTGGAAGTTGGACGTTGTAAAACTTTATCGTAACAAGTTGCGGGTGATCTTCAGCCGTACTCATGTTAATGTTGTGTGTTTGCAATTTACGATCGTATTTGCTTCTTCTGATGAAAACTATATGTTTTATTACTTCCCAATATACAGTTATATCCACTGCCATTTACTTCGTAATTTATTTTAATATATCGACCTAGTACCTTAATTCTCCCCTGTTGTTTTCTCTTTTTCAGTTTGATCAATAACTCTTCCGTTTATAACCGCGATTACAAGTACCTCTTCTTTAATGATTTCCTTCCCCTGATTCGGAAAATACCGCCATTTCTTTCAGAATGAAATAATTACTTATAATGACTCATAAGTAAACCTAAAATTTGCATGATTTTCAAATTAATTATAAACAGTTTTGATAAACAATGCTCGTGGTTGTGTCAAAAGAGTTACTCCACTTAACACAAGCATTATTGCAGCCACACAAGGTTTTGTCTACGGTACATGCTACAGCCATCGCCACACACAGTCATAGACGCAAACCCTGTCATATGCATTGGAACCTCTGTCATTACCACTAAAGGTATTTATTCGACAAGACCGATCAAACTGCGCTGGGCGAAGCTTCTCATCAGATAGTCGGCACCTGAAATTAGAACGACGTGCACCTGACAATTCAGTTGCGGCGGCTGCCTTATCAGAGGGGTCGCGTGCCGATTAACTGACAGAGGACGATGCGCAGTCACACGAAGCTGCGGAGAGAAGTGGAGAAGAAAGGAGGAGGAGGAGGAGATGGCGGAGGACGAAGGGCAACAAGAAGAGAACGAGAGGCAATGTACGTCCTGATGCGCACGTGAAATCGTGGGCGTATCTCATCCAGGGAGCACCGATATGCTGTCGCCGGAGCAGCACCCGCTGTACCAGTCGTTGCCACAGACGCCGTTAGCAGCTCCGCGTCTCTCTGACCCTGCGTTGCTAATTCGTGTTGCATTTTGAACGCTTCAGAGAATGCATAAGCGTAGTTCTCGGTCTGGTCCTCGTTACTATTTAACGTTCAGTAGAGGGAGATACACAGACATCGGCAACAGCGTTGGCCTCACGGCGTTTGAGCTTATTGGAGATTGAGAGGTTGTGAGTTCGATACCGACCATGTGTCACAAAGTGGCTTGTGTTCAACATCATCGAGTTTCTGGTGCCTTCTGGCATAGAATTAGAGATTACTGAAGACCAGAGGTACTGGAATAGGTAATGACGTTTTTGTTGTTTCCTTAATAGTGGTCCAAGTCGACCTATTTGTGATAAAATAATAAAATAATAACAATAACAATAATACTAATAATGACTCACACCTTAGCATTAATATTACATCTGAAACTTCATCCCATCCATAATCATTCATCCACCATAATCGTCCATCAGTCCATGGAAAGCAAATTACCATAGCGTTGGGGAAAGGGAGGGGAATTTCCCTCGACTACGCTCCCCAGAGTGCAGCACTGTTAGCTTCATCGCGTGAAGATCAAGTTAATAAAATATTGAATGATGGGATTACAGGTTTGTAACTTTCTTGCGGATTATGATGAAAAGTTCTGTTTTTAAATATTTTAGAAATAAAAAAATCACGTCAAGTCAACTATTTCACTAATCGTTACTAATTTATCGGATTATTAATTCCCTTAAAAGACTTTATGTAAACATATTTTACTGTTATTTATCACAACAGGAAACACAGTTGTGGAAATATTTCATGGTCTGACAATATACAAAACTGCTAATTGAGAATATGTATCGCAAAGGATAATTACAATCGGAAGATATTATATTTTTCTGAATGAGTTTTTTTGTTCTATCTTTAACAGAATGCAGGAAAAATGACGAACATGTTTCAGGAAGTATTTGGTTCTCCAGAAACAGAATGTATTTATACATTGCTATTTTTGTTGTCTTTCATATTTTGACTTGTGGAAAAATGTCAAGTTCGAGACTTCAAAAATTCAATGCCAATTCTATATTCCTTTGCAACTGTGGAATTAAGTTTTTTATAACCCTGATTTTGCAGTAAATCCGCCGTCTGGTTAATAAAACTGCATATAAACATGGAATTATTCTCAGTACTGTTGTCACAACCTCTTCTCCGAATTTCCATGAAGTGGTAAATTACTGCGATCATTAATTAAGAACAGACACTATTACATGATCAAATTGTTTTCACTGTATTTCATTCGATTAACAATTCGGAGAACCCTGACGGCGCCACAGAGATCGTACGTAGCAGAGCAGAACATTATTAACATACATAGTACGCATTTAATATGAAAACGTTCATGATACTACGTGATAAATTAGCAACCTTAGCCAGTGTACTAAAGTTTTTAATCACTTGTCAATTCCAGAAATCGTGACAATAAACACACAGAGTTGTGTATTTCAAAATGATGGTAATGATAGATAAAAAATCTTTTAACTAGCACAAATTATTTATGTTATTATTCTCCTTACGGCTCCACAGTTGAACTCGAGTTATGCTTTATATCACCCATGCACTCGCAGTTGGCGTTGTGTCCTTCCAGTCCTTGGAAATGGACCATATGCAGGCAGGTCATTTGCCTTTTGCGCAGAGGTTAAAATTAAACTTTGAAAATTTTATTGACATGTTAATTAGTTCAGGGTAGTGAAATGTTATTCTATACATTTTTTCAGTTGCTTCCTACTAATCGACAGTCTAACCCCCTAAGTCTAATGGGTGAAGAAGATCAATAGACGCGGCCATTAAAGATCAATTTCGGCAACTTCCTTTTTCATGAATGCCTGAAAAAATTTGTTTTTAATTTGTGTGTATTGGGTTTCAGCCGGAGTTTACTGTACTTTATATGGGGATTTGAGATAGGGAAAATAATGAATTGGAGGTAAGGTAATAGTTACAGTGCGCTATGCGTTCGACAATTAGTTCTGTACGAAGTTGGTCGTTAGTAACGAATCATGAGAAACTGGCGAATATCCTGAACTGGTTTGGTCGGACTGAACTGGTACTGGAATTGGAAAACTTGTAATTTGGCGAGGCTTAGGATTGAAGTGGTTTGTCAATGGGAAGAGTTCTCGTCCGTCTGATGCTCTAGCATCTATCTGGAATTGACAAAGGAACACTCTCAGAGAACAAATGGCATCCACGGAATGCTCTCATCCAACCCAGGTATTAACTTGTGGCTAAATTCCGCTGGAGGCTGTGCTCTGGGTATTTACAAATTAGCGAAGATAAACACATCAGTTCCACAGAAATAACATTCCCGCACTATTTACAGACACTCGAGATATCATGGACGGCAATCAAATGAATCCCTATTCGTGACACGAAGGGGGCGACCCCGGGAGAAAGCACACAGAAAATGGTCGATTCGTGCCGCACTCTCGATCTCGCGGCCGCAAGGAACGAGTCGACCGAGCGAGGAAGTAAGCCCGCCGAGGCAGTCGAAGACCAGGCAGATGCGTTTGTAGGCCAAGGTGGAGGTCGCGCGTCAATGACAGCCATTGTGCGCACGCGCGCGCGCCTCGACCTCTCAAGGTGACGGCGCGGACCGCAGCGGCGGCGGCGGCGGGCGTCCCCGGTTCGAGGCCCAGTCACGTTCTCTTCGCAAACGTCACGTGGTCGCTCGCGCCAACAGGCTGCCGGAACGGTAGGGGATCCTGCGGATTGCATCGCGGCTAAAAACGAGTTTGTGTCTGCTTTGACTTGGTCAGGGATTTTATAAGCGAAGTATTGCTGAAATTACTAGCACTATTGTTCTAGCATTTCGAAGTAAAAATGATTGTTGTATAGCCGTTAGCCAAAATGGATATATTTTGAGTGCATTGTGTCAAAATTTATTGTGGTATCTACAAAAATTGTATAGTAATATATATATATATATATATATATATATATATATATATATATATATATATATATATATATATATTGTGACGTACCTGATTGTCGGTACTTTCCACTGCAAATAAAAGTTGTAACGGACGGGTGTCTTACTCGTGAATGGGTCTCTTAAAGGAATCGACGTTACATTGGAAAATCAAAGTAAAGAGTTTACCAAAACACAAATACAATTTATTCTTGAAATGACATGTCATATACATGATCAAACACATAATTATTCTCCGTCTTGGTACCAAGATTCTGTATACAATGTGATTTCATCATACCTGGGGCCCCAATGAATACCTCGTTTGTCCCGGATTATCGCCAGCGGCGGCGGCGGCCAATGACCTTCACTGCAGCCCGGCACCCCCGGCGGTTGATGGTGTGGATTCGCCTCTGGTCGGCCGCGGCGACGGCAACGCGAATTCCTCGGCTCCGACGCTGGTTGTTCAACGTACAGTTCTGCTTACACACTCACGGCCTCTCGATGATGTCCACGTCGCCCTAGCGATGTACTTCTAATTATATCGCCACACCTTTCATTAGTTCTTTTCCACTTCCTTATTGTTACCACTGAGCACGTGGCCACTACTCGCACCGGCGTCAGCTTCACGATGCACAGTTTTATTGTTATTTCCACTACGTTTGATGTCACGGTTACAAGCTATAGTTTCTGCACACCGACCTATACCAACGTTCCATTTACTGGCTTCTAATCTGCATTTCCATGAACATTTCATTGAATCTTATCTCCTTCGTCGCGAACACTGTCTTACGCTTCTTCCGCAGCCAACGGTTAATTCTCAACTGCCAAACTGCCGCTCTCTGCTCGTAACGGCCGAAATCCCCCCCTCGCTGGGCCACGGCGGCGGCAACGTTCACTAGTCCCCCCACCGCCGATCGCCGCACCTGCCGCTATGCCGCGCAGTTCAAAATTAGTTGTAATTATATTCTTGTACTTTTTGTCTTTAATTGCGTATGGAAACGCTTCCGCGTTTCAATATATATATATATATATATATATTGTGACGTACCTGATTGTCGGTACTTTCCACTGCAAATATCAAGGTTATAAAGGACGGGTGTCTTACTCGTGAATGGGTCTTCAGAGGGAATTGATAATACATTGGTAAATCAAAGTAATAAATTAGTATAAACACAAATACAATTTATTCATGAATCAACGTCTAATACACCTGATTAAATACATAAGACCTCGATGTCTTGGTACCAAGATTCTAGTTACCATATCTTATCATACCTGGGGCCCCATTAAGTAATTCGACTGTCGCAGTTGCTCGCCCTCGGCGACGGCGACTGTTGACCTTCACCGCAGCTCGGCGTCCCCAGGCGGTTGGTGACGCAGACACGTGCCCCGCCGGTCTGCAGTGGCGGCGACGAGAATTCCTCGGCCGCAATCCGGGATTTTTCCGCTTTCAGTTCCACACACACACACACTCACAGCATCTCCTGGATGTCCATTTCGTTCTATCATATACTTGGATGACGTCGCAGCACTCTTTATCAGTTCATTTCTGCTCCCCTCTTGCAACCGTCGAGCACGTGGTTACACTCCGTGCCGGCATCCATTACACTACCCACTATTCTATTGTTCTTTCTACTGCATTCCTTATCACGAACGCAATTTAGAGTATCTACGGGCTAATCACTCCCGACTTCCACGTTACCGGCTTCTAATCAGCGATTCTATAAACCTAACACTGTTTCACGTTCTTCGTCTTTGGTAATGTCCTGCTCTGCTTACAGCTAACCGTCTTTTTCCGGCCACTTTCTTCCACTCGCTCTCAGCGACTCTCCTCAACGGCCGTCTCCCGGCTACTGCTTTCAACCGTCGCGCTCGACTCGTAACGGCCGAAATCCCCCCCTCTCTTGCTAGGCCACGGCGGAGGCAGCGTCCACTCTTCCCCCCACCGTTTGTCCTCGCACCTGCCGCTATGCCGCGCAGTTCAAAATGAGTAGTAATTATACTCCTGTACTTCTTGTCTTTAATTACGTATGGAAACTCTTCCGCGTTTCAATATATATATATATATATATATATATATATATATATATATATTAAAAAGTGTACTTAAGATAAAATATAACTTTGCAATTACATGATCGTGTTAGAAAGTGCGGAAAACATTGGTGTGTACCATTGTATATTACTGGTGCACACCATTGTATTTCTGAGGTCAAAGAAGCGTGGAAGACCTACACATCTCAAAAATTATATTTTTTGTAGAATCTTTAACAAACAATCAGCCAAATGCCTTTCATGTTTAGTCAGTTCTTTATTTAAAGAATTTACATATGTATTTATTTATACATTCAAAATTTCATAATACAAACGATGCCAAAAACGGAATTTTCTAATGCAGAAATAGCTACGAAAACACAATATCAAGATCAAAGCATTACAGTCCCCAACAAGTTGAATATACTTCGTCAGCAATAAAAGTCATATAAAATTATTGTTTTACCACCATGATTTCAAGCAAGGACTGCAAGACATTTCCTCCAGAAGTGAGGTGTGTTATGTATTTTGAGAAAACCAGTCGATGAAAAGTTTTAGACTTCAGTGGTGTCGCACAATTTGAATGTTGGAAGCTTCACTATCAGCTTCTGTTCGTAAAATTTTGAGTTTGATTATATAATCCGTATATTAATTACATGTTTAGTCACAGAAAAACAAAGGCGATTAAACACTATGTTGAAGATCAATCCACCAAAAACTACAATTGAAAATAAATGAAAATCGATTTTAATAGGAATATTGTGCTGCTTAACAAATAACTCTTGCTATTGAAAGATAGCTCTAAACTTGCTATTAAATAAAGCAATATTTCTCGTGTTCCCATTTTATTTGAGAACATCTTTGGTCCTACAGGACAATGACGTAAACACATAACTAGAACTACTCGTAGCATGTCTACTCACTCGTTTGTTCTTCATGACTTTGAAACAAATGTTAGCGTTGTTAGTCAGAAGTGTATGTTCTGCAAGGTTGACAACAAGACAATATGTTAGTGAGCCTAGTTCATAATATATCATAGTAGACGAGACAGCAAACAATAATAAGTATTATTTATTAAGGAAGTCGTTCACGCCTTCTGTTGAAGTTCAGTATATACGACACAACATAGGTACTCGTATTGCAGGGTTTATGTCGCTCACGCAAGTAGCGTTTCTGAAAGTGAAATGCTGTTCTCTGGAGAAACAGTTTTACTGAAGATACTGAAAGCAAATATTTGCTCTTAAATACCCACCTATTGGCTCACGACTAGAGACAATCTGTTATAGTCAGATTTTCTATCGTAAAATACAGATTTATGTAATTTAATAACTCAAGATCCGTTTACGAGTCTTAGTAAGAAGATTATACTTCAGAAAATAACATCTTTGGTTAAGATCGCAGACACTGTTGAACGAAAGAGCTCAGCCCTTACCACAACAAGACATACGATAATCCCGCTACACTGTAATCGCCGTATCAACTACTACATTTCACGTATTGGGGTGCTCTATCCTCGTTCTGGTGTTCCACCGAGAGATTCCTGAGTTACTCTGTAACATGGAATGCAGAAACCATCTGTAAAATGGAATGCATAATCTTCTTGTTTCTCATAATGAACACTATGTGGCATAGGACTATCTGAAATTACTTAATTTTTATACCCGTTTATCATCAATAGCGAGTTGGACGTACTAATACGCCTTTACACTTCCCCTCAACCTTTACACTGACTCTGAACTTATTTGCCGTTTTTTTCATTTCTGTGATTGTCACCGCTGCTTCCTAACCTCACGAGCTGCAGATATCTCAACAGCGTTTCTCCATCGCAACAAGTCCCATTTCCCCCTCAACCCGAACAAAACTCTTGCGTCGAGAGCCAGGTTGCAGCGCGATGTGCTCGGCTGGCGAGCGACAGGGCAGACTGCGCACCGTCAGCCTGCTGCCGCACACCGATTTGAGCGGCGTGGCTAAGACGCAGCGGAGAAGGGAGAGGGGCGGGTAAAGCAGAGCAGGGAAGGAGGGATGAATGAAGCCGTGCAGAAAGGAGCGAGTAGGGACAGAGACTGGCGCGGAGGGACAGACAGAGGCAGGGAGGGACATAGATGGGCTGGGAGGGCGGGGTCTGAGAATGGTGGAGAGAGACCAAGATGTACACAGAGGGAAGACGTGTGTTAGAGACAGGTCGGGAGGGACAGAGGTGAGCGGGGAGGGACAGTGGCAGGCTGGGAAGGACAGATGGGCAGGGTGGGACAGAGGAACAGAAAGGAATGGAAGCAACTGAGGAGGGACAGCGGTGGGTAAGGAGGGACTGCCCACCGCTGGGGTTGGACGGAGAGGCAGCGATGGGCGGGGAGGGACTGTCCGGCGTTAGGCGGGGAAGGACAGGGTTGGGCGGGGAGCAAGACAGAGAGAGCCGGGCGGTACAGTAGCGGGCGGGGAGAGACGGAGAGTGATGGGGTGGGAGAGAAGGGAAGGAGCCGAGAGAGACAGGGTTGTGATCGAAGGGTGGTCGGGAAGGAGGTAACTTCGCTGTGGCAAACGAGCCGTAGCGCGGGCCACTCTGGCCCCATTGTGCCATTAGGCGCTGGGCGCTCCCAGGACGAGCAGGGCGCCCGACCGTGGCAGCAGCCGGACGCCACGGGCCAGAAATGAAATTCATTTTCTCTTCCAAGTGGAATTTCTTTTTATTACAATTATTGCCCGATTTCTTTTATTTATAACCCTTCGAACGTCTCAGACAAAGACCTAAATTGACAATAGCGAATCTTATGAAAGCGAAATAAGTATGAGGAAATTGTCAAATTTCGAAACAGATTTTACAATGAGTTAAGAAGGCATTTTCAATATTCGTTCGTTTTTCTGGAAAAGGTTGTGTTGATGAGAAATGAACGTCCTCTCTATATTTTTGTAATAATTATTACTTTATTGACTTCAAACTATAAATAACATCCAATTAATCTGAAAATGCAAAATTTATTTTGAATATAACTGTAAAAAATAATGTAAACACACAAAAACGATATTTTAATGAAGTTAAATAAAGCAAATCAGGACGTTCCAGAGGGAGAGGTACGAGATTGTAAACGAAGGAGGGATATTTATAAATTTCGCAAGTTGACACAAAGAAAGGAGATAGAGATTACGAAAACAAAACTTTATGTATGTGTTTTTTAGTAGACCTTAATTCAAAGTGTTTATGAAAGTAATATGACGTAAAGTTTTGTTTCGTTATAATAAATAACCTCCGATACATTTTAGTGATTGTTTTGCCACAGTGAAACCGATTTCCCGGCGTTGATCACGTACTTATTTATTACAATTTTGTATTACACAGGTCCACCCGCGCAGCTCGCTTGGAAGCAATGCAATTTGCATACTCGCATTCTACCACTGTACACGTCACTTCTTCCCTCCCCCACAGGGGTATGTAACCATCACAGACCTTTTTTTTAATATTGTAAGTGATGGTTTACTAAGTGTGAATGACATCGGTTCTTCTGTTTTATAGCGGGGCTTGAACAAGCATTCAGTCAGCAAAGGGTCGCAAGAGAAAACGTTTCAGGAGAATCAAATTAAAATCGTGTTATAATTTAGCCAATTAAATTTCCTTTCGACCTATTTAAATTTACTGCAAAGTGTATTTTGTTGCAATTATTTAACATGAATTACGTTCGTGTATATCAATTTCATTATTAAAAATGTATTGATTTCTGGGAAATTGCATAAATTCTGTTCTCTTCTCCCCAACTCTGGTTCTACATTCAGCGATATATATTGTAATTTAAAATCGAGAAAAATACAGGACGAATGTTGGGATTAAAATATGAAAATTGATCAGCAGTTGTCTATTGAATTTCACAGATATTTATTAAATTATGTTCTCGATTCGTTTCTTTTCTCGATATGTTAACTGTAATAATTGATTATTATATCCTTAAATTTCAGGAAGCACATAACAAGAACAATCATATATATTTTAGAAAGCAATAGAAAATTGTGTTTTTATTCGCATCAAATCCTTTATCCAAAAATACGGAGTTTTTAAATACTACTTGATTATAAGAAGAAAGTATCTAATTACTAGCTTTCACATTTTTTTAAGAAGCAAGAAAAGAATGAATGACCGTTCATTGTAATTTTTTTAACACTTTTACATACAGAAGATTTACGTGAAAAAAAAACTGAAAAAACTTTCATCTTTTGAACAAAAGCAATGTCTTGTTAATTTTACCTCCCATACTGATTCAATGAAAATCAATACATTGACAACTAACAGACCACTACTGAGAACAAAGCTACTCATTTCGACTTGGAGTAATTCAATAACCTCCACTACAATAGACACCGATTGCATCAGCTAGCGTATCTATTACTTACAGTCCAGTTCAATTTACCACCAAGTGTTATAATTGTCTGATTATACCTCCGTATTGTCTCTAGGGTAGCTATTATCTTGCTTTCCGACAACTAAACGCGAGACGCGCAACTGGCCATTCAATTGCAAATCCATGCCAAACCCACTTGTGCAATACAGTTCATACAACAACAGTTGTTAGTTATTTTCAAATAATTATTCAGGCACAAATTGTTAATAATGTAGGGCTAATAACATGAATCATGAATCAATTAAATGAATCACTTAAAAAATAAAGTTGGAAATAATCGGAATGCCCTCAGCACAGTATGCGTAAACCTTCAATTTCACGTCAGTATTTTTCCCGGCAATATGAAAACTTTGATAGTTAGATAAATTAATGAACGCATATATATGTTTACTTTTATTATGTTATGTTTACTTTGAATTTTATTCTCGAATAATTTTAAAGATACTTAATTTTTAGGAAATATTAGGCCTATTGCCCACGCCGCGGCAGAAGCGCGCGCACGTCATTCATCAGGGCTCTTCGCCGACGACGGACAAAGGGACCGAAGCAGGTACCTGCTGCGGTCCCTTTGTCCGTCGTCGCCGGAGGGTCGGCGAAGAGCCCTGATGATTGACGTGCGCTCTTCTGCCGCGGCGTGGGCAATAGGCCTAATACATTTCTGGCGACGTGTACCGTCTCCAAATCGCCTGATTCTTTCGTTGTTCCTGCGCCATGTGGTGCATCCGCAAAGCCGCTTTCGTGGAAGCGGAGTGGCGAGTCGCTTTGTGTGCTGGGGCACGCGTCTGCCTCGCGCAGCTCGGAGGGGCCCAACCTTCCTTTAGGCCAAGGCCTCAGCCCTCTGGACGAGCTACGGCCCTGGCATGGCGGGGCAAAGAATTCTCAACCTGGGGTGTGGTGGTAGATATTTGTGCAGGGTGGGTGTGTGGAAAACACGCAAAACTGGGGAAAATCTAGAAATTTAATTGCTCTTGTGAAGACAGAGAAAAATATCATGAAATTTGTACAAGAATCGTTAAAATTAAATCGTTAAATTCGTTAAATTCCGGGAAATTTTAAAGGATTATAAAACTACATATTAATTCTTAAAACTCAAGTACGACATTCTCTTGTGCTTAATTGTAATTTGTTGAAACAATATTGAGGGATGTAGTTCACTGGACGTGTTCTTGACTTACACCACATATAATTACTTAATTACAAGTCAAGATCACATTGCCAATAATATTACGTAGTGATGTAATATACCAGTATTTCCTCAGTTTTGAGTTTTCTCGTTATGTTGTTTTAATTAAACACTTGCTCGATCAGATGCACATGGTTGAGTGGCTGTAGCACGAGGTTCTAGCCCTACAAACAGAATTAATTGCAGTATAATTCTCATTAATTTGCTTTGGTGCCTTGGTCCGAGTAAGACGTGGTACCGGATGAACCTCTGAGCTGCAGCAACTCCGTGTGGAGTTTGGATGGAATCTGAACATAATGTTGCTGAGAGATTGTAAAATTTCCTTGTTATTTAGTAAGATGTGTACATTTATATACGTTTTTTGCATATCGAATTATTGTATATTGTGTATTCATATTTATGTTTTCTTTCCTTTCTACACTAGTCTTGATGATGGAATTCAATGATTCCAAAGTGCCGGTAAACTAATTGTTTAATCGTTTCCACTCCGAGAAAATCACATGAACTACATCCCTCATTACATCGTGGTTGTGTAGGTGCGAGAATTTTGAAGGTTGAAGAAATATTGTGTATTAGCACACTCTCCCAAAGAAATAAAAGAGCTGACGAATTAAAAATTGGGTTGATTTAATATTTTTTAAGTAGTGAGAAATTTAAAATATTATCAGAAAAAATATTCAAACACGCAGTGAAAAACCGAGACAACAGAAAATTTTGATCCAAAAACTGAGTGACCACTCTCCAAAAAATTATGTAGGTGCTAAGAGAAAATTAGTTTTGATAATAAAGGATAAAATAGAAACAAAATGAATAAGAGACACGTCTCGGCGATTTTCTATTTGAAATAATTTGTGTGAAATTATCTTCCTATCGCCAGCTATATTAAGTGAATTTATCGCCAGCTATATTAAGTGAATTCAGAATGCAGCCAAAAGGGCAATTTTATAATAAACGCTTAAAGTATATGGTCTTATTTCATCTCCAACATAAATATAACAAACAACTAGAAACCGAAAAAAATACCAAACAAGAATTATATTCTCGTGCAAGTTTATACCGTCTTTACTAATGTATTGTTTCCATTTGAATGATGAGTAGTTTTTATTGGTGAATGTTTTAACTACTGAAATAACTATCAAATGTATTGTCAAGTAGTGATTGCTATTGCTATTTTTAAATCTCTCACCACTCCACTTGAATATTGTGTATTAATTACTTGACAGAAATTATGTCGCAAATCCATGTCACCAAACACGATTTCAAATAAATCTGCATACATTCAAACCTTTCCTCGAATGATGCGCTACTTTTTTGAGAAAATCAATGTACGCAAACAATCCAGGAATTCAAGTTGACGACAGGCACCTACAGGACTTTCAACAGGCAAATAGAACTAGTTGTCAATGGGGGATTATTTTAAACAGGACCATAGGGAGAAAAGCAAAATTTAAAAGTGTGTTGCGCTGTGTAACAAAGTTGCTATACTCGTAGGAGGCTATTCTGCGTGGCTGCCACGGAGTCTTTCGGAGTATGCTAATCGAAACATCTCCCTTGGAGCCGTGGTACGTGGGAGGGTTTCCTGCCTAGACGATGACTCAGTCTAAGAAACGCCAACCGCCGAGATTACGGGAGCGTGTGCATCCACTCGCATAACTCCATACCCACAGTAACCAAAACTATATTTCAAAGAAACCTCATTAATTTTATATGCACTATGAAGTCACGTGTTCCTGAAATCTATTTGTAGAAAAATGTACTATCTTAGTAATAATGTGTATAACAATAATAATAATAATAAATAATAATAATAATAATAATAATAATAATAATAATAATAATAATAATAATAATAATAATAATAATAATAATAAGAAGAAGAAGAAGAAGAAGAAGAAGAAGAAGAAGAAGAAGAAGAAGAAGAAGAAGAAGAAGAAGAAGAAGTCGGTCCCGGCGAAGGTGGCGTAGACTGTTGCGGCAGCCGGGAGGCTGCCATTTCGAATCCTGCGTAGACATCGTCGTATATCTGATTGTCCGTTCACACGTCATCATCATGATCCTATCATCTCATAATTCACACCTGAAGGTGTAACGTTTGTAATCGTTATTAATCCCTCCCGTAATTTTTTTTCCAATTTTGATAATGCATTTCAAGCTGACACTACATTGAAAAGTAGGATACAAGGTGCGTGTGTTATATCTCGCCCCGCCTAGCGTGTAGATAAGTATTAATCAGTGAGGGCAGTGTCGCGGATGTAGGCGTTTCAAAAGCCATGTCACATTCCGTATCTTGCAAGAAACGATACACAGTCAAGGAACCTAACGATCTACACAATGTTGCTAATGAAGCCAACACCTACAGGAAACTATGAAGTTAACATTGCCGTTTCACTACGTGAAAATTCCATTCACAATGCGATTTATGTTATTTCCATTTATTCAGTCAACACAGGAAACGAACTTGCAGTTTATTTCTACATTGGTAAACTTAACATTTACGACGTGATGAGATTTTTTATCGTTCAATTGACGTAGAATTTTTCCTAAAAACGAGAAGAAAACATTGATTTCAAGTTTTTTTGGCAACTGTAGCAATATGAACTCGGATCAGTAGATACCAGATGGATGTATGACGAAATGTCGACTCCATAGGAGACAATTATAAACAATAATCTCAATTCCATGAATCTCCATCAACACCCTTTTATCTTCCTCCTCCTCATCTTTTCCCAAAAAGGCATCCAAGTATTCTGCAACGGTGCGGGACGTGTCTTCCGCCGAGAGCGAAAGCAGGCCAAGGTCCCGGACCGCGTGTCCTTCCTTCGAGTCTCCGCGACGGCGATGACAACGCAGGCGGCGACGGCGGCGCTGCGGGGATGGCAGGAGCAACGGCGGAGACCGTGGCGTCGAGGAAGTGAAGACCAAGAAAAGCAGAGAAGAAAAGCGGGGGAAGAAGAGAAGAAGGAAAAACGGAGGATGAAAAGGTGGGGGCGGAGGAGAAGGAGGCGAACGGGGACAACGTGAACGAAGAGGAAGAGAAGAACGACAATGAAGCGGGAAGGAGAAGACAGTAAAAGAAGCAACGGAGAATGAGCAGGAAAAGAATGCGGAGGAAGAGGAAAAGGAAGAAGTAGAGGATGAGATGAATGAGAAGGGGAAGAGAAAGAGGAGCAGGAAGAGAACAACGAGAATGAAGCGAGAGATGAGGAGTAGTAGATGGAAGAGAATGTGATGGTAAATCAGGAAATGAAGGAGTTGGGAAAGGATCAGTAGGAGAAAGAAAGATGTGGTTGAGGAGGAGAAAGGAGAGTAGGAAAGGAAGGAGAAAAAGGAAAAGGATAAGGAGGAGAAGAATAAGAATGAGGAGGAGAAGGATAAGGATGTGGAGGAGAAGGATTAGGAAAAGTAAAATGATAAGAAGGAAGAGGAGGACAACAAGAACGAAAGAATTGCGGAGGAGGATGAGGAGGAAGAAAAGGAAAATTATGCAGAGGAGGGGAAGGACATGATGCGGAATGGTAAAAAAAGAGGCAGGCGAGAAAGAGGCCGCAGAGGAGGAAAAGAACAACGAGCATAAAGCGAGAGATGAGAAGTAGGCGAAGGAGAAAGGGGCGATGCAGTGTGAAGCAGGGCGCGGGGGTGGGCGGTGGAGGTTCAGCCAGAGGCAGGGGGAGTCCGAAGCGGAATCCGCAATGTCGCCGCGTCCAGTGCAAAAATCCACCCGCTTCCCCCCCCCCGCGCCCCCAACCGCGCGCGCGAGCGAGCGCGAAGGCCGCCGGCGCCGGAATGCGGGGGCGCGTGCAAACACGTGCTCTCGCGCGGCCCGGAGCGGCCTTCCGGTTAACGAGGCCCCCGGAGGCCGCCGGCCACGCGCCGGACGCCTTTGCGCCGCCGACAAGTGCGTTCCGCGGGCGGCCGCGTTCATGCCGGGCGCTGCGCAGGAGCTACCGCACGCGGCTCGCTAGCGGAGACACAGCGACCGCGCTGTCACTCTCGGCGCGGATTCAGACAAATCTGCACAACTTCTCGCTTAATGGACGAGACATACTGTTATGTCTCTACACGATCGATTCTAGTTGTTCCAGCTTGAACATGAATTTACCCCCCCCCCTCCCCCCAGAAAAATACCATTTTAGAGGTTGCACAGAGAGCATACTACTACACGATTAGTTCATTTGAGACAGCAAGAATTGAGAGAGTAAGACAAAGAAATGGAAATATCCGTGTAATTAAATAAATAAATAATGGGGCTTCAGTTTTATCCACTCTTCGTGGGTCTGTTTGGAGGTTACAAATATAAAAAAAAAACATTTAGATCAGCACATTCTGTATTACTGCGTCATATGATCAGTACAAGTATAATTAATTACATATAATTTTCGCACCTACAATATACGATTTTTTTATTCTTCTATTTACTGAAAAACCTAGTTGGCGCCGAAAGATTCAAGCCCATTAAAATGCAGTTCATTTTGTGACAGTCTTGACATTACTACTCGCACTTTTTTCCTAACGTAAGCAATCAAATAAACGGGGGAAATATTTCTCGATTCGGTTCATAGTCTCCCCTGCTTAGTTATGATCAAAAAGTCCAAGCGAAACTCTGCAAAACTTCTCGCTTAAAGTACAAGACATACTATTATGTCTCCAACCGATCAATTCTAGTTCTCCGATATTGAACATAAAATAATATCTTCATGAATTTACCCCCAGAAAAAAAATGTCATTTTAGAAGTTACACAGAGGCAGCATACTACTACACGAATAGTTGCGCCCTCTACTTGAGCCCCGTGTATCTTTCGTATGCGACACCCCTACTTCCGCCGTGACCGCCGCCGTCCCTTCCAGCACCACCGATACGGTTCGTGAACTCGCCGGCGGCTGGCGAGTTTCTTGCGCTCGGCCACCTGCGAGTCCGGAGCCGGCGGCGTCGCGTCGCCTAACGTCGCGACGCCGTAAGAGGCGAAAATCCAAAGACGGAGGCGGGGCGGATCGGAGGCGATTCGTCCTTTGCATGGCCAAGGCGAGCCGCTGCCTCGTTAACGGGCGCGTCACATGCGATCGAATTTGCGCGAGTCGCCGCTGTAATTGGCGAGGCGAAGCGAGGCGAGGCGGTGCAGTTCGAGGAATCGAGGCCCGACACGGGGCTCAGGTGCAGCGGAGGCGCGGGCGGACGGGGCGTTGATTGAATCATTCATAGGTCGATGGACGGTTTCCGGCACGTCAACTGCCGTGCTAATTAGCTCCTATAGTGTAGTGTTTTGTCGCGGGAGGTGGTGGTGGTCGTGGTGGTCGTCCCCCGCTGGTTGGTGAGACCCGGCGTCGACCTACATGTCGGCATGCGGCGGGGGAGTTCCTCCTCTAGGTACCTTTCCCACTCGGGACAAGCTCTAGGCCCTTGTTTGGTCTCCCAACATTGTGTAGGGCCTATGGTGCCCCCTATAGTGTAGTGCATGTAAGTGTATGTGTGTATGGTTAGAGGAGAAGACAAGGAAGAAGGAAGAAATCGGTACAAGTTTCGTTCTCCGCTGGTTAGAGTACTACTCCGGAATTCGCCTGGTATTAATTGTAAAAACTGCCGGTCAGGTCATCCGGCCGCTAGAATTCCCCTCCAGACTGCGGCTGACATCGATATTGCTTTCTGGCTAGGGTCGAAAATCAGCTGCGATCGAACCCTACGAGTTTTGGTCCGAGTCCCTACAGAGGCAGCAATAATGCTGATCTGGGCGAAATTCATCGGGACGTGCAGCACAAATGGGGACGCGTATACGTCACTGCGTATTACACTTATAACTGACACCTGCGCTTTAATAAAATTTACAATATTCCATGGCAGGGTTTCTCATTTTTTCCATTCTCAAGTCCACTCAGTACTTATTAGTATTTTGCCGTATAACTATCACCAAATCTCATTACTCAGGACCTGTCTTTTCAAGTGAAACACACAAATAGGGAGTCGATGTGTCTAAATGCCTAGCGAGCACTATTTCAAAGCTGTAGAAATAGTTTTGCAAGTAGAGTCTGCATTGAGTACCAAATTATCACAATTGGAGTCAGTGGAATTATCGTTATATGTATCAGTGCACGTGCACGATATAGCGGCGGCGATGGTGTGACGGTTAGCGTACCGGACTGTTATACCCAAGCTCGCGGGTTCAAACCCGATCGAAGCCGTGGATTTTTAGGGCGACAAAATCCTTCGTACGCCTTCCTTCGGAGGGGAAGTAAAGCCGGCTGTCCCATGTTAGTAGATTTACTTGCATGTAAAAGATCCTCAAGCCTAAATGACGCCTCTGAGCTAAATTCAAATCGCCTGTTTCTCGCCCAAGAAATACCTCCTTCCTCTGCTAGTTGGTGAAAGGAGCGTAGCGAAATTTGCGTGGTCAGACAGAAGAGCGGGCCTGATGGCCCGAGTCTCGCCACGTAAAATAAGGCCAATTCAATTCAATTCACACCTGAGAAGTCTGAATTGCATTGGTTAATCATCGCCATTTTTGATTCACTTTAACAACAGGTTATCTATTTCAGTATAATTATCTATTTATATTTTCACTATTATTATGTATTATATATTAATATATTTCATATAAGCATTTTCCCGTACCTCATACCATCTGAATTGTCTTTGTGTACGAAATCTGCGTTTGAGAACCTCTGTTGTATGGAATGATTAAAATTACGAAACCGCAAATTATGAACACTATCAATGAATGTCGCTGACATTAGAATCGATGTAGTGAGTGAGTTCTCAACGACTTTTAGATTTACATTAATGGTGAGCTGATATTAACTGTGAGTAATAGTTTAGGGAGACGTCGACCCGGACAATGAGGACGACGTGAATAGTAAGGGGCGACGTTGATATTGCGATAAGTGTAAGACGGCAATGAAGTTGACGATGTTTTTGAGGTTCACAACGGCCAATGACGATGGCACTGACGATGATGAAGCAATTCCAGGTGTCGTGATAAATAATGAACGTGATGGAGTAGATAGTGGAGCGAGTACACTCCAAGTGAAGTTGCCGCAAACTCGTTTTGTCCGTCATGAATTCCACATGAAGTAATTGAATTGTGAATTCCGGTCCCTGGACATGGAGGAAACTCAGATGGCCAAAATGCTACGTGTAGTCGGAAAGGAAAATGTGTCATGAAAACCCTCAATTTTGTTCGGATTAATTTTTAGTTTTATATAGTTTTGTAAAAATTGTAATTTCATATCTTTTATGTCTAATTTTCTATTTTATTCTCAAAAAATGATAATTCGTTAGATATGAACGTACTAACTTTTATTTAGTTATTCTGTGCATTGAAAACTCGGCTACTAGAAGCCCATTTATTCAATTCATCTCTAATCCAAGAGTGACTTGATATTTGGCTTATAACAATACCTTGCAATATTAGTTTCAATAATCTGACCACTAGAGATATCATACTTTTAGTGAATACTTGAAATTAATTTGAATCGCTTGTTTTCTGTAAAACTCAACAGATTACCCTACAATGCTACAGTAAATTTAGTTTTCTAACTCCTCCATACAGCAACTCCAGTTTCCTCCATACAGGAACAACATTTCTCCAATACAGCCACCAACCAGATGCACCGGCCTACCTGCAATAGGCACTAAATGCATTATCACCCTGTCCTACACCCTCATTAACTATCTACATTCGCCGCAACGTTTCATATTTCTCCGCCGAAGCGCGCGGCACAACTTCGCGCCGCCGCGCCGGGGCGTGGGGGTGGGGGTGGGGGTGGGGGGGCTGCACGTCAATGCGAACGGCGCGGCGCGGCGGGCGTGAAGTTATCTCCGCGACAGGTGTCGCCCGCTTGGAGACGTCCGCTGCAGAGTAACGCAACGCGTCGCGCGCTGCCCGATCCATCATTCGGCAGGGGGCGGTCGCCACCGCGCTGCGACCGCTCGCAAACCGCCACTCCCCCACCCCGCCCCCGCCGCTGGGTATCCACGAAACGAGATTACGGGAGAACCACATCACTGTGGTGCTGGCTTAGCGTGGCATCTCCGACGGGTGTTTTTGTGATAGACATTTTTTTTATTTCTAATGTGCAACTTGTTAGTAATAATAAAATTGCAACTTTATACAGTTGCCTGATTCCATCCTCGGACGGAGAAAGTTGGATGAAAAATAGTGATATAAATACTTTTTTGATTTGTTGTATTATTAGAAAATTTGGTTTAATTATCGTCGATTAGACAAATCAAATCGTAACGACTTATGTTGTGCCGGAAAGACGGTATAGTAATTCATAGCTTATTTTTACCACGAGCATTTAAAGAACCTAAAACGCGGTTTGTTCTTCAGTTCTAGAATATTCTAGAGAGATAAAGATAAAAATATTGGCCATCTATTCGTTTTCGTTGAGAGGAATGCAATGATCAGCTTTGGAGGTGCCTTAAACTTCACTTAAACTTCCCAATAAACACTTATCTTTCGTATTAATTTATAATATATTTTCAAATATAATTCTCTGAGAATCTTCCCAAAAAATCTGTAAAAATATGGCCAGTTCCCCACTAGTAGACCACGACACACGGAATAACACGTCCCTTAACCCGTATAATGGATAGGAAGAGGCATAATCATGAGTAACATCGGTCTCATGTTACTCAATTACTATATGTAGTATGTAATGATAAAAAGTTTATCTACTGTGATTTTCTGAATGAATAAAAATAAGGAAGAAACTAAGAAAAATATGTCCTTCTCTGGTTCTACTCTTCTCAAAGTTTTGGACTGGCATTCGTATGATTCTGCCAGAGCGACCTCGAGATAATAGGGAATCAGTTCTTTACAGCTGGAGGGCGAACAATCATATCGACGACTCTATGAACTGAAGAGAAGACGACAGAGTATGTGTTAAATCAACACGAACGAACATTAGTTGTTGCAGCATCTGCCAGAAATTCATTGGTGTAAATCATGGAAACGACCGATCGGACAGTTCAGATTTTTTTATCAGACAATGGTCGGCTCCGTACCTAAAGGTATCACATTTACTTTGTGTTGGAAATTCGGTAAAAAGGGGACTGGAATATAAGAACTAAAATTTGCCAGTTTGGATAATTTTAGTTACATTCTCTTATTACATACAACATCGCACACGAAAAGTAGATGAAATTGTGAGAGTACTATTGCAGGGAAACAGGTTACAACTGCTCCGTTGGAGTTGCTAGAAACGATGTTTAAATGAATCGCAATGATTCATACTGTAAATTCGCTGTTAATTTTGCGAAGTGAAACAATAAAACTTAGTTCGAGAAAGTTAAATGGACTGGGGCTACGTGAAAGAGGAAATCTAGACCTCACTTTGTTACGAAGTTCTTACAAACGCTACACATTCGGAACACCCGCTCGCAAAGGAACCTACGAGATGATGTAACGTGCAGATCAGAGGCTGGCCGGACAACGTGCAAAATAGTAAATCCTATAATCGATCGTTCTCGCTGATATTTCAAAGAAACGAAGTTAAAACTAGCAGTAGTAGGTAAGGAAGGAAAATGGAAATACTTTGCAAGAGTTAAAAGAATATTGCAGCTGTAGAAAATCAGCTAAGTGTTTCCAGCACTACCATTAGCAGACAACGCCAACGCAGCCCATTATTTGCATTATGCATGACTTCCGGAACATCTTTCGCACCGGAACAGAAGGCGAATGTTCGCGGGTGAAACATGGCAGATGCGCAACCCGTGTTCGCGCATACTTTCCTCGGGGGCCAGTTTCCAAAAGAAAGTTACTGGGTCCCCAGTGTTTTTGCCGGCGCGCCAAGTCGTGTACTTAAATGCTTCACATAAATAACTTCCTCAACAAGCCCCCCCCCCCTCTCGGCAGAGGTAGCGGAGGAGGGGTGGAGGGTAGGGGGAGTGGGGGCGGAGGTCGCCGGAGCCACTATTTGTCTTTGGGGTCCTCTCGGCGCGGGATAATCGCTGGGAAGCAGCGTGTCGCTGAGGCATTACGTCGCCCCCCCGCTGCTGCGCGTGGCGGTAGGCAATCGTGGTTCGTAGAGCGGTGGCGGCGGCGGCGGTGGTAGCTGTAGCGTCAGCGGTTACTACAACAATGACAATGAAGACCTCGGAGAAATACGGACATCGTGGGGAAGGCTAAGGGATTTAAGGGTGAACTGGGATAGTTAGAACGGGGAAGAGGTCGTGTTTCATGAAGACGCGTGGGAAATTGATGTTCTGAAACATTTGGAACGATTGCTGAAAGAAAGCTGTGTAGAATCTGAATGCAGGTAAAATGGTAAACGTAAATTCTGATATTCATTTAAATCGCTAATGAATATTATGGTGTGAACTATTGAAACTTAGGTAGTTGTGCAGTCCATGCGGGGGAAATTGTAAGTTCAGAAGAAAAATAATGGAAAAGTTGGAGATAAAACCTGTAGGACCTTAACAAGGTCTATAGAAAAACAGTTATTTGTTTTTAGCATGTGGAGATACGTCTCAAGTAAAGGCAAAGAGGTAACTGTGAATCTTGAATGAGATTCTAAAAATCGTGAGCAATTAGAAGGAAAATTTGAAATGGTGAGTAGTACACAACGGAAAACTAAGCAATACGAGCAACTGAATAATTCATGTTAGAACATGAAAACTGGATGACAGCTGGTGAAAACTATAAAAGTTTAACAACACTCTTTACTAGTAGATTGCCGGTATTAGAAGTAATAATAGGAGCATTACCACAAACAGCAACTAGAAACAGAGACGGAGAGAGACGGAGAGAGACGGAGAGAGACGGAGAGAGACGGAGAGAGACGGAGAGAGACGGAGAGAGACGGAGAGAGACGGAGAGAGACGGAGAGAGACGGAGAGAGACGGAGAGAGACGGAGAGAGACGGAGAGAGACGGAGAGAGACGGAGAGAGACGGAGAGAGACGGAGAGAGACGGAGAGAGACGGAGAGAGACGGAGAGAGACGGAGAGAGACGGAGAGAGACGAAGAGAGACGAAGAGAGACGGAGAGAGACGGAGAGAGACGGAGAGAGACGGAGAGAGACAGAGAGAGACAGAGACAGAGAGAGAGAGAGAGAGAGCAACGGGGCTTGATGGAGGGGCAACGGAAGAGAGAATCGGCAGCGCAGGGAAAGGAACGTCGACGGTAGCGGTCACAGAAACGCTGGGAGCGGAGGCGGGAATTCTGTCGCGGCGGTGGACGCCGCCGCCGCCGCCGCCGCCGCACCATTAGCAACACAATGACAGCACATTACCTGCAGTTTCTTGCGCGCTGGAGAGTTTTTCTTTTCTCCGTTTTGCCGCTTCGTGGTCGTTTTTTTGCCGGCCGTGGGGCTCGCGCAAGCGAACGAGCGAGCGAGCGCCGCCGGCTACCAGCGCTGATGAACTGTGGGAACCAGAGGAGGGTGGTGGGGAAGTCGGTCAGTGTTCTGAGGCAGCGCCACGCCGCCGCAGCCACCGCCGGCCAGCGAGACAGCATGGTCTTCCGCTGGACTTCCTGCTCCCCCTCCCCCTCCCCCCTCCCCTCCCCCCTCCTCGTCCCCCTCCCCCCTCCCCTCCCCCTCCCCTCCCCCTCCCCCTCCCCCTCCCCCTCCCCTCCCCTCCCCCTCCCCCTCCTTACATTGCACGTTACATTGCACAACAACTTGATTGGAACCTCAATTTCTTTCTCGGCTTTCGTTTGCTTTGGTCCTGGCTCACGTCGTCCAAAATCCATGCACATGCTCTGCCGTAAGCCACTTCGACTAAGTTGGTTCTAATAGTCGCAAATTTTGCCGGGTTAAGATTCAATAACATTTCACCAATTTTCAAAGTGAAAAAATTGTTTGTTCATTTATATCGATATAAAATCTGTGTAGTTTCTTATTAAAGCATTGTTTTACGATACATATCATTCATTTTAAGTATGTATCTTCTTTCAGTTCTTTCTTTATCGAGAACGGAAGCGAATGAAGTTGATTTATTACGATGTTATTTGCTCTACTGCTCGCTAACTAGTTGCCTTTAGTAATTGGATATAATTATGAAGAATTTGTTACAAATAAACTCTTCAAGGAGAATGTGTAGATAACCAGGTTTATAGTTGGCAACTAAATTGTCGTTTAAAAAATTACTAGTAGATGAACTGCGACGCTATGTTTGAGAAAGTCACAATCTCGTTTATATCACTGACATTAAATGATCTCTTCTAAGTGTTAATTCTTGTCATGTTATATTTTTCCGCACTTGGTACAGGAAAATTCCTCGATGCTGTCAGAATCGGAAGAAATAAAAATTAAGAAATGTTGCAGTAGAAAAGTTACTTTATTTAAATTCCAAAGCTGACTTAGAGTCACGACGCTTTTTACCTTATTCTTCTAACTTTCCCTCCATTGATTGAATGTATAGATTTTGAGAAGCTATGATGTTGTGCCTAGTACAAGGACATTATCTTGACACCATGGATACAACTAGCCATGTTTACATAAAGAATGATCTACTAAATCTGATACGAGAACACACTTTCTTGAAAATTGGAAGCGGTTTCATATCGCGGGAGATTAGTTAACTAGAATACATCGTAGTAATTTAAGGGGCCCTTGTGATTAAAAAGTAGGCATAAAAATCACTTAAAATATGAATTTTATTGGAAAATAATTGAACTAATATCAACTGTGTAATACGTTAACAATAAGTGCGGCGGAAGCTTGAAGAAGGATCCATAGCACGAAGGGTGCTTCTTCCGGAGAATGCAGAAATGAATTCTGATTACTTTAATTTACATCCAAGCAAATTTTGATGGTTTTATCTCTAATCGTTAGGTTGGCAGAGCAATATTACGTTACATGAAGAGAGTTCCCAAGAATATTGCTCTTTAACCTGTTATTCGAGTTTCACTTAATCCGGCAAAAGTTATTGATATTCGGGACTTATATTGGTGCATAAAAGAAGAGAGCTAACAATTTTACCAAATTTTTTTTTGAGAAGTATATTCCTCAAGAAGTGTCCACTAGAAATGTCGACAAAAGTGAGACCAAATCTGATAGCTCACAAGATGAACTGTGGTAAAAGTACCGAACCACATTATGATTTGTATTTGCAGTTTATAATAAAAGCAAATTAAAATTTAATAATATTTATAATTTACACCATTTCTGTTATAAATATAAAGTGCTCTCCAGAAGAAGGATCTATAACGCATTTTTCCCTTTAATCCACATGTTTGAAATTGAGGAGAATTTAATTACATTCTAACTGAAAAGAAGTTTAAAAATAATTATAATGTATTAATATATGAAATTTGCAATTAAATGGACCACTTTGTAGAATGCTGTGATCGAAAACTTTAACATTTTGGAATAATAGGCCTTGCTTCTAGCTACCGCCTCAATTACAATAAGAAGAACAACAATGGCAGCTTCGAGTATACTGTCAAGACATTCACTTCTTGCACTATTCATTTCTAATGGTGTGTTCCAGCCTCCAGGAGTGGGAAGTCCGCACATTCTCTAATCCAAGCTAGTATCCGAGTTATTCTATACCGAAGGCTGAGATTCTTACCACAGATGTTGAATAGATGAGTGGATGGTAGTGGTGATATGAACACTGGAGTGGGATGAGAGTCAAAGGAAACCGGAGACGCTCCAGAAAACCTGCAGCGGACTGGATCTGTACGCCGACATCTTCCCCCTTGGGATGCACAGAACGTCACACGTTTGATTGGTGTTTCCGGGAGCGTCAACGGCTAAGGTTATTAGTCCCTTAAGTGCAGTACATGTTTTATCGCGGTATCTTCCCCCGCTGGATGACGAGATACGGTGCCGACCTACATGTCGGCTGGCAGGGTTCTCACCAACCAGGTAACTCCCGCCATCAGGGTTCCACCCCAGTCCAAGCTCCCATCTGTTCTCCAACGTAAGTGTAAGTGTGTAAGTAAAGGGTAAAGAAAGGACGAAGAAGAGGAAGGAAAGATCGCGTGCGGTACTTGGCCCGTTTGTTACGGTACTACTCCGGCATTGGCATGGTGTTGATCGAAGAGACCACGAAAAATTATCGAAGAGAGCAGCACGCCGTTAGAATTCTCCCGACAGCAGCTGAATTCGACATAACTATCAAGCTAATGTCGAAAATACTACCACAATCGGGACCCGAATTCTAGGACCTCCCAGTCACCGGCACTGAAGTGACATCAATTGATACCCTGAGCCACCAATGCCGGTTTCACACTGATACCCCGAGGTAGAAAACGCGCATCCCTCACGTACTCTGCAAATACTCCATCAGTACATCTTGCAGATTAGTTGTAAAGTCACTTCAAACTTCCCCGCAACCATTCCACACCCGCTCATCACCTCACCTCCCGGCATCGCATGCAGCTAATCTCCCAGCATTCCGAGCATGCCAGCAAAACGAGACAGACAACCCGGCTGCACCGCAGCCAACGCAACGAGAACCGAGGGCTAAAAATCCTCATCGAGAAAATTGAGGCGGCTTTCCTCGCTTCGGCGCGTTCGCCGTGACCTTTTTGAGGCACGCGTGCTGGAATTTACTTCGTGCAACGTGCATGACGCACGGAAAACCTTCGGCCCGCCCGTCGGTCTGTCCGTCCGTCCGTCCGTCCGTCCGTCCTCCCTCGTAAAGCATAAAGAACGCTTGCATTCCGAAAACACGACTAGGTACTCAATGGTCGCACGGGTAGTAATCACGCCGGATTTAAGCAAACATTTCATTCCCTAAGTGCGTACGAGTGCCACGGCGCGGTAATATAAGGCAGAACTTGGAGCGTGGAAATTACTTCGTATATCACGGAAGCGTTGGAAGGGGGGAGGGCGCCTCCCCGAATAAGCTGTACCTTATCTTTACGTCGTCGGTGGGGGATGCGAGAGCGCCGCGGGACATCGGCTAGGCGACCTCTGGAGGACGTCCCCCCCCCCCCCGCCAAGGGCAAGGTCGGCCGAGAACCCTCAGACTGACGTCACAGGCGCGCGCACTGCGGGAAATACGGTAAACTGTATTAATGGACCCATTAAAAGTAGTGTTAATTAAAATATTATCACAAAACACATTGACGCACTACAAAATGAAAACGGTTCGTTTCATCTAACAAACTTGCACTCTGTTCTTCTAAGTCTACTTAAACTTGCATTACGATTCGCAGCCAAAATTTGTATTTGTAGTAAATGTATGTTTTTAACACTATTGGTTAAAAACAGGTTCAGTGATTTTAATCCATTTCATTTGTAAATTTCAATTCCATTGTAAATATGACGATTACGGCAAAAGACTTGGAAACTTATTCTCGTGTGTGTGTGTGTGTGTGTTTTATGATAATACAAGTCAGACAAATTATTTTTAAACCTAAACTTATAATAGAAAGATGTTATAGTGCCATTAAAGTATCAATTTTGGGCAACGAAGAGAGAGACGAGATGAGAAACACCATCCATTCGTTAGTTTCAAACGTGTAACAGTATGTAAAACATGTAAATTATATTTAGAAGTGCGTTCACAAACGGATATGTTCTCTAGCACTTTCAGGTGATCTTTTAAAGAATCCTCCACAAATTAGGTATGTGGAAAGCGCGAAGCCTCACTATGCAAAAATCTCATAATCTCATTACTTTTTTATCAGTATGTTCTTCGCACATTCGAAAGCGCATCCCATTCAGTAAGCTACCCTATCACCCGATTCACGTAACGTTCACATTTCTAAGATTACCAAAAAAACTACATCTCAACAAAAGATCTAATACAATTTCACCCATGAGCATAATGTGTCACTGCATGGAATATTCCAATTATATCAAATGGATTCGTGAGAAACCGACACCATGCTCCTCAAACTTGTTCATTCCCAACCAAAATAGGCTATTTTCAAGAATTTTTAAATCAAGCACCCCATGAGCGTCCAACGCTACCAGCTATGATTTGCGTTCCATATTCTCTAGTGGTGAATGTAATAAGAATGTCTTCGGTCATGTTAATGCCAACTTTTTCGATCAGTGATTTGCGTCTTTCCCTCATTGTGCGAATATGGAATCCGAAGCAAACTGGAAGTATCGAAGGATAATCTGTCATGTCAATGGTACATGTGTGTCGTGTGACGCTGAATATTTTCAGCCCTTTCAGTATCTAATACCTACACCTGGAATTTAATCCACAAACTCGAGCGTTGGAAGACACGATACTAATTTTCAACCAAAGGGGCTGCCTTACACATTTAAACCGACTGCGATGGTACAGAGAGAACACACGTTGCCTCTGTACAACCACTCAAACCGGGAGACCAGTCGGAAGGTTGGGGATTGCCGGAAGAACTGTGCCCCGTTGGGATAGATACCTGGCAAGGAAAAACCAGCATTCCCGTCCGTTTCAGTGGGAAGGAACAATGTCATCTGCATAACATCCACTCCACTTAATACCGTAGGTGCCGCTGCAATAATAATAATAATAACAACAATAATAATAATAATAATAATAATAATAAGCCGATCAGATGGCCGAGATCGCTAAGGCAGTAGTGCCGGAGTGGTTTCGGACCAGAAGATCGCGGGTTCGAGTCCCGCCTCGGGCATGGATGTATTTGTGTATGTCTGTATGTGTTGTCCTTTCACCCCCATTATCATCGTATCATCATTTCATCTTCCATACCCCCAGGGCTAACAACCGTGGGGGATAAAAATCGGATCCAGCAAAAAAATGCTGGTCCCCCCCAAAGAATTGTTGCAAGCACCTGCCACCGTGATAATAAATAAAAACTGAGCCACGGTAAATGCAGGATGCTTGCTTGCGTGGTCCTAGTTGGCCGATTAACGAAAAAAAAATAATAGTAATAATAATAATAAATAATAAATAATAATAATAATAATAATAATAATAATAAACGTGGACGAGAACAATAAATACTCGCTTGCCTAAATCCGCCTAGAATCCGTGTCACCCGCTCGGTTCTTTGCCCAGTACGTACATCAACTTTCTTCGTCCTTTTATTCTCTGCACTTTTCACACATGACCCCGCTGAAAAAAATTAAAGCATCGCCGTCCTCCGTTGACTCCAGCTTGCCGGCCCACGCCCCGCCGCGCCTCGTGGTTCCGGCGCGGTGCCCCCCCCCCCCCTTCACCTGGTCAATTCCTCGCCGGTCGCGTCGTTTTCCGCGCCAGCCGCTGCAGCCCCGAAGCGGGTCACCGCCGTCAGCTGCCGGATGTGGACCCGAGGGCCCCTCCCCGGGCCTCCGCGCCGCGTCGTTATTTCGGGATCTTCGAGAATCCAAGGACCGAGTTGGTCGCGGCCTGCGATCATTTGTCTGTCCGGAAGACTTCTAAACGGGATGCGCCGGGGCCAACTCATGTGGACGCTTAAAGCTTAAGGCTCATTTTCACCTCGTTTCCACAGGAATCTCTCAGGTCGTATGCATCTATTAAAGGTTTCAAGAATGTAGCATCTACATTCCGTTTCTTTTATGGAGTATTATTTATTTTAAAGAGTAAAAAGCGAAGAAAAACATAACATGAAACGTGGTAATAACTGAGAAATTTTTATTTCTATATTTTACAATCAAATTTCTTGTTTTTATATTGATCACAAGAGTATCCTAGGAAGGGTGTGTATTGTCGTTACTGGAAGACGCATCCTGATTTACGTGTAAAATAAACTTTTCTGAACTGTTTGCATCTCTTTTTCTCAGAATTGTAACTTCAAAACGCAAAAATGTTATGTAAATTGTTTTATGCTAACAAATTTATGCAACATGTTAATGAATTATATGAAACCAAAATAAATTTCTGTCCATTAGCAAACAAACCTTAATTTATTCCCCGTTCCAAGCAAAATGAGCATTTTTGTCTCAAATACACAGCTTCTAATTACAGAAAATCAAAAAATCAGGTATCATAAATTTTGGTAAATTGTACATTCATCATTTAACGTGATACCTCGAAACTGGTTCAGCATTTATTCCAATATCAACTGCTTCACATGAAATGCAAATTCCTTTACGAGAATCGCAGAAATCTGGTGTGAAGTGTTCCGTGGCTCCTCTCTACCCAAAAGGAGCAGAATGGTACGAAACTGGGCTTCGTTCTCTGCACATCAATCACTCTCATAATTGAGCAATATGGCATTTCGGAGGCAGTCGGGTCCGCAAACACTGAACACTGCCAAGTCAGCCCCGGAAATTAGTTTCAGCTCGTCCGAGCTGCGAAAATAGGAGTGAAAGTCCTCCAGCAATCTCGTGTATCACATGACTACATTGTGTGGAGAGAAGGGAGCTGTTGGTGCAATAGCTGCTGAAGGAAAAGCAAGAATCTGTTGACATGTGTTCAGAAAAGGGGAAAAAGAGCACACAAATGTGTGGATATTAAACAAAGTAACAAAAATAATGAGGGTTCTTAAAAGATTGCAAATACGAGTGTGCTTTTGTTTAAGACAGGAAAACCAATCATGGGTGGGAAATAAAAATGGAAAACGTCAAAAAAATATCTGAAAATGAAGTTGTACAAAATCTCTACACAGCGCATCAATAAAATGTTTAATGTATATAAGTAACTAATGATTTAAAAAATGTGAATATTTTATAATTGTTTCGATACAAGATCATACAGAAAGAAGAAAGGGTGCTACAGAAAGTTCTGAAAACAAATACAGAAATTAAACCCTGCACTTTAAATAAAAACATAGCTCTGAATAACAAGAAAATTCGAATAATGATAAATTGTAGATACTCAGAGAATACAAACTAAACTACATAACAAATAAACCATTGAAGGCAAAAGTCATTTCAAAAGAATTTCTCCTATTCCAAACTTAGTCCGAAGTGATCAAATATATATATTACGAGTATTTGATTTTTAATTACCTCAAATTTAATGCCAAGAAACTTAAGAAAAAACAGAAAAAAGCAAAATAAGGAGTACATAGTTATGATATCAAATATACGATACGTAAGACTATAAAGGAAACTCATTAAATGTGCTCTTCTTTCATTCAAAATTTGGAAGATTTGAGGATGTCGCACACTATTTATAGACATTGGAAGGATCGTTCCGCGAATACTTCAGCAAATGGCTAGTTTTTGGTCACTAAGTTGTTGAGTATTGTGATCATTTAGATCTAATGGTTCCGCTTGGGACTAACAATGTCTAATAAAAAGGGGAAGCTGTGATTGAGGAAAGATATATTAAGGAAAACAACTTTTTTTATTAAGCGATATCTCGAGCCGGCAGCAGCGAAGGCAATGGCCGAGGAAACCAGACGTCGTGGGAGAGACCGGAAACTGATCCCGACGGCGTCTGATGGAGCTTTTGTGCGACGCGTCGCAAAAGATGGTGACGACACACGTTGGTTCGAAATGCGTCACTAGGCGGACATAACAGGAAATAAAAAATGAAAGCATAACAACACGTTAGGATAACAATGTAGAATGTGCAAAATTAACGGAAATTTTGTGATAAATTTGGTGCTTATCTCCACGTGGGAGTCATCTTAAATGCTTGACTTCACTGAATCAACCGAGCGTTGATACGAATTGTTAATAGAAGTCTTTAAAAATGTTAACGAAAAAATGCATTCATCCAGCATTGTTCTACGTACATAGAGGCTTGATGTGCATTTTGTGCACTTCATGTTAAATGCAAAAAGCGGTTGGTGAAAATAAATAGCTTTATGAAAGCAAACCAACTAAAAATCGCACTTTTGAAATACGTTTATTTGGAAAACAGTGTAAACAGAGAAAATCGAAAATAAATCAAAAGAATCTATAAGAGCGATTTAAATTAGGTTAAAGTTGTAACCCATTCTTTTATAAAGCTTCAAGAAAGACACATAGTTTCCTGCAAATCTGAAGTTGCCGTCTGTTTATGCAATCTCACGATCTCCTAGTCACTAATCAAATGTTACGATAATGTACTATTGAAATACTTTTATACATTATTTTATTGTTATTGCGTATGCTTTTGTCATCCAATTTTCAAAAAATATTTGTTGATTCGATTCATAGTGCAAATATATAAGCGGCTTGTTGTATTGTATACACAGTGTGGTGGGCAAATCATTATTCACGTTTCATTATTCAGTAACATTATTATAAAAAACTATGCAATGGGCGGACATTGCAAATTTTGCATGAAATACAAAAAATGCATAATATTGAAATTCGATTTAACAATTAATTTTATATTTTTAAAATTTTTAGAATTTTTTTTCATTTACACTACGTATCATTGCTGGTTGACGGACTTATTTGTGGTTTTTGCTAAAAAGATATGGGTATGTCACTGATTTACGAGTAATTACACCATAGTGGGAATGGTGTAAATTCTCGTAAGTCATTACTATTTTTTTAGTTAGGACCAATTACGAGTGATAGTCAATTACGCAGTCGTTAATTTCTCATTACTAATTATTTTCTTGAAACAATACGCTGAGCTGACCCGTTGGGTTCGATTTCGATTCACTGTGTGTGTGCGCGCGCAGCACAGGAGCTTGTGAACGGCACGTCCCTTACGCCACACGAGAAGAATACAGGCGGCCCCTGGCTGGGAAGGCTGCCCGCCCCGCCGCAGGAGAAAGCGCCCACATGACTCCCAGCGCCCGCGGCGACACATTGTACGCGCGTTTGAGTAGTAATTAAATGCTTGTCGCAGTCTTGGGAAATTCGGGAGAAAGAATGTTCGCTCATGTCTTATTACGATGGGAGTTGATATTTTCTCTGTGGGAAACGTTTTGCATACAAGGGAGTCGGCTAGCTGGACAGCACAATTAGAAAACTCTTCTGAGTGAAAAGTTTTTAATATTCGTTTCGTTATCTGCGAAGAGAAAACTTTTGTGAATATAGTCTGAATGCGAAATTCTAACAATGAGGACTTTTTAAGAGGTATAATAGTTTACATCGTTGTTACTTACTTTCTTTGGAATAACTTTATAATATAACAATTACCATTTGGATTCAAATTATAGATGTACAGAATTTATCTTCCAGTTCTGAAATAATATGGTAAGAATGCGTGCAAAATATGATTGCAAATAACTTGCATAGTATTAAAATGTAGGGACTAAAAGAGTAAAGTGTTCTCACTATCTTTATGCGTTTCCAGCACAATGAATTTAAGCACTCAATCTACGAATAATAATATATACTCAAATTGACTCCAACTTTTAAAGTAAAGTTGAATACGTCACATCCATTGAATTAACAAGTCGTATCTACGAGTATATTGAACGATATAGAAACAACGATTGTACTCGTTCATGTCATTTGATTAATTTCATTTCATTTCATTTCATTTATTTTTTTTTTCATGCTCTGCACCCAAGTTCAGGCACACTCGAACCACACCAGTAGGCGAATCTTAAGCTTTGAGTGAATGACTCACCAGCAAATCTCCAGACAATCTCAGCGAAAGCGTAGGAGAAACGCTTAGGGAGTTCTGCAACGTCTGGGTCCCGTTGTTGTGGATTCATCTGGAAGATAACAATCTGTTATTTAGCAGAGAATCACAATACAAATCCTGCAACGACGTCGCTTAAAATAAAGTATCATTTCTGTTTCTATTAATACTGTTACTGAGGCGTCATCCACGCACGACCAATATAACGGTTAAAGTTATTTAAATAAAAAAATATTTGTTTAACATCAAGAGTTTTGTTGAAATTATTAATAAAGGAACTTACTAAGAATAAAAAAAAAAAACATTTTATGTGCGTTTCTGAGAACGTATTACTCATGGCCTCAGACGCTCTGCAAATGCATTCATGTAGTATCCATGCATCCTAGGATTGCAACAAGATTAATTAAATATAATGATAGTTTTATCGCATTTAACTTCATGGGGACAGATCGTGCGGCAGGAAGATCAGGGAAGAGCAAGAGCAGGCAACGGCCACACGGAAGAGTAGGCTTTCGGACGCAGGGCAAAGGTCGTCGTTGGCGGCGAGAGCGCGCGCGTGGGTTCAACCCCTCCGCCTCCCTCTTCTTTCTCCTCTTTTCTCTCCTCTTCCCACATACGACGCGGCACACGACCGCTGTTGCCACAGCCTTCAAACGCTCGCCCACGTCCCAGCCATCGACTGCGGCCAGCCGGCGGACCCATCCCAGCCAACGGACCGCAAAGCCCCGGCCTCGGGACCGTAAATTGTCTCTATAAATATTCCATTTCACTTATTTTTAGGGGAATGTTGTGAGAAAAGTAACGGAAAATTTATGGTGTAATCCGAAAACCGATTGAGTGGTGAATAATCGAAGAGATTGTTTCCAAAGGTACGCATTTCAATTTCTTTTTCTTTTCTTACTTTACGTGCGTTTTATTTATATATTCCGAAGACACTTTTCCATCGTAATACCAAATATTGTGTCTAAAAATTTGTGTCATTCTGTAGGAAATGGTACCCGAAACACGATGAACCCTTTCGTGAACTACAAGGCTGCATACTTCCCCTTCGTGAAATATTTTGTTTATGAAGATACGCCACTTTTGCAATAAACGCTTCAATTTCTCATAACACTTATTATGTATTAAGAATATGAGTGGTCTATTCTTCATTAACACCTTTTAATTCTCAGAGTGTGAGAAATGTTCTAAAGTTACATAGACGATTAATTCACAGAAATATTTTAGATTTCTATTTAGTTTCGAAATTTCTCGAAAGTTAGGGCTACAATTATCACCAAAATTTGAACCCAACTATTTCATACTAATTCACATTGTGACTCTCTCCACAGCAAATAATACTGAAAATGTAACTTGCAATCTTCGAGGAGAAAAAGAAAAACACATCTCAAAAACTAATATATCCGGAAACAATTGCTATATGATTCACAAATTTGGTAGGCACTTTCGTTGCTGCATGACAATTCAAATTATTTTTTGTTTAAACAATGAACAGTTTCTCTACAACATAATGGATTGTGTGAGTTTAAGGGAGGTTGAAAATACAGTAAGAAACTTCGAACAGTGATTCATTTTTAAAAGAAACAGATCATGAGCGTTGATTCAAAATGCGAGTAGTATTCATTTCATCGCCGTAAAATGCTTTCAGAATCTAAACGTAAGGCCTATTCTGTGCAAACTCGTATGCTGCACATCATTTCAGAAATAACTTAGATATGTATTTAGTTTAATTTTTTTGTAAATCAGTACTTTAAACATCAGTGGGTTTTGAATCCGATTTATTCAGCAATTGTGACTCAGTTAAAAAATAAAATTCCAAGGACTGGAAGTCTTTAAATAACTATCGTAACTATTACACGTACACGACGTGAATCATTTCACACATTGTCCACTTACATCGGGAACTTCGGAGATACTATCAATACTCCAAAATTATAATTGAATGTAGTAGGCGGTTTGGGCTCAACATTCATTTCCGGGCGTATGCTAGAGGAAGGACCTGTAGACAAGGCTGAATGTAACTCATCGGTCCGTGAGAGACGGGGGATTCTCCAGATTGTGAGTGTGCGCACCGTTGCTTAGCGCAATTACCGCCTGGGCGTGCCTTATTGATAAATCGACACGCTGTTATTAAACATTAAAATGCATTCGACTAACGTCACGCCATTGAACGCTCGTGAGTCTTCTTCTTCATCGAGATGGACTGCGCATAACTAAAGGCTTCTTTCAAGCCCAATAAGCAACCGCGCCTCCAGTGGACAAAGAAAATGGACAAAAGGGAAAATATGCACTTGCTTTCTTTCCGTAATTACAAGCACAAGTCACGTCAGGTGGAAACTTTCCAATTTCGTACCTCACAGAACTTCAAGACTACGCATTGTAATTAGTTTCCAAGCATTGGTTGTCAATTCTAGTGGGTACTAGGGAAAAACCTATTAATGGTCTGATATATCTTTTGTGAACATCAAATGTTCTATTTGTGACCGAGATGAAACGGAAATTAACTTTGTGGAATAACCAATATCGCTTCTGGGTTGATTATTCTTTTGAAATCTCAATATGTAGGATAGTATTCGTGGAATTCCCCTTGAGATAGAACTGTTTAATCTTCAGTATCCAGCTTTTAGATAGCAGCAATGACGCTCACTTCGTTATTTTTGGAAGTAAATTTATTGAAATAATGTATATCTACATTTCATATGAGATAATTTAGCCCTTTGCTTTATTGACGATCTTGTTTACAATCCAAAATATTGTACATTTTATATTCAGTACCGTTCAACATTGAAATACATACAACATTAAAACAAATACACAACATACAAATACAGCAAAAAAGGAGGCAATATAACAGAGGGACTTTTTATGGACAGAAGTGAAGAATTCCATCTTGCATTTAGGTTTCATGAGAATGACGGAAATGAAAACATAATTTGATGGGATTACCTGTTTATAATGTGCATCTGCTGCGAGAGCCTAAGGTACTGAGATCGCATTTGGAGGTTTGCAGGCCGGGAGGTGCAAGTTTGGTCTTCTGACGATGGTCAAGCGACGCCAATGCGTACACGTAAAGCCGATTACTGACGGTTTTGCAATTTTAAATTGTTCCGATTGCTCTGACCGATTGTTCACAGGTATCCTCTGAGTAATGTCTCAATAGTGCCCTGAAAACTGGACTCTGGCCGCTCGCGACAATTCCTTCCCTATCCAGAACTCAATCCTGACACCACGACCAAGCAATGGATAGATCCACCATTCTCAGATGGCACATCCCCCATTGATTGAAAAAGGTCTGCAAGCGTTGGACAGATAGCTAGGTTGAATTCATCCGCTGACTGCAGGGGAATTATAGCACTCGGTTGTTCAGATCGGTAGTTTCCCATGGTTTCTCCACAGAATACCAGGCGAATGCCGGAGCGGTACAAATGGTCCGGACACTACCTATCCTTCCTCTTTCTTGTCTCTTCCTTCCTCTTCCTCTCCTCTTATTACATACACTTTCACCTACATGCACTACCACATATGACGGGAGATCAGAGTCGACTTGTGGGGGAAGTCCCCACAAGTCGACTCTCAAGCAGGGAGTAACACCACCACAAAATGGTATAAAAACCATTAATACACTCGTAGAACTAACGACCATAGCAGTTGACATGTCCGGGAAGTATCACACCTCACACAATCCACTGACTCCAACAAGCTATGAAGAGCCGGAATGCAGCAATTTTCTGCTAGTCCCATGAGACACTACAATAACGTCGATGCACAAAAATGATAATTAAAAATTATAATTGTTAGCCAAGAAATAAATAAGATTAGATTAGCATATTTGCAAGAAATTGTTTTTAAAAAATACCACAAAGACGATATATGCAACAAAACATTAATTTTGACCGTGAAATATACAGCTCGTAAAAACATTTTTTCTAAAATTGTCATTTTTGAAATGAAAATTTTTAATCGTTAATTAATAAAAATTTTATTTATAAGAAACGTTTTTGTATTTTCAAAAATAAACAGACACGTTAATCCACCTCACCTCCGCTGCCGGCAATCCTGTATTAATCCTGTTCTCATCCCCCGGGGGCGATTGGGCGCCGCCGCATCCACGCGGGGGCGCGTGGGCGAGCGGGCGAGCAGGCGGGTGCCGTGGGGTGCCGTGGGCCTTGAGCTATTTTTATTGATTTCGCGCCAATAGTTGGCGCCCACGCCGCCGTCGGCCCAAACGCGTCGCGGCTGTCATAAAACGAGGCAAGTGCTCTTTGCCGCGATCGATTTGGCTGGGCGTGGTGAGGCCATGCGGACGCCGTTACGCGCCAGCCCCAAGAGGTTTTAGTGCACCGCGGACGCCCCTCCCCCCTCCCCCCGGGGCCGAGGGGCGGAGCGTGGCGAATAATCGGATGGGCGGTTGTTGTTTTTTTTCTTCGTGCGTGTTTCATTCATGTAATTCATTCATGGAGTTCTCTGCAGCTCAGGAACATGTTTGGAGAAATTGTTTTATGAGAAACTAAAAACGAAAATACCTGTTCTTCTAAAAGCCTACATTACGATACTGACAAATAGCAATGTTCACACTAGTTCGCACGAGATACCTGTGTATGTACCTGTGCACTCAGTGACAGTTAAATACCGAACAAACACTAGAATTTCAACGGTCGTCAAAGGAAGATCTCGTGCGAACTGTACAAGTGGCTGAAATTTTGAGCTTTCAAACCCACGAGGTTTTAGAGTACCGCAGACGCCCCTTGGGCGTGTGGCAGAAAGTGGTCCGTCCAATTATGTGCATTTTTTTTCATCGTGCGTTTCATTTATGTAATTCATTGATCGGGTTCTCTAAAGTTGAGAAAGACGGTCTGGATAAATTGGTTTACGAGAAACTAAAAACAAAAATACCAGTTTTGCTATTGGGTAGTAGTGATATGTGGATATTGCCAAGTAGCAATGACGACACAACAAGTGTGCACGAGATACCTATGCAGTCGACAGCGGTTGAATATCGAACAAACGCTAGAATTTTATTGTCGCCGAGGACACATATCTCGAGAGAACTGTGGCTGAAATGAAATTTTTGAGCTTCCGACCCAGGAGATTTTAGTGCGCGACAGACGCCCCCGTGGGCGAGTGGGAACGTGTCGCATGATCGAAAAACTTTTTTTTCCTTTGTGCGTTTCATTCATGTAATTCATTCATGTTATTCATTCATCGAGTTCTCTGCATTGTTATGTTTGGTGTTACGTTTGTTGGAACATAACAGATGTTATGTTTGGAAAAATCGTTTTACGAGAAACTAAAAACAAAAATACCTGTGGTAGTAGTGCGTAGTGAAATTATATGTGGTAGTAGCGAGTTGTGGATATTGGCAAATAGCGATGAAGACACATCAAATTCACAAGGAAGTATCTGTGCACTCAGCGATCGTTAAAGACCGAAAAAATGCTCGAATTATAACGGTCGTCGAACGTACAATGAACTATCCCATGCGAACTGTACAACTGGTTGACATGACATTTTTTAGAGAGTGTTTGTTACTCGGAAGAGAGAAAATTTCAATAAACCTCAACATTATTTCAGTATTAGAAAAACAAAGGAGTTTCATGTTACAATATATAAAAATAACGAACGATAATCCAGCTAATTAAGTCCAGCGCAAGCAAAATCCAAGGAATAGACTGCTCCGTAGGTGAGACCCAGAAGGATCAACTCTAAGATCGAGAAAAGTCGGAACAGGCCAAGAAAGCCTAAACCGTGCGAGCAAGACGAACAATAATAAAAAATGACGTACAATTATAATTAGATTTCACAGCAGTACTGTTATATTAACAAAGAGAAACATGGTAAATTTTCTGCACACATGAAAAAATCAATAATTTAATACATTCATGAAGAACTACACAGCTCGCGAAAGATAACTTGCGGGAAAATAGTCATTTTAAACTTTCGAAGAAATGCACCTGATGAGGCCCAGTTTCTCAACTCTTAATCAATTAACTATAATTATACTTTACAAATACCATTTATATGTTCAGTGAGAAAAATGGTAATGGGTAAAACGTTAACAAGGGAAGTAAAGTTACAAATTATTAAACACGTTTGGCGCTTTTCTATTGCTCTTTCAAAAGTGCCTCAGATAAACCGTGAAATATTCTGGCATTGTACACATTTACTCAAAACATTTTCTCTCTCAGCTTCATAGTAAATGCAGAGACCTTTACAGTCTTTCAATAATAAAAAGAAATTATTCGTAGATTGTCGATCATTGTATCATCTTCAAGACAGAAGACTAGATTCCATAATCCAACCATTAAAAACAAAACAATATCAGAGTCTCAATAGAACCTTAACGAGAGATCCCAACAATCATACCACAAAAACCACCGTCAGTCCTTCAAGAAAGTTTATACTCCAACTACGTTTCCTTTTGCATAAATCACAGACGGCCGCCAATGCTCCTCTTGTCGAGAAACTTCAAGGATGGCAATTGCAGCCCCAGACCACGTGGGGTCGCGTTCCGCCCCGTGCGGCGCGTCCTCCAGACGCGCGCTCGCACGGCGGCGGCGCCGCAAAGCCTCGACACACGCGCGGCGCGCCCGACACGCTCCGCTGGCGCACGCTCGCTCGAGCGTGGCCCCACGGCCGAACTCAAGACCACCGCCGGCTGCGGCGCCCACGCGAACGGCGTCGCCTCTCGCGATAGCCACTGGCCATTTATGTCCCTCGGAGCCTCCGTCACCGCTACCGCCTACACAACGCAACCCTCGGCCGCCTACACAACGCAACCCTCGGCCGCCTACACAACGCAACCCTCGGCCGCCTACACAACGCAACCCTCGGCCGCCTACACAACGCAACCCTCGGCCGCCTACACAACGCAACCCTCGGCCGCCTACACAACGCAACCCTCGGCCGCCTACACAACGCAACCCTCGGCCGCCTACACAACGCAACCCTCGGCCGCCTACACAACGCAACCCTCGGCCGCCTACAACGCCACCCTCGGCCGCCTACAACGCCACCCTCGGCCGCCTACAACGCCACCCTCGGCCGCCTACAACGCCACCCTCGGCCGCCTACAACGCCACCCTCGGCCGCCTACAACGCCACCCTCGGCCGCCTACAACGCAACCCTCGGCCGCCTACAACGCCACCCTCGGCCGCCTACAACGCCACCCTCGGCCGCCTACAACGCAATCCTCGGCCGCCTACAACGCCACCCTCGGCCGCCTACAACGCCACCCTCGGCCGCCTACAACGCCACCCTCGGCCGCCTACAACGCCACCCTCGGCCGCCTACAACGCCACCCTCGGCCGCCTACAACGCCACCCTCGGCCGCCTACAACGCCACCCTCGGCCGCCTACAACGCCACCCTCGGCCGCCTACAACGCCACCCTCGGCCGCCTACAACGCAATCCTCGGCCGCCTACAACGTCACCCTCGGCCGCCTACAACGCAACCCTCGGCCGCCTACAACGCCACCCTCGGCCGCCTACAACGCCACCCTCGGCCGCCTACAACGCAATCCTCGGCCGCCTACAACGCCACCCTCGGCCGCCTACAACGCCACCCTCGGCCGCCTACAACGCCACCCTCGGCCGCCTACAACGCCACCCTCGGCCGCCTACAACGCCACCCTCGGCCGCCTACAACGCCACCCTCGGCCGCCTACAACGCCACCCTCGGCCGCCTACAACGCCACCCTCGGCCGCCTACAACGCCACCCTCGGCCGCCTACAACGCCACCCTCGGCCGCCTACAACGCCACCCTCGGCCGCCTACAACGCAATCCTCGGCCGCCTACAACGCAACCCTCGGCCGCCTACAACGCAACCCTCGGCCGCCTACACAACCACCCGCCGCCTACACAACCCCCCGCCGCCTACACAACCACCCGTCGCGTACTCCTCCCGCTTGCCGCCTTCGCCGACATCTTGCCGTTTACACTGATGCTATCAACAGCAATACCATCTCCATCTCCGCCGATCATTTTCTTGCCACTTTGTAATCAATATCACAGTCAAACACTACAAATACGACCCCCCTCTACATCGCGACTCGCTGTTCCTGCTAAGACCACCGTCAAAATTCCTCCCGCTTCCGTCATCACAACCTGTTTCCGATCGCTCATCTATTGCTTAATTAGCAGAGAGCACTCCCCCTCCCCCTGTCTCAGCGGCGAACGCCGTCACGGTCGCGTTCGCCACGTAATGCAGTCTTCGACTTATATTACTTAATGAGGTGTACTATAAAGATGGTATCGCAGGTCGTCAAGGTAAAGAGTTACAAAAGGCACTTTGGCGAAATAGCTTCGAGAGAGGCGGGATCTCCTTTCTCGCTGATCAAGCTGTTTGTTTCTAAGCGGCCCTGTTCTTGCACTTAGCGAATCTCAGCCACTTTCCCCCCTAATTAGAAACCAGCGTGGGGTCTTTCTCACGATGCCGGGCGACATCTCTTACTCTCGCGCAAATGGACGCGGACGTCTTCCTGTGTGGAGCAAACTTCCTAAATTCGCTCTTACCGGCATCTGAGTCCGGTTCTGAAAACGTCGGGTCAAAACGAAAGTTTGTATAACAAAATAAATTGTCTTGGAATATTAACAGACGAGACGATATTAAAAACTGTTGTAAAAATACAGTTAGATAAAAATGGTAAATAATTGCACAGAAACTGTAATACTAAATATAATCTAATTCTAGTACAAGTAAAATTAATTAATATTGTAATGTACAATATATATATATATATATATATATATATATATATATATATATATATATATATATGTGTGTGTGTGTGTGTGTGTGTGTGTGTATTAATGTACATTATTGACTGCATTTTCAGTTGATGAGCACGTTGATTTTTCTTCTCACTGAAAGTGCCTTTCTTTACTTCAAAAATAGAAGCGGGAAAATTTGAGCGGCCTTCCTAAGCAGAGCCGGATCAAATCGGTACTCTACTATTGAAGTGACCCAATTAAAATGGAAGCCGCCGATCACAGCGACGTCCAGTTAACCCCATTCCCCTTAACAGTACGACCACTGTACGGCGACAGCCCCGCGAAGGAAACGCACAGTCCAGGCAAGGCCGCGGAGAGCGCCACTATCAGCTGCGACCGCGAGGAGAAACCGCACTTAACATTCCTTTCCGCGGCGGGGGGTGGGGGGGCTTTCGCCGATTTATGCGTGCGGCGCGGCGTCCGGGCTGCAATTCGGGTCAGGCAACAAACGCTGGAGGCGCGGAGGCAAAGTGTGGTCTCGTGTACTCAAGGGACAATGGGCGATGGCAGAATGCGCTGCGAACGCCCTGCCGCTCTCCGTGATACGTCTCGTGTTTGGCAATTCTTTTGTGGCGACATGACCGCTGCGGCGTTCGAGGAATCGCCCGTTTGTTATCCGGGCGCGGAAATGAAAGCAGAAAGAGCACGAAATTGCGCTCGTCGGCGATCAATTGTGAGAAATAGCGCTCTTTTTTTTTTTTTTTTTTTTTTTTTTTTACAGAGCACGTTGCCTCTACAGCCCCTTATTTTGTCACCTGATTTAAAGAGACCGAGGTAATTCGATGAGAGTGCAATTCACAATGTGCCACGTAAGTAATTTAGAACAAACATATTACAATGGCATTACACCATTCATAAATCTCGTTATCTGAATACTTTAGCGCGAGTTAAAATTTTAAGTATGACAATAATATATGTATATATGCAGAACAACTGTTCTTGTGTCAGTAAAGAGCTTTTGTGATAAATTTATATGAAATTATACCGAAATGTCAACATATTTTATAATAAGACAACTGAGCTGTTTATTACAAATGACATTACAATCGACAAATGCCGATCATAAATGTTATACGAACTACAGACAACTGATTGACATTTCTCTTTACTGCATTCCTTGTGTATCCGGGAAGAAATTCCACGGTTACGTTTCATAAACAATTAATCTAAACACACTAGGAATTCTCTGTCACATCGATATACATTTCCCTGGACGTTAATTGTACACCAGGGCTGTAACGATATACTATCTGATCAAACAGCCCGTGTACACTGCGGGTGTAGGCCTAGACACCAGCATGCCACATTGCACAATCGGAATTTTCACTAGTGACTGGCTGCAACACAGCATTACAGCGTACGTGTGCGTGTCTAGCCGTGTCGTATGTGGGATGCACTCGGCGCGAAAACAAGTTGTAGGGTCACGAAGTGTCTTTTTATACGTCATCACAACCCATGCGGAAGTAGATATACGTAAGTTCGTATCGTATCTGTTCCGAGTGAATGCGTTTCCGACCACATTTGTTCTTGAATGCTTGTATATTACGATTTTTGATAAGAGCTGGCTTGTACAAGGAAGTGTAAAAAGAGCAGGCATTGTAAAACATTCAGTTTTTTCACACATGCTTCAAAAGGTGTCGGTGACAGTACAATTAAAAGGCAGTAAAATTTCAAAAATCTTAAATGTCTGAAATGATTGAAAAGTTACAAGATAATTGTAATTTTTCTTTGAATTACCTTTGAGAATCATCTATTTTACTAATGTATTTATAATTAATTTATTATCTTACTAACAAATTTGTAATGTATTAATCACTACAAATGAAGTTCACGATCTAACGAGAAATGATGCAGCTATCAAAATTTCGCACTTCTTGCGATGTTTCCTCTGGTATTGCAAAATAATATTAATAGGAATCTTAATTCTGTCACACATCAAAATTTCAAGAATCGTAGAGCAATTCGCAGTAGTGGTGACACTCTGCTCTGAAACGAATCGGTCAGCAAGGGAGTCTGGCAGTCCTGTGCCGGGCGGGGCCGGGCGGGGCGAAGCGGGACAGGGCGAAGCGGGACAGGGCGAAGCGGGACAGGGCGAAGCGGGACAGGGCGAAGCGGGACAGGGCGAAGCGGGGCGGGGCGAAGCGGGGCGGGGCGAAGCGGGGCGGGGCGAAGCGGGGCGGGGCGAAGCGGGGCAGGACGAAGCGGGGCAGGGCGAAGCGGGGCGGGGCGGGGCGAAGCGGGGCGGGGCGGGGCGAAGCGGGGCGGGGCGAAGCGGGGCGGGGCGAAGCGGGGCGGGGCGGGGCGAAGCGGGGCGAGGGACGGAGACTCTGATGCCCGAGGCAATGACCTTCCTTCCGCTCTCCGGAAGATGCCTCCACTCCACGCCTCAGGTCCTCCCCTTCCGCCCACCCCTGCCCCGTCACAGTTCCTACTTCACTGGCCACTCCTCGCACTCAGTCTTCTTTCTTTTCTAGGGTAATGTCGTTACCATCCGTGCTATTGCACCTTAGGCTGCGACAATCGCGGATTTTTTTCGGTAGCTGCAAAGCTGTGTCGTATTCAACCGCTAACAGAAGAGACTTCTTGCTTCTAGTTACTCTAATCGGTAGTTTTTCGTGGTTTTGTCGATTAATACCACGCAAACGGCGGAGTAGTTCCCTCATAAACAGGCAACGGTTCACGCACACCCTTCTCTTCTTAGTCCTTTCCTCTTGGTTTACACTTACGTGCACTTATGCTTGTGTGCGAGACACCATCAAACATGTTTTGGTCCCTGCCGAATGAATGATCCCTGAATGTTTTGATCCCTGCCTGAATCTGCCGAAACTCACTTTGTCCACCACATATTCCATACGCCCCCTCCCCAGCAGAGAGCTTAGAGCTTGTCTCGGCTAGTGCGGTGCCCCGCTGGGAGTGACACCCGGAGGATGGAGTTACCTTTTCACAACCTAATTTATTGTATGTAGCACAACTGTATTTAAATATTTATTTCTTTAATTTATTTATTTATTTATTTGCGTATTTATTAACCGGAATTTAGTGGGCCTTCAGTTGCTAGGTTCGTTGAAATGGGTAACGGGTAAATCCATAAAAATCTGCCGAAACTCACTTTGTCCACCACATATTCCATACGCCCCCTCCCCAACGGTAGATGTCATATTCAATGGCACGTAAGCCATTGTCAGTCTCATCCGAATTTGCCAAAACTCGGAAATCATCCGAATTTGCCAAATTTGCAAAAGCCCGTGAGCATAGTCTCACCGTCGCTCGTCTCCTCTCTTCCCTCTCTGCCGGCTCCGTCATTTTCCCTTAGCTTCTCCCCTTCGCCCTCCCGAGGCACGAGTGCAGCGCTCCGCCACCCTGGCGTCGCCGCTCGCGATGGGAGGATAAAACTCCGCCAAACCACTCGCCGAGTGTTACGGGAGAATGAATCGGAAATACGACGGAGAAAATTAATTCGAGTCGGGGAACAAAATTACATGGAAACAAGTCGAGAATAAAACCGTTGGTTAAAACATGCAATTAATCTCTTTCTATATTCAAAAGTATTTCCAGGAAATAGTTCCAATTTGTGTTTCACTTTACTTGGAACATAATTTACTACTGTTGAATTTTATTTATATTGGAATCCAAAACATTGCTGCAGAAGTAAAAATGAACTAAAAATAAAGCACGTAAAACAGAGTTGTAGGAAATGTTTTAATATAAATATTTGCATCTTACTGCGCTTACATTCTCACATAATATAATAATTGATTTAGTTATAACATCTACAAATTTCATTAATTATTTTACAGGTAAATTTTATATTTAGTGTTCACACTGTTCTTTTAAGTATGAAAAACACAGCAAAATTTGGCAAAAAGGGTACAATCAAATGCATATTAAAAAATACCTTATTTTATTTTATATTGATCTCTCTCAGAAATAACTACTACACGTCGTTTTCCTAGCAAGTTCACGCCCATTTAAAACCCCGAACGAAACGGCCATTATCTCGACTGAATCAAGCCGAGGGCCGAGTGTCTTCACCCTTGACCCAAACTACGGCACTCGCCGACACGATGTCGCGGATTGCGTAGCAACCCGAGACGAACTTTTGCTTTCTCGCTGGCGGGGTTTCCGTAAATCAAAGAGACTTTGTTGCGGCGGGGGGGGGGGGGGCGTTCGCGTTTTCTCTGCCCTCAAGACGCGCGCACACGCGCACGCACGTGGCCACGCGAACGCGGTTTGCCCCGTGCCGCGCCGCGCCGCGCCACGCCACGCCGCGCCGCGCCGCGCTGCGCCGCGCTTTCACCCCAGGGGGCCGAAAAGCACGCGTGCGGCCTGTCGCTCTGCGTCGGCCATTCTTCATTGTTCACCCCTCCGCCCTCGACGCGCGGGCCTTTCCCGACTGCATCCCGCTGTCGACTTCTCCTAAGGCTTTTACTTGCCTCTCCAAGAAGATGTGCGAAAGGAGGCATACACTGAGTACTATACGTGTCTATAAGGAAGAGGACTACTCGCCTCTCCAAGAAGATGTGCGAAAGGATGCATAGACTGAGAACTATACGTGTCTATAAGAAAGAGGACTACTCGCAGCTACAAGAAAGAGCTCGGAGTCATTTACCAACTGCATCCCGCGGACATTCCGTAAGCCGACTACCTCCCTCCCCAAGAAGATATGCAAAAGGGATCCCTGACCGATTGCAACTAGTGTGCTGTTTCTCGAGGCTACAAGGAAGAGCTTAGGCGCGTATACTGACTGCATCTCGCGAACTTTTCCTAAGCCGCCTACCTCCTCCCCAAAAACGTACAGCCCGACTTCACCCCGTTCCATTTTCCTCCGTAGTGTAATTGTTTAGCGAAAGATTGATTTGTACGTTTACCGTGATCTTATAGCATTATATTGATCGATTATATTTCATCCATTTCCTTTTTCAAGAAACATTTGCACGTCCTGTGAGCGTTGAAAAGCACACTTAAACGTTTGTCGACACATATCGTGAAACCTCATACCCATTGTTTATTGTAATACATATTCCAAATAAATAGAACTGCCATTCAAACGTTTAACAACAGTTTGTAATATAGGTATTGAGTGAGTTTTCGTTGGCATTTCCAATGAAATAATTATATGCGTCGTCATTGCCAACAATATTATTTATTAAAAAAGCAGCTTTCGATGGCTTAGCCATCATCATCAGTTTTCTGCTGTATGGAAGCAGTAATAGTTTGTAAAATGTCGGATTAACAAGCAGAGAAAACACGTAAAAACAGTTTTGTCCATGAGACCTAGTACATGGAACGTTCGCCCGCCGTCTGCGCCTTTCCTACCGCCTACGTCGCCTCCACTTCCTTGGCGGCGGCCGCCGTAACCGCCGCTGCCACTAGGCCCAGCACCCGTCCGCATTCTTCGCGGTCGGATGGATTGCCTTCCATTTTGTTCACGTGTGGAGAAATTACGTTTCGCCTGTTATTTATCTCTCTCTCTCCCTGCGCTGCCACCGCCCCGCCACCGCCACCGCTACCGCATGCGGTATGGTCGGTGCTTGGGGGTCGTGGTGTGGTTTCCGCGCTTTCTTGACTTTCGGCGACGCCTCGGAAACAAATGTCGCGCTCCTTGAGAGATTCTAATAACTGCGAGAAAAAACACAAACGTCTGTTTCCACATTCGTGTAATAATGCATCACGTTTGAACGTTCCTTTCGAAATATTCTCGCCTCGTATTTTCTTAATGAACGTCTTGTCATTTATTTGTGAAGTCGTTCTTGAGAAAGCAGTATAGTCCATCTGTTTTTCGGGCAAAGAATACGTGAGCCGACATTTTCTCGGAGAATAACTTTGAACGAGGACAGAATAGATGAAACGGGTTGGCAATGACTAAAATTATTTCATTTGTGATTTTAGTTCCTCTTTCTTTTCGAACGCCCGCATTAGGTGTCCGTGTTTTACATGATTTGCTGTAACTGCGTAGGATAAAACTTGTTCTACGCCACACTTAGTATGGAGTATTTCTATGTGACAGTTTGCTGAAAGATAGTCCGCGTAAAATCTTTGCAGTGTGATATACTTTTGTAAAAATATCGTCATGAATAGCAGGAAACCCTGATGGATGTCAGAATGTTGGCATTGAACAGAGGAAATATATTATTGAAAGTTAGGAGATAGCTAGTTCTTACCTGCTATCTAAATAGACGCAGCAAAATGTAAGCTATAAATTAAGCCTTTCATACAACATAAGTTGTGTATAAAAATTATAAAATGTAATACGAGGAGTTATATTCCTCATAACAGTTTATATTATAGGCGCGCACATTACGACCGTCCACACATTGAATGGTTTATAAGCTCTTTAAACACTAAAAAAACAATCTGGTCTAATTGTGAAAGAAGAAATATGTTTCAACAACAAAATATGCCTGACAAAACATTACAGATTCTGTTAAAAGAGAAAAAATGTCTAAGTTATCTGTTTTCTTTAATTCAAGTTGTTTAGAATTGAATTTGACCTTCATGAAGGTAAAGCTTTGAAACATTTAGCTCTCCTTACGTTCTGAACCGGTCTTCACATTCACCTAATTGTGAGAGACGATACTTTGGGAATCCCCAGCAGACCGGCTGGCCTGGATGGGGAACCGACCGGCGCGCGGTCGGTCAACCACACAGCTCCCGCACCTGCCGAACCTCTCTGATTCATGGCAGACGCTATAATTTTCAGCCCATCGGCATCGAAGCAGAAGCGAGTCCGCCACAGCACCGCTGCAGGAAGAGTTTCCCGACAAAAGGAACATCGACGAAAAGAACGAACCCATTTCGAGAACAATTTCCTTCTCTCAGCGTGTACATGAACGGCACTGACAAAGAGAAGACTGAAGGGAAATTGTCGCCTCAAGAAAAAGAATTACGTGATCGGAGAGTCAAAAATTGTATTTACGTGCGTCCTGAATGCTTAGTCAAGAGGACGGTTCCGACTTCATAAGGGAAGCAGAAATGAAGAGGAAATTGAAAGACACTTTCATTCAGATCAAGGAGAAAGAAAGACAGACAAGCTTCAGATTCATCATACTCGTAACACTTCTAGTCTGCTTATCTCAAATAAATAAAAGAATAACGGTTCTTCTCATTAATTACAAATTCTTCAATCCTTCGCCAAAACCACATCCGACTCCCACCCATTCAACCCCCACCCAAACAACAACAACAACAACAACTAACATCCTAGCAAAACAACAACCAACCCCTCAAAATACTACAACAAATACCCTAAACAATTAATTACTTACCCTACACCCAAACCACAACAACCACCAACCCCCACACCCCAAGCAACCACCAACCCCCACACCCCAAGCAACCACCAACCCCCACACCCCAAACAACCACCAACCCCCTTACCCAAAACAAAGACCAAACCAATCATCCAAAACAACCACCAATCCTCGCACCCAACACAACAGTATCCACGTAACAAGAAATCCCGCGTAAGCCACAAACGAAAACACGCTGACTGGCGACCACATCCGTTTCTTGCAAAAATAAAATACTTTAAAACTCCTTCCGCTGGCGGGAAGCGCTCTCGATCCGGCTACTAAACCGAGCGAGCACCTCGCAGCGCTCGTCCAGATGCTATCGCGGATTCGTAAAAGCTCCCCCTCCCTCCCCCCTCCTCGAGTGTCTTCGCGCGCGTTTTGGCGGCCACGTCCGTCCCCGCGTAGCCCGCACGCGGCATTCCGTAACGTAAACAAGCCCCGATTTCCAGAACGCAGCAGCCAGAGAAAGTCCTTGGCTGCGCAGGCTGCGGTACTCGTTCTGCAGGTTCTTCCGATAATCGCGGATCGCCTTTGATGCATATAGAATGACATCTAAATATGACCTTTTAGAACGAGCAAGTCTAGACTAGGTGTAGCGTAGACTTAAATTGTGTAGTAGGTTTAAAGTGTAGTTTTAAATTTCATTTGGCGTTGTAACATGCTTCATACACTCCGTATACATTATGTGTTTTAGTTCCACACAGCTACACAGCCAGTCATTGCAGGTTTATTTTTCCATTTCATTTGTTTACCACGTACGTGGATGTTATTGAAAATATTACTGATTCAAAATTGAATAAGTTGAAGCATTGTAGGTACCCACATCACGATTATGCGATTATGTTAATGTATTATTTAGTGATAATATGACAGCCGAGAAATCATTCTGTTCAGACATAGTACGTCTGTGGATTGATAAAATTGTTTCTATATTAGCCCCCTTTTAAACACATTAGATATCATTTTTCTTAATTTATAGTTGCATTTTGAAGGATCCAAATGCGACGAAAGAAACCTTGTGGTATGTCAGACATTTCTGCACTCTGGCTGGTGTCATTTTTTACGAGTTAGATAATTGAGAAAAACAATAACTACAATTAAAACAACCAAAGATATTTCTGAATATTTGGGTAAATATAGCAAGGTAGCCCTAAAGAAGAAAATGTGTTTACATCGTACTAATCACAAAAGAGTCTCTTCATTAAAGATGCCAAGTTAGGAAATTTTGCCCTTTGATTTTTTTTAGAAGATCAATATTTTAATACAAATACTTCGGATGCGTTTATAACATTATTTGATGTATTCACGGAGGACTTTATTATTAACATTATTTGATGTACGCAGACAATAATGTAACAGAAACCTAAAAGGTTAATTCATATTACCCTGTTCAATACTTTTTGATTCATCATTATATTTATTCAAAACTATTTGACATAACCCTCAAATGATTTACAATTGTGTTTCATGTGAGATTTGCTGAGATTTCTCCCATAGGATGTACGTACAATGTTACTTTTGGTAATATTCTTCTTCGATTTTCTTATTGGCAATATTGGCATTTGTTAAAAGGCAATAAAATACAGAGAAGGCACTTGTGAAAAAAATATTATAAAATCTATATCTAAATAGGGTGCAAGAATATCTTTACAATTAGATATTTTTCATTGATCTCTGCATTTATTTTAACAAGCAATAATAAAGATACGAATGATGGAAATTCGACCCCTCTCGACTTGATGCTTCAATGGATATTTTCTGTATGCAAAATCCGTAATGGCTGCGATAGCTCTTTAATTGCATATGTTGCCTGTGCAGCGTCGATGGACTGAATCGGATCGAAGTTTTGAAACTAACATAACTCTGTCGAATTCAGCCACTGTAATGAGAAGAATTGTAGCGGCCGGCTGCCCTGACCGGTAGTTTTCCGTGGTTTCTCCTATCATTTCCAGGCGAATGCTGAAGCAGTGCCCTCCGAAATGGGTCACGGACTACGCACGATCATCCCTTCCTCTTCCTTGGTCTATCCTCAAACCCTTGCACTGGGGGTACGCAGACGAGCTGCTTTCCTGCGAGGAAGAAACAACGACATCTTCCGGGATATAACAAGTACTACACTTACAGGAGGACCAATACCATAATGTTTGACACGCCCGAAAACACTAAATACTCCACTATCTTAAGACTCAAGATTTTGTTACATTTTTTATCCATATTTTATTTTAGACTGTCATATACATCCAAAAAATTGTAATAAATTAAAAACATTTCAAAAAAATCACAGAATTTATTAAGACGAGTTCATATGTGCCTGGTGAATATTTATTATAACATATTTCAATTTGTTTTGCTATAATATTAAAAGTTAGACAATTTTATTTAGTTTATAATATTAATTTATATTTATATTTGAACTAGACTCCTGAAGAAGAGGAAAAGTGCACTTCGAAACGTTGAGATGAAAAATGTTTCAAAAATTAAGAGAACATTTTTAAATGAAATTTCAATGTAAATAATTATTTTTTTATTTTCAACATGTTTATAAAAGTCTAAAACGAAACCTTGACAAATAACATCTAATAAGCACTCAGTGCTCCCGAGATCCGGGTCACCCTGTATGCGGAGCGCGCTCGTTTCGCACTTGCCGCGCGCAGCCACATCTTGCGTGCGCTGACATAAAGTGTGGGATTAATAGCTCCACATTTTACGCGGGAAACTTAATGCTAATTTTTTCGGGCAACTTGTCGGACGACATTTCAAAGACAACCTGATGCAGAAACGAGACCAACTTCTTAGGAAGTAGAAATGGAAAGTACCTTTATGCAATACGTTTTCCTTACGAAATTCATCATTCAAATATTGGTATACAAACCCCAAGGTTGTTGCAGAAAATGACGCAATGCAAAATACATTTTGGCACAATTGATTTGCCTAAACAACTGTAAAGTATGCAAGTAGATATGCAAAATTATTTTGTTTACTTCAGTTCTTTGTTGTGAAAACATTAGTGAAAGTCTCAATGACAAAAAAATGTTTACTCAAATTTGTAATTTATCTACTATGTTCTACTTACCTAATTTTTCAACTATGTTCACATAAGCGTTGGAAAAGTCACCGCATAATGAGTAAGTACACCGTTTTACTTTCTCGCACACTACTTACATAGAATGGAGAAAGGTGTATAATTCTCCAGCGAAAAGGCAATTTTTCGGCGAAAAAGTATTGTGGATTGCTGACACCGAGAAATTACATATTTATTTTTTCTGTATGTAGTAAATTACTTCCTCTAACACGCTGTGTTCTCAGAATGCAAGTTTTCTGAGTCCCGATAAAGAAAAATTGTTTATAGTAGAACATCCGCCCGTCCGTAATCCTTAGGATTTTCATCGAAATTGATATTACTTGATCGATCTTGTTCATGTCGCGGACACTTGAAATTGAATTTTTTTTTTTTTTTTGGAGAAAAAGATATACAAATTGCTCTGGTCTAATTTTTATTGAATTCAGTAAATTTTCGAACGTATTTTTGCCGGCGTACTCCTTCAACTACAATATTAAAAAGAGAGAGCTTTTTTTCTAAATTAAATCTTTTCTTCAAAATTTGGTCCTTAAAAAATGCCATTTACATTTTTAACATATGAATAATTTTCGCGTAGTTTTGCGTCAAATAAAGGCAATTTTATAAAACAAGACCTCCCCAAACACAAAAGTTCAATTTTTTTTGAACTTTTTGAATTGCCAAATGCTCTATACCTGTGTTATTTTGATGTAAACTTTTCTTTATTCAAATATACGTTCATATAGTTTTATAACATTTCGAAACCGTTCCAAATAATGCAAGTAAATACATGCTGCTCCAGCACCACTAGTTTCTGATAGAAACTGCATGTACTTATAAGAACCTACATGTGTACTAAACCAGGACTGTAGAAATATCTCAACGCGGGTTTACAACCGTAAAAAAGCTGACAGAATATTTATCGTCTTAGTGTCTTCTTTAACTGCCAGCACTCGTACCTGGCCTACAAGTCGGAGAGCTCTCACTACACCATCAAGATGCAATTGACGATGCCAACTGAACGTTGACCTATCTGATAGGGTCTTAACATAGTAACTTTTCCTTTGATTGGACTGTACATTTGAAGTTAAAGGTTGTTCAGTTCAATATTATTTCTTTAGCATACTTACAAACGTGCATTGTAATTTTCTGTTTGAGGATATACATTTTTTTGTTGCTGAATTCTCTTCAAGGGTACTTTGCGTTAGCAGAATTCACTAATTTATATCAGTTCTAATTGTTTCCTAGGACAAACTACGTAAATATGAAATAAGTTCTCAATCGGTTGTGGGCCTCTTGGAATATTATTCTGAAGTGAGAGTCAACACATCTTATTGACGCTTATTAATAACGAAAAAGAGCAGGCAATTTTATTATTATGCACCTACAGGCCCTTTTCTAATCTCAATACACCATTACACCATTTGAATTGCTTGGTGCAGAAACTCCCCTTCTGTGTTAAGATACTAAGATACGTGTACCACATTTTCTAATACATATATACGATCGACTGGTATAATAATCCCTCATATTCTCCGCGAACTGTGGATGTAACATCTGCCTAAAATTGTAGTGGTGCAGAATCTGGTGTAAAGTAATTCATGGGTTCGTAGGCTTCCGCGGCCGGAGTCAATGCATTCTTAGCTATCCGGGATGAGCCGCGTCTAGTGTAGTATAGCTCTGAAGAAGGCCACAGCAAGATGGCCGAAACGTCAGCACAATTGACCGAGACGCGGCTCATCCCGGATAGCCAAGAATGCGTAAAGTAGTAAGTTTTCTTTCCTTCTACTGAAAAATTGTCGAGAGTGGACACAGAGGGTTTCGGCACCAATTTGTTTCAACTGTGTGATCGGAGCCGTCCGTCCTACCTGCAAATCTCGGAGTCCACGGCCAGCGCAGAAGTCACGTTTCCTGGGCAGATGCCGCATTTCCATGCCTACCTGCCTGGCCGGTTAGCCGTGCGTACAACCTTGCTTCAAGCCTACGCAATCGCGCTCATGCGTGCTGCTCTGTCACCTGTGACTGCGAAGCGACTGCCGTGTTGGAACCATTGAACGCACAACTAGCCAAGCGATGCCTCGCATCTGCCACGAATATTCCCATTTTACGTCGTGCACGACTAATATCCCAGAACAAAAATAAAAAGAGTTTTATATAATTTTACACTGAACTTTATCGTATACCAGTTTTATTTCTTCTTTTCCCCGTTGGGGCGAAACGGTTTGGAAATGGAAAACGTGTAGAAAGCAACAGCACTTTTAAAAACTGATGAAGAATGCAAGAGTATTATGCGAAAAATGTGAATATCATACTTGTCATCAATATAACAACTGGAATGATAAATACAGATAGCTGATGCATCCCATAATATTTCCGTCAATTCACAGTTAGTTGTAAAAAATAATTGAAAATGTCAACAATGTTTTTGTGACAATTTCAAAATTTTCATTTCTTCTTTCGGTTATCACTGCTTTGCAAATAACTTAAATTCAATTACATTATCTTTATAAACAAATACAGTAAATGCACTTAATAATGTACAGTAAATGTAATGTAAATAATATTGACAAATGCAGAATTTTTTATACTCTTTTGTACCGTTATGTTTCCAATTCCACTAACTTCCAAATTTTTATTCAGTAGTTAGGCGTTATTATGACATTTTATAATTAAGTGTCAAAATGGTTTAAGCTAAATGAAACATTTGGAACGACAAAAGCTGCATTGGGAGTTCAGAAGCAAAACAAAATACGAAAAAAGTATTTGTTTTCTGCGTATGGAGGAAATGAGAACAAAAAACCCAATTGAGATGTGAATCAATGGCCGAAAATCTTATGACAATAGTTCTTCTAGGATTTTTTAAATAATACCAAATAAAAGATAACTAAAACACTTGTACCAATATCATATATCAAATATTTCCGTTTTTTAAAGCTAATTAGTTGTGTCTTCAATTGTGTAAAAACGCTAATGCAACAAAAAAATATTCAATACCAAATTTCTGTGGGGTTTAATAGAGTACAAAAAGAACAAGACTTGCTGTCAATTCCCAGACAATCTTAGACTTCTGAGGACGAAAAAACACTTGCTACAGAGTGCGAACGTGTACGGTTTGCGCGGAGATTTCAATAAATCGTTTCCTTCGCGAGCCATCTGCCGGCCTCTGGGGGAATGACGCAAGGCGAAGGACGTCCCTAAGAGCGTTGAACCAGCAATAACTTCCAACGCAGCGTTTTTGCTGATGGAGTTTGCGGTCATAAAAATCCCTTTTACAGGACTGTGCACACGGAGGAAAAGTAAAATTTGCTTGCTTACTTGCTTGCTTGCTTGCTTGTTTCGAGAGATAATATCGCGGAACCACAAAATTCTTCTACGATCGACGGGACTCGCACCTTCAGACAGTGTTGAACGTCTTGAACGATCATTTGAAAGCCAAGTGCCACTAGCGGTACGTTAAATTGGTTTTAAGTACAGCCGCAAATGAAAGCGGATCTCGAAAAAAAAATAGTAAAAGTAACGCAAGGAAATCACATCTAAACTTAAATGTTAATTGGACAAAAATCAGAAGGCTGAGAGAAGGTAGCCACATTACCAACAAGTTAACTGAAGAACGTCATGAATACACATGAACGAGATCAGCGTGGTACGCATTTGAATACTAAAATGCATCGCATTACAACCAATAAATTCCTATTACACTTAGGCAACTTTCTACAGCGGAAAGCACCTAGATCTGCTACCTATCTGCAGTAGTTATCAACTCAACACAATCAATGGAACATTACCGATGAGGGCTCTTTGCGGGAGACTACTTAAGTTTTATGAAAGAGCCGGGCGGCGATTTCAGTATATCGAGCTTGGCTAACGCGCCTGCTGTCCTTGGCGGCTAATATAGTACTACGCCGCACCTGATTCCGTAAAGAGTGAAATCAGATGCAACCGTGAATTTCAAGACGTACGATCCACTTCAATTTCATTAAGTAGAACGATATTGATGCTTTATTTTTAAAACTGATTAATCTTTCCCAGAAAATGTCCTCGTTGAAATGGATGTAATGTTCAAAGAAACATACTGTAACACCACAAATTTTCATTACCTTAGTACACAACGAAACATTAAGATACGCTCTCGTGTATCCAATGTGTATCTAAAGTTGTTATAAATAAAAGTACGGCTATCACGTATTTTCAACTACTGGTAGAGGTCTGAATACGGTTGTATTTATGTATTTTATTTACTTCTTTCCTTCAGAACGGATAGTGGGATGCAGAGTTTTAATACATCAGCTCATCATTTACAAAAATCGCAACTAACAACTATTAAATTGTCTACATTTATTTTCGCATATTTATGTGTTACTGGATAATTTTTTATTGTTTGAAGAGTGTAACTTCAAAATTAAGTTAAAATAATAAATAATTAATAATTAAAATGTAGTGGAAACAGTAAATTTGTATAATCACATTTTATAGTCACATTTTATTTTCAGTTTTATGATTTTAATTACAAATATACACTTTTTAGAAAATTATATTTGTAACTTTTAAATAGTATTTATACAAACTCTGTATTATTGTGGGTGTGTCCTATGAAAAGACAAAGCAATTAGTACAACTTAAGTGTACTTGTGTTAACAAATTAGTAGAACTTTATTAAATATATTTATCTTTTATAACACTATAATGATTTTATACAAATTCCTTCCGACCATAATTTCTATAATAGTTATTGGATAACCGACGTTTCATTTTTAACAACATCCGGGAAATTAAAGAACGTCTCACAAAAGCCTAAGAACAATCGTCGTTGCATTTACCTAGGTGCACAAAGCCAACTCGCGAAGGGAAGCAAGGAAAGTCCTCCTCAAGTACTTTCTTGTTGTGGATGTAATTACCAAATTATACATTTTCTCATTTGTTTGAGAAAAATGTATAATATTTGAATTGATATCTATGAGTAAATTTATTTTGATCTCGTTTTAAACTATGCGCTTCCTTAAGCTACGCGAAAATGATCGAAATGAATCTGTGACTTTAATCCTAAGTAGCTCCGAGGAGTAACTCTCAGCATTTCCTCCTCTGGTGTGTCAAATCACCCAGTACTCGCACCGCTCCTAAGGAAAGGATAAACATTTTTTTAACGAAGCTTTGTGGAAAAGGGGGAGAATCTCCTCCCTTACACTGCAATCTTATGACTTTAACTATAAGAAGGCATCATGGGCGGTTGGTGAAGATATGCTCCGGAAGGAAATTGTCCTATCAGGACAGCCGGTGTAATTTTACAACGAGGGCTGATGAAAGTCATAGGAAATCCGTGCTGTTAGGTTTCTCTTTTATTCAGTCGCCAGTCCACACGTTTAATCTAATTCGAAATAAGTATCATTTGAGGAAGTTTACGCATTAACGTCTTAGCTCCCTTAAGAAATATCCACGAACCGCCACTGCACAAAGCCACAAGAAACATTCCCTTGCCTCGTTTCTTATCATCCAACATTTTCAACTTCATTTAATGTTTACAATTTGTATAACGATAACTTTTTTATTTACATTTTCTTAAACAGCGAGGCAAGCGCTTTAAAAGAGTGGTAAGAAATTGCAACTTCGCACGCATAGCACTTAGATACGTAAACCAGACAGCGAAGATACTCCTACTAGAGACCTCAATAACCAAAATTATTTTATTCATGTAAATTGGAAAAGAAGGATTATAACAATAACTTGATCACATACTGTAACTCAATTTTCTTTTTTTTATTTCGGAAAGAACTTTTTTTTTTTCCTTAAGCCCTTCCCCTAGCGACCTAGCTCAATGCCTGACGCTCAGCACTCCACCGCCGGACCAGATCCCTTTTGTGGAGCAACACGGAGCGCGTAGTCACCCACTCGCCCCGAATACAGAGGGCCGATCTCTGCGAAGCGCTTTACAACACGCGCGAGACAACGACCAGCACACCCACCGGGATCGGCCTCTTTTCGGAAGGGCCATAAACAAGGAACGCTCAGGGCGGTTACAAGCGCTCGCCAGAAGCCTCAACGGCGGGGATGCTTCTGGGTTCGATGCCAAGTCAAGAAGGTGTAACGAAGTGTTGATGTTTTGTGTTGCACGTGGTACAAATATTTAGACGTGGACCAAGTAGATAGGTTGCCTATTATCATGGTTTTGTGTGCAATGCTCTATGTTATTAGGTTGCCAATGACGGGTTGCTGTTTTGCAGGTTTCACGAAGAGAATTCACGTTTTGTGTCGCGCGTTTGAACAAATATTTGCGTATCGACCGGACAGTTTGGTTGTCTAGAACCATGGTGGTGTGTCAACGCTCTATATGTCATTAAGTTGCAAATGGGGTGGTTTTGTTTTCGGAAGATGAAGCGATGTGTTGCTTTGTTCCGTCACAGGATTCATTTTTTTTCTTTCTCTACCACGAGTTTCGTATTAAATGCTTATAATGATACAAAATTAAAATTTCCTAAATAAGGTATCTTTAAAGAAAACGTAAGAACATACATTACGATCACGTAAAAACTATTCATTTAGCCTCCGAATCGCTGAACCCTCCTCGAATAATTCTCAATGCCTTGTTTTTAAATTTTATTAAATAAAACGACTACGATAAAAACCAGCCTCGTGCTGCAATTTTGCGTACTATTCACTAAATATGCACGAATTGAATATTAAAATCACTTCTCGAATAATTCAAAAAATGCCGACCATGAGTTTGAAAACTTGTGCTGCTTCATACAAACCCGGTTTCATACAAACAGAGAAACCTTCCATCATTTTCACTTACTACAATGCTGAATGCGGAACAAACCTGTAACTGAGAATACGATCCTCCGATTTGTCGATCGTGACGTCCATCACGACCATTCGTGATGCTCTGACACGCGAGAGAACAGTCCCACAGATCCACGACAGCGTTGTATGTGTGGAAACTTGCGGGGTTGTTTTCCCGTGTGCTGTCTATAATATCGGAATCCTGAATTTCAACTTCTCTGAATACCGATCGCAGAATGCCGCTAGCAGGGTGAAAATATACTTTTTGAAGTGAACCTTCCATTCTTACGTTAGCACACTAGCTTATTTTCCAAAAATTCAGAGTTATTCACTATACTTCTATGTATTCTATCTTTATGTTATAATCTTTCTCATTTAAAGAAATTTTGAAAACCTACCCTTGTCATTATGTTCTGTGACATTTTTGCATTAACTTCGCGCTTTGTGCTCTGTATCACTTCTCCACAAATTGTTCATTCAAAACAGTTTATTGTTTCAAGTTTTCTTTATATTAAACTATAAGCACAATCAGAGCATTAGCCTCTCGTTATTTTTTAAACACGCCTTTTCGAGCGACGTACTTTAAACATTTTCTAGAACATCTCAAAAACAGTAATCGTATGACAGAGAGAATATTCTTTTGTTTATTTTTCCTTTTAGTTCAATGTCATTAAATCAACAAGTTGGAGTGCAGAAAAAGAAACTACATCAAACGTTGATTCCTACAACCACGATGCTGACATAAAACGTACGATAACTAGTTTACTTCATTTTTAAAACATTCGTGGAAAATTAATATAATCATTGTTAATATTCTTTGAAAAATATCAAATAATGAGAAAACAAGTGAATAGATGCACGATTGAAAGAAAACGTAGGTGATCACAGACTGTAGCCTCGAAATCTAACAATGTTTAATTTTCTGAAATTTGAGAAAAAATCTGTGGCATTACTTGAGTTTTCTATGGCGTAGATAACAGTGATTAAGAGTAAAATACAATTTACCAGAATCAGCATCAAATGAAAGGTCTAACCAGAATTTTAGATATTTCCTTTTTATTATACAGTTCGTCCTGTTTAAAAAGGAACATCTCGAGGAACTGGCATTCTGTTTGCAAAATGCGTCAGGCTTCGTGCTGCATGGAAATGCAGACGGGGAGCACGTAAGCCGCTTTCCCTTACAAAAGATATGAATCCCGACAACATGAAAACAAATTTCCGCGCTGAGACTTGCAAAATGCGATACAAAGAAGCAAGTACACCGAGAAGAATGTTCCTGGCATTAACCTTTGAAATATTCCTCTTCCATGTCATTAGGATATTTAAGTTCAAAAGTGATGAATTTAAATTCATTAAGTGTAATGAAAGTGCTTCTGGAACGTGTTTCATTGTCTTGTTGGTAATAACCGTATATATCATTTCTCCGCCATGTACTTTTTATCTTTTCAAATTTATTTCAAACCCGGAACAAAATACAAAGTGAATAAATGTTTTCATGTAATTTATTCTATAAAAACATACTGGTGTTAACTATACTTATTTATTTCCCCTTGAAAAATCACTTAAAAAAAGAGAAGGCAACCTTTTTTTAGTGCGAATTGCCGCAGATCATATACCCTTGTTCTCGCCAATTAAGTTAAGACATTTCCTTTGGGCAAAAATTGCTTGCAATTTGAAAATAACTTTGATGTAAAATTCACAAAGGATGTTCCCAAAAAACTACACAAACGATGTAGAACAAAACAATTAGTTTTACAGTTGTTATCGTAATAAGAGCTACAGTAATACGAGTACATCTCTAAAGACAAAGTCAGCTTTAGACTTTTATCCATTGCTATACCCACCCCCAAAAGAAACCAGTGTACAAGAAATTAGAAAAGGTGTAAAGTTCATCTACCAGTACAATTTGAAACTGAGCTTTCCATCTCAAGTTGTCGTTCGCGAGTCCCGTGAAAATATTTATTCATTTTGCGGGTATATGGCCGTAGACCACACCCATGTGCCCGACCCAGGCCTCCTTCGGAGGATACTTACAGGACCAGGGAATCTTCTTCGAGCTGATGCGTCCCTTGGACGACCCTTTAATTGTCTGAGTGTGATTTTCATTTTCTCCGTCAGATGTCCGTCACATTTAACTATATACGAAATATTTGCTTGGGAAAACTCGTTTCAACGGAAAATAGCCGAAGGGATACAGTTTTCCTGGGAATCTGTCAGGGTTCTTTTACATGCCACAAGACATTGCCACCGAAGGATTTCCGCGCTTCGAAAAATCACGCCAGGATCGGACCCGCGTTCATTCGCCCACCGAGGCGAGCCCTTTGGACTATGCATTTGGGAATTTTCTGTGTTTTAGGAAGGGCAAAGGCACTTGATTATTCCCATTATTTTATCTTATGACTTTTTTTTTCAAGAGATGGAGCTGATCTCATTATTTACTAACAATGTTTTGGAACCAAGAGTCTATTCACATTTACACTTTTTTCACTTTATGTTAAAAAATCTTTACACCACCAAAGCCGAAATACTAATAAAATAATATTATATTGAAATATACACACTAATTTGCACAGTGTTTTAATACAACCAATGTAACGGAAAACATTCGTATGTGAATACTATAATAATAATAATAATAATAATAATAATAATAATAAGAAGAAGAAGAAGAAGAAGAAGAAGAAGAAGAAGAAGAAGAATCTATTCATTCTAAAAATTGTAAACGTTTCTTTAATATTTCATACAGCCCCACTGCTTGTCATCCGCCTCGTGTCAAAACTATGCATTTGATTCCATTGCCAGAATCACATCCCAGATTATTACTGGATTTCCCCTACACCCAAGAGTAGCGGCTGTCGTGCATGCGCCTTTTTTGCACAGAACTAATTTCCACTTTTAACGACGCGCCTGATCACTGTGCCTGGTCACGCACCGTGATCATACGTGTCGCCGCGGATACGCACCACAGACGCACACCCGCAGAGGTCTCTATTGAAGCCTTTTTATCCGTCTTGGATTCCAGGTTTCGTGCAAAGAAATTGTATTTGTATGCGGAGAGTGTATCAATTATGTTTGATGAATTTTTCATTGTTTTAATTGGTCGTTTACTTCGAGTTTTTTTTTTTCATAAAATAATTGGCATGTGTGTTAATCCTGGTTGTTTGGTATTGGAAATGAAAAAGAGATGAGACAATGCTAGAATTTTGCAATATAGGGCAGAAATAGTGTTTTAGTTATTTTGTACAAGAATTTAAATCTTAAAAGTATGCTTTATTCCTCGTTAATTACTTACTACATACAGGCTATTCAAAAGCACGAACCATAAAACAAATTACTAGTGTTTAACGCATAGTTTTTGCATTCTGAAAAATAATTGAATGGAGTAATATTATATAATATTTCATCAAAAACAACGAACAATAATATTGCCTTTGCGCTGTATTACACTTTTAATTATTGATTGCAAACCGTTGGAAGGTTTTAATATTTCTCCCTCTTCAGTAATTTCGTACCGGTTTTGTTTGCCCCAAGCCGCTATCCCGATATAGGTCTTTCTAGATTCACTCAAATGTTTAAATGACGAGGTCCCTTGTTTCTGTACTCCCGGTCGTAAATGTTCAGCTTGCCCCTTCGCTTTTAAATGTTACAAATCTGAATAAATTCGCATCTGTGGTTAAGCGGAAAAGTAGGCCCTACGGATAGTCTCGCCACCAATATAAACATTACTGTTATTATTATTATTATTATTATTATTATTATTATTATGTGGTAGCGAAATGACCAGCTAGGACCACGCGGACGTACACCTGCACTTACCTAGGCTCAGTAACATTTTTCCGATGGCAAGAGTATGTTTTGGGAGGATCAGCATTTTACGCTGAATCCAATTTTATACCCCCTAGTTGCTAGTCCTGGGGGGATGGGATAGTATGGAATGACGATAATGAAGTGTGACTGAGCAACACAAACATACAGACATACACAAACACACTTATGCCCGCGGCAGGACTAGAACTCGCGATCCTTCCGTCCGAGATCGCCACGGCACTACTGCCTTAGCAATCTGGCCTATAGGCACCGTCACCGTCACCGTCACCATCACCACCATCACAAAACCACCATCACAATCACCGTCACCACCATCACCATCACAATCACCGTCAACACCATCACCATCACAATCACCGTCACCACCATCACCATCACAATCACCGTCACCACCATCACAATCACAATCACCGTCACCACCATCACAATCACAATCACCGTCACCACCATCACAATCACAATCACCGTCACCACCATCACAATCACAATCACCGTCACCACCATCACAATCACAATCACCGTCACCACCATCACAATCACAATCACCGTCACCACCATCACCACCATAATTATTATTATCATTATCAATAGCATTATTATTATGATAATCATTATTATTATGATCATCATTATGATGATAATAATTATTATTATAACCATTATGATAATCATTATTATTATCGTAGCCATTATGATAATCATTATTATTATTATGATAGCCATTATAATTGACATTATTACTACTACTATTTAAACCCAAATTGGCCAATCGCGTTCAGGCCCACTGAGCGGGGCGCGGGCCCGGAAGCCCGGCAGCCGTTCCATCTCCAGGAAGCGCGGGCGGGCGCGCGCGCGGGCAAAACCTCTCCAGCAAACAACGGGCCGGGGGATATTGAGTTCGCTCTCGAAAGTCGTTCGAGAGCTTTCTGAAGCTCTTCCGCCGCCGAACGGTCGCAGCCCCCACCCCCACCCCCACCTCTCGCGCCGCGCGAGACGAGAGGTGAATTCGGCTATTAGCGAAGTCCTCCTCCCGGGCCGTCGCTATTAAAATGCGTGGAGAGACAGCGAGCCCAGATGAGGCGAGGCGAGGCGAGGCGAGGCGAGGCGAGGCGAGGCGAGGCGAGGCGAGGCGAGGTGAGGTGAGACTTCGCAGATAATGCCGGCCGAGTGTCACAAAGTGCCTAACAGTAGTTAACAACAGGTTGGTCGCCTAATGAAGCGAATCCAGAGAGGAGACGGAGCGCGAAACAAGGCCTGGAGACCTTTCCTCGGCGCGTGGGTGGCAGGCGGAAAGGCGACACGAAAATAGACGTTTCGCCAATCGGTGTGGCTGTTAATATTGAAGTGTGAACGGGAGGAAAACTAATGAAAATAAATCCGTCAGGAAACAATTTAAAAAGGTGGAGAGTCCGGTTAAATTTATTAATTGCGGAGATGACAAAACAGAGGACGTAAATACTTCATAATTCGCGAATTCGTTTTACTTGCAAGGAGAAACTGATTTGGTGACATAATTCACTGATAAGTGGTTTAACTTACCGTAAACACAAATTGCTTTGCTTCACAGATTGTATGTAAATCTAGAACGAAATGAATTAATTTGATTTCTTGAGGCAATATTCCGCCTCAAGTTTGAAAACGGTCAAATAATTCCTTTGCAAGAGATAATTGAAATATAAACGGCCTAAGGGATCTAGATTAATCAACTGGCACGCAGACGACATCCTTTGAATTCGCCTGGCCTGTACTTTGGTATGAAGTGATTTTTTAAAATTAAAATTCTGTTACCTTTATGAAGAAATAAACTGGTGTCTAAAAGGAACACAAGTTCCGCTATTCGTGGTGTCTCCTCGAGTATATACATTAACCCAAAATCTCAATTACAATGTTTTTCTTCCATTCAATTTAGTATTAGCTACATTTGACTGTAATTCAAAAGATGATTTTTACTTGCCTACTGCTACCGCGTAGAATGAAGATAAATTTTTTGAATGGTGCGTTTTCTTTTGAATTTAAAGTAACCGAGTCCTTAAAACGTATACTGCTTCGCCCAGTGGTAAACTCAGCACTGGAGTGGAAGAGGTATCCGGCGTGCCAGCATCGCGCCTCCCACGCAAAGACAAGGAAAAGTCGCGTCTCCACTAGTTTACACGCACGACCGCTACAAAGGGAGAGATTGCGGAGCTCCCCAGGGGCCGATCTGGGGCCTGTGCGGCGCGGCGGCCGAGCGGAGCTGCGGCGGGGCGGGGCGGGGCGGGGCGGGGCGGGGCGGGGCGGGGCGCGGCGGGGCGGGGCGGGGCGGGGCGGGGCGCGGCGGGGCGGGGCGATGAGAAATACGTGGCGACGGCCGGGGCGAAAGGAACTAAGTGCGGCAGCGCTGGGCAGGAGGAAGTGGCCGTAAACGGGAGGGAACGGCCGGAGGGGGGGGGGGGGCTAGTGGCGAGGAAGGGCGAGAGCAAACAGGGGAGAGGGTGGGTGGAGTGAGCGCGGGCGAAGGGGTTTGGGTGAGCGTCAAGGGGCATGAGTTGTGGCGGAAGAGCGGAGCAAGGCGGAGCAAGCGGCGGCGGTGGTGTGACGGACTGTTATACCCAAGCTCGCGGGTTCAAACCCGATCGAAGCCGTGGATTTTAAGGGCGAGAAAATCCTTCGGAGGGGAAGTAAAGCCGGCTGTCCCATGTTAGTAGATTTACTTGCATGTAAAAGATCCTCAAGCCTAAATGACGCCTCTGAGCTAAATTCAAATCGCCTGTTTCTCGCCCAAGAAATACCTCCTTTCTCTGCTAGTTGATGAAAGGAGCGTAGCGAAATTTGCGTGGTGAGACGGAAGAGCGGGCCTGATGGCCCGAGTCTCGCCACGTAAAATAAGGCAAATTCAAATTGAAATTCAAGATGCCCTGAGCCACCTCTCCCGGCGCGTGGCGGAAGGATGTCGGGGCCGAGGAGGACGGGGCGGATGGACGGGACGGGGAAGACAGGGTGAGCGGGCGGGGCGGATAAGTGTGTGGAAGGGGGGGGGGGCGCCGTGCCGTGAGTGCTCCACGGCCGAACGCACGACGGATGGCGCAGCTTGGCCGCATCCGTTAGAGGACTCGGGTGTCGGGCGAGCGAGCGCGGCAGAAAATGGGGCGCCGTTCCCTCGCGACAGATGGTCGATCGGGGCGTGTCTTATCTAAGCCTTTCCTTGCTTCGAGCACAAACCTGGATGGTTTTTCTTACGTCAGCTAAGCGAACGTAATACTCTTTTGTGAAGAGTCATCAATCAGCACGTGAGTAATTCCCTACCGTTAACACATGTAGACACTTCGAATTCTTTGAACACAATGAGTCAACTGCTAATAGTGGCATTAATACATGTTGTACGAAGTCGAAGTCGTTAAATAGCGAGTGAAAACCATGTTTAAGATTTGCTCCTCCGTCTTGCGACGATATTAACTTCCTATCTCAATAGTCTATCAGAACTATAATACAAAAAATTACATTGAAATTCGCCCTTTCTTTGTAGATGGTATAAATATCGTGCATTTTCATGTCTGGCATATCTATTCAAATTCAATGCTTTTTGGTAATATTTTCACTTCTTGTTGTATGCTTCAGTAAATTGTATCAAGCAAACACTATTTTGATATTTACCTACAAAAGTGTTGTTTTTGGATTTGAGGAAGATAAATGAAATTCCTAAGAACATCAAAAGGGGTAATTCTTTCAAAATATGTCATGAAAGTAGCATTTTCTGCAAAACGTTTTCAACGTCACATCACATTTGAAATATACAATACTAGTTACCGCGCAATATCACAATAAACAATACACTCAATAAAAAACCGTCTCTTAAAAGTTTCAGATAATAGTTGCAACATTTACGATTTCGACGTATCAGCTAATGAAAAGTACTGACATCCAAACCACGCCTTTCCAACACTATCAAAAACGCAATGTTCGTCACTGGTAACTTCGCAGAAACAGAAACACAACCAGTATCTTGAAGGAGTATCAATTTTCGAAGTGAAGAAACCAAACTCATTTTGCTACATTCACCCTCCCTATAACAACTATTTCGCTGGAACGAAGAGTCGACGAAGAAACGTCTTCACCTTCACCCTGCCCGTGAACTTCGCCCCGGCAGTGTCGCGGCGTCGGCGACCGCCCCAGAAAACCACCAAGCGGTTAATGCGCGTCTCCTGTCGCCCGCTTCCGTTCGGGCACGGCCGGGCGCGCCGCCGTGCAGGGCAGAGTGGCGAAAGTAGCCGTTCTGAAAGCGGACGGCTTCTGGGGCGGCTGGCTCACCGTACATCCCGCGTTTCTTTCCGCCCTGCCTCCTACGCATCGCTGTCGAGGAAGTCGGTTCCGCAGGCCGCCGGGTTACGCCTGACCGGTCGATTCTGCCATTAAGAAGGCATCCGGTGGACAGAAATTGGGGGGAAAAATGTTTTTGCTCAGTAGCATTTTTTGACTAAATTTTTCCTTCACTTGTTTGGGAAGTTGTTATAGGTCTGTTAGGCAAAGTCCTTTATTTAGACACAAAGAGTTCGTCTTTATATATATATATATATATATATATATATATATATATATATATATATGCATATATATACACATATATATATATATGCATATATATACACATATATATACACATATATATACATATATATACATATATATATACATATATATATATAATATATATACATATATATATATATAAGCGATGTCTTACATTTATTATTTTTTAAGTGGCTGAAACAAATTAATCTCACAGAATATTCTTAAATATATTGTATTTTTTTTCATTTTTATATTGGAAAATTCGAAGAGTGTTAGTACTTAAACGAACATTTTCCTACAATTGATTAAACTATGTATAATTCTAAGTTCAATGAAATAATATAATATTAAATATTATAATATTAAATATTATTATTCTAATTTTAATTTTCCGATGTTCCAACACCACGATTTCGATACAGATGCACAATCCTAAATTCAAAGACTGTCTTTTCATTACTTGCTGCATAGTGTCCGAACATGCAAAAACAGCAAAGCAAAGCACTGCATTGACAGAATATCTCTCGGCTGCCGACATCAGGCTGCGCTGAATGAGACAGGCGCTGGAGCTGGGCTCACTTGCGCCCTTGGGAAACGCTTCAGGCGCCCCCTTCCCCACGCAAACCCCATTATCCTACGTAGGTGCTATATGTGTCACGTCCTGATGAATTAACTAAGGAGATCGGGCAGCTGAGTGAGTTTTGATTCATGGTTGGTGTCACCTCAAAGTGATGCAAATATCTGTAGCGTGAGCACACGATGTTGTTTAACATGTGGGAAGTGACGAGACGTGAGTAAACGATTTATCACATGTATTCGTATTTAGGATGATGTCTTAATGTGGAGCGAGAAATATACAACGTATGCCAGTCCGAGAGAAAAGTCTTGCGTGACTTGACCTCATTCCATTCGATTAATTGATTGTTAGTGATACCGGGCGCTTCAACTAAATCTGGTTGTTATTCCCGTAAGTGTAGTGAATGGTTTTGCTCGGGACGTGGCGGTGGTCCTCCCCCGCTATATGGCGAGATCCGGCGCCGACATACTGTCGACAAGCGTGGATTTCCCTAACCAGGTATCTTCCCCCTGCGGGACACCGTCCCAGCCGAGACAAGCTCTAAGCCCCCGACCGGTCTCCCGGCATGGGTAGCGGTGAAGCGCACGTTAGTGTGTGTGTAAAGAGTGAAGATAATATAGGATGGGGTAGGAAAGATCGTGCGCGGTCCGTGGCCTGTTTGTTAGGGTACTGATCAGGCATTTGCCTGGTGTTGATCGGGGAAACAGCGGAAAATTACCGATCAGAGCAGCCGGCCACTGGAATTATCCTCCAGACAGCTGCTGAATTCGACATAGCTGGCAAGGTCGTGTTGAAAAATCCTGCCGCCGGCGGAACTCGAACCTAGAATCTCCCGATCAGAGGGTCTGCAGTGACATCAGTGGATGCCCTGAGCCATCTCTCCCGATCATTCTATTCGAAATAAAAACTAAGTATACGCCTCACTTTTGATAAATAACGAACTCTATTTTTTTCAACAGTAAATCATTCGGGCAGCGTGGGCTCGTCTTAAATATATATTAAGACCTATAAATATTACTTTTCATTCTAATTTTGAAGCTTATATTCGAATAATTGAGGTCAAAGTTGGGAGACCAATACGGAGCTTCTCTCTGCTAGGACACTGCCCCGCTGAGGTATAAACAGCCACAACTGGTGTGTAGGTCGGCGCCGGATCTCACGGCGGTCGGCCCACGATCTCACATTCCTTCCAGCTATGAAGAAACACCGCCTCCTGCTCTACTATGAAGTTCAGCACACTCAGATAAGTAATGACAGTTGACGCAAATGAAAACAATCAATACTCACTATTCTAAAAATAATATTGCTTACTACAGTAAAATCCCGCTAATCCGAACCCCGCAAATCGGATAATACGAACAACATCCGGGATACAGGATAAAATAAACCAAATAAATAAAAAGTATATTTGGAGGGTAAAGAAAGGATTTTATAATTACTATAGAACTGAATACTATAGTTATTGAAACACATGTTGACGAAATGAAACGTTTTTTGAATTGGTAACTACGGTGCACATGACATGTTTACGTAGCAGTAATTATCACTTAGAAAATCATGCAAATTCGGTAATATTTTGTCGTAAAGAACTGAATCTGTTTGATGATGCGATGTAATGATGTGATGATGCAATCACTACGCCACTTCGTCATATTCTCACATAGCACTCTACGTTGCACTGTGTCTCGTATTCCTAAAGATGTATTTGTACATGCGTGTATATATATATATATATATATATATATATATATATATATATATATATATATACTAGCTGACCCGGCCACGCGTTGCTGTGGCTAAAGTTTTTGTTATATTACATTATAGTAAACAATCTAAGAGGAACAATAAGAGAACATCAGTCACGGAGTCCACTATGCTTTTTCACACAGATGGTATTTGTAAAAAAATATGGTGATCTCCTTATTTGACTTTCTACTACTATAACCCTTTAGTACAATGAAATTATTTACCAATAAAGACGAAAATATTGATGTTGGTATACAAATTCACTGGATTGAGATTTGAAGGGGAAGTACGTTGAACACAATTAATTAAAATCTTCTTACACTTGATATTAAGCAGAAATCAATAGGTACAAAATAAAAATTTATCAGATTTATTATTTCCATTTAATTTGTATAACAAATATAAGTACTATTCAATTATAAATACTTTCAAATTCAATTTAATTTAACACCAATCGGTGCACAATGTTTTTGGTTAACCTGTCTTTAGCTAACACAAATATATTAGACGGTTTCCCAACACGTGAACACGCAACATATAGTTGCCCATGAGAAAAACATGGATTTTCCAAATCTAAACCACAAATGGACATTGTTTGACCTTGAGATTTATTTATAGAAATGGCGAAAGCTAAACGAATTGGAAACTGTAGCCTTTTGAAGGGTATGGTAGAATCTGATGGTATCATCGGAATACGTGGCAGCAGGACCACTTTTCCTTTAAACTTCCCAGCCAAAATGGTTGCTTCAAGAATGTTTCCGGTGATCTTTTTGATGACCAAACGCGTACCGTTACATAATTGAGGTGGATTCAAATTACGGAGGAGAATAATAGTGGAACCAATCTTTAATCGAAGATTATGTGGTGGCATTCCAGGGATATCTAATGAATTTAAAAATTCAATCGGAAAATTTACACTTTCATTTTCATCAACAACAGTATCGATTGATTTAAAAGACATCATATCGCCTGGTAATAACTGTAGTATCTGGAAGTTAATTTCGTCAACATCAACGTTTTTGGCTGCCAAAATCGCCCGTTGACTAAGCCATTCATGATTCAAATAATTATTCTGTATATCCGGGAAAATACACTGAATCAATTCATTTTTATCCTGAACAACAGTGCAAAAATTGTCTGGTAGTTTAATGCATTGCGTATTTGGTTGCAGTTCTATTTTACCGTTCCCAATATCTAGTAGTTGTTCGGAAAATATTTGTGCTGATGGATCATTTTGCAATTGTACTCGCATATTTATGGTCAATCGAAGTGTTTCAACACTTCGCCATAAGAATGATTGTTTCAAACATGCATTAATCTCATCCGCGAAAGTAGAGCGAGGTATAACCGGTAAGGTCTGCCGGAAGTCACCAGACAAAAGTAAGATAGCACCACCGAAAAGTTTATTATTGCTGTTTAAATCTTGCATAGTTCTGTTTAATGCTTCAAGTGAATATTTGTGTGCCATTGTGCACTCATCCCAAATTATTATAGAACTCTTCCGCAACACTGCAGCTATTCCACTATTCTTTTTGATGTTACACATTGCATCTGGTTTATTATGAACGTCCAATGGCAGCTTGAATGTTGAATGTGCTGTTCGCCCACCATCCAGTAAAGTAGCCGCAATGCCTGACGATGCTACTGCTAATGCGATTTTTTGTTGCGACCGTATTTTGGCAAGAATCAACGATATTAAAAATGTCTTACCGGTTCCACCGGGTGCATCCAAGAAAAAAAAACCGCCTTGTTCAGCAGCAACAGCCAGCATAATCCGATCATAAATAATTTTTTGTTCTGCTGTCAGTAATGGTTCACTGTTCATGATAATTGTTGCTAAACTTTCATGGTCATATTGATTTTCTCGTTGTAAATCGGTATTGACTAAGTCGGTGGCTGGACGATTAGGTGATGGCATACCATAATGATTAAGTGGTAAATTTGAAATAAGAACACATAAATCCTCGATCAAGACCAATGCTTCATTGTACATCTCTGGTGTATAATCTATGTTTTGGCATTGATTTGTTTGTCTAATTCGGTGCAATATGTCTTCTGTCATACAATTTTTATATTTTTCCCACAAAGTTTGTGCTTGCGAGGGATAACATGTCGTCAAAATAATTGCAAACAACTGACGAATGTTATTCGGTGTTGATGTCAACGCAGCATCAGCAAGCGTTAAGTCCCAATGGTTATCGTCTTCTAGCAATTGCAGTTCACGACATGCATCCTGGTATGTATTGAATACTCGACCATTAACTGTTCGTAAAAATTCAAAAGACGTTGGTCCGGGAACATTCACCAATAACAAACGTAAATAGAAGCACTCACGTTGCTTTGGATGTACCGTGTAAAGTCTCCCCAATGTCTTAGCTTTGAATATGCCTGTAATGGAAGGATGTGGTTTTCCTTGTTTCCGTGGCTCCCATTTTTTACTGGATTTGTTCCATGTGAAATAACGTGGAACATCACCAAACACCAATGTCTTCGCGAATTGGCCAAAAACATCAGGTTTTTGACACAATGTAAAAAATTCAGTTAGAGTCGTTTTCGGAGCTTCGAACGCTCTTTGGAGAACATTTTTTTCAGTGAAGTATACACGTTGACCGTTTTCAAGATGTATTACCAGATGTTGGACAGCAGGATCTCTTTCGTGGATGGGAAAGCTGAGAATATGCCAAATAGCTTCATTGCTGCTAATGTATCTGCCCATTTGGTATCGTGCTATTTCGTCATTTTTATTTATGTTTTGTACTTCAAATATGGCCAAATCACTGCCTTTGTTTACATATTTACAAATATACTTAATTGATTTAACAGAACTGCAAAGCTCAACATTGATATGAGCTTTGTAAGTTTTTGAAAGTAGTGGTGAGTATGGTACCACCCACTGATTATCAAACTCAACTTGATTTGGAAAGTTCGGCAGTCGCATTGTAAATGTGTGGCCACCATTCTCAGTACTTCTGCGGCGATACATTGGATAACCATCAATATCCGTGATCGTGTCATTCGTATACGGCTTTGGGAATTTTTTTTTACATTTTCCATTTTCCATGCACGGTGACGTCATGTTGAAAGCACCGCATGGCCCATGGATCATGTGTTTGGTGACAATATCAAATAATTCTTGATCAATTAATGGGTCTGGAATTTCGGCTGAAATTATTTGATCGATTTCTTCAGGACGGATTCTATCTTTAAGCCAAACCAAAATGTGGGCATGAGGCAAACCTCGCTTTTGCCACTCTATCGTATACAGCCAACAACGTGTGATACCAAAAATTGAATATTTAACAATAAAATCAATTAAGGATTTCAATTTTTGTTTAAACACACGTGCAGTTAAATCATGACGATGAATGGCTTGTTGTTCTGGCAATAGTAAAGTTTGTATCTCTTCCCAATTCGGATTACATGTGAATGTAATAAATAAATCCGGTCGGCCGTAATGACGTACGTAAGTCATCGCATCTTGTATGTATTCCTGCATGTTCCGTGGACTGCCGATGTAGCTTGAAGGTAAAATGAAAGCATTACCGATGTCAATGGGATTTAAATTTCCATCGATGTTTCCAGCAACAGCATCTCGTAAGTGAATATATTCTTCCGATCGTAGTTTTGCCTGGTTGAATCGAAGGAATCGCAAGCGTTCGCTTTCGACCTTAGCATACATATCAACAATGTATTGATGGAACAGCTGACGATATCGAAGGATATAATTGTCTTGATGTTGTCTAACCATTATTCGGTGTGCGTAGTAGTTCATTGAGCTAACTTTATTATTTCTGTAATCACCTAAAAAAATAAAAAATTAAATGCAATACGAAATTAAAATCTATACATACAGTAAGAAAGTAAATAGATAATTGTAAAATTTACCGGTATTTGGATCATACTGTTTGATATTAAGGTGATATTCATCTTGTCCTTGCCAAAATATCAATGGATATTGTAGTGCGTCATATGAACGGTGTAGATCCGAAATCGTACTGACAGTGTTGTCTCGCCGTGTAATTTTTATATATCTTTTGTCAACTGGATCACCAACCATGATAACAGCAACCTCATCAACAGTTGGAGCGTTGAATCTACCAGCATGTTCACCTAATGGTACTTTGTCGGCTTTTAAGACGATTTGATAATTGTCATTTTGCAGTCGTGGCGAAACTCTTTTGATCAATTGAATTAGTTGATTGTGATCTTCTAAAAAATTTTCCAATAATATCACAATTGCTCTTTCCTCTGCTTGTTCAATAAAATTATACAGGCACCGAGTCGTCACGCGCTCTTCACAATCGCCCATAAAATAAATTTGAAGAAATTTTGGATTGTTATCAGGCATTGGCATCAGTGATCCGATTTTATGGTACACCTGGCCTTGAATTTTGAATGTAGTTTCAAAATTACGTCCATCGGATGCACGATCGCAAATTTTAGTTGCCCCAAATGACGTCATTTGGAAGCAAGAATTAAATTTGCGTATCTTACGCAAAAATAATTTGGAATCATCTGAATTGCCAGTAAGAAGGGATAATAAAGGCTCCGGCGGAGCGGGTAGAGGTGACAGCACAACTTTTCCTGATGCGCAGCACATGCCGGCTGCTTCATTCCGAAATTTCAATGCCTGACAATATTGACATACTTTATCCATTCCACCGATAGCAATTTTTGAATGCGCCGAGTAGTTAATATCTGGTGCATATTCAAAGGCAAGCCGAACGAATGATGCACGTGTTAATGAGCGGCTGATCCGTTGCCTTTGTCGATCTAGTCCTCGTATTGTAGCTATGTTTCGTTCTCGTGCCGCTCTTGTTCTCGTAATATTCTGTTGCAGACGTTCGTCACGCTGTTCTTGAGATTCTTGTGTACGACTTTCTGCAGTCCTGATTCTTTGAGCTGCATTTCTTGTTTCGATTTGTTCTGGTAATTGCTGAGCTCTTTCAACACGTTTGCGTCGTGACCCTTTGCTGCTCGCGTTGTTGAGGTTAGATTTTTTCGGTGGCATTTGACTGAAAATAATAATAATAATAATAATAATAATAGTTTAAATATTAGAAAGAGGAACTGAAAAACATGTTATCATAGCACATTGAAATAATAAGTGCAAAATAATTTTAAATGGAGGTAAAATAATCTTAATATATATAAATCCGTTGCCTTTGTCGATCTAGTCCTCGTATTGTAGCTATGTTTCGTTCTCGTGCCGCTCTTGTTCTCGTAATATTCTGTTGCAGACGTTCGTCACGCTGTTCTTGAGATTCTTGTGTACGACTTTCTGGAGTCCTGATTCTTTGAGCTGCATTTCTTGTTTCGATTTGTTCTGGTAATTGCTGAGCTCTTTCAACACGTTTGCGTCGTGACCCTTTGCTGCTCGCGTTGTTGAGGTTAGATTTTTTCGGTGGCATTTGACTGAAAATAATAATAATAGTTTAAATATTAGAAAGAGGAACTGAAAAACATGTTATCATAGCACATTGAAATAATAAGTGCAAAATAATTTTAAATGGAGGTTAAATAATCTTAATATATATAAATCTCGTGTCACAGTGTTCTTATGATATTCTCTTGAATACGTTCGTTACACTGTTATTGAGATTCTTGTGCATGACCTTCTGCTGTCCTGATTCTTGGAGCTGATTTTTTACCATAGCAGCGCCATCTATTGATTACTTACTCAACCCAGTCGAACATTCACCAATAACAAACGTAAATAGAAGCACTCACGTTGCTTTGGATGTACCGTGTAAAGTCTCCCCAATGTCTTAGCTTTGAATATGCCTGTAATGGAAGGATGTGGTTTTCCTTGTTTCCGTGGCAGCACAACGCGTGCAACGCGTGGCCGGGTCAGCTAGCTGATTGTTGTATTCTTAATATATATAAATCTCGTCTCGTGTCACAATTTTTGTCCTCAATGGACTCCTAAACCACTTAACCGATTATAATAAAATTCGCACACCATGTGCAGTTCGATCCAACTTGAAAGATAGGATAGTTTAAATCTCAAATTATAGTCGCAATTTTAATTTATTGCTAATTATTTGTCTGTTATTATTTGACAGTCACAATTATCTACAATTATTACAACAATCAAATTTGTAATAAATTAGCAATAAATTAAAATTGCGACTATAATTTGAGATTTAAACTATCCTATCTTTCAAGTTGGATCGAACTGCACATGGTGTGCGAATTTTATTATAATCGGTTAAGTGGTTTAGGAGTTCATTGAGGACAAACATTGTGACACGAGATTTATATATATTAAGATATATATACATATATATACATATATATACATATATATACATATATATACATATATATACATATATATACATATATATACATATATATACATATATATACATATATATACATATATATACATATATATACATATATATACATATATATACATATATATAAATCACATCTTTACTTGTTTTATTACGTAAAAGAGAAATTGTTGATAATGGAATATGATCAAAAACAATTGGCACCACTGAAATAAATTCCTCCCGATTATGGAATACTTTCAAGCATCCAAGAAACATACTAAGCGTAGTTACAATACAAAATATTCCCCCCAAATATGTTTTCTTAAAAAATACACAACAGCATTTGAGCCGCGAAGACTTACCATGGTAGTTTACCTGTAATTAAAATCAAAATATGAAACAAGTCAACCGGTAGCAGAAAATTAGATCTATCCATGTGTTCTTTTGAGGTATTTAGTGTGTAAAGTGAAAAATATGAATACAAATGATATTGAAACAGCTACTGAAAATGAATATCATCTCCAGAGTGTGTTTATTATATATTCAATTGCGTCATGTTTCTATTTCAGAATGGTAACCTTTCCTATTTTTCTTCGCTGGTACGATATTTATAAAGACAGGTTAGAAAGTGTCTTAATCGCAACTGGGGGGAGGTGAGTGTATTAAATGATCATGAGATACGAAATTCAATGGAGAAAAGTCATGAATTCAACATCAGTATTTTTTTGCTTCATAAAAAAAGGATAAATTCTTATTTTTTTGGTTCTATATGAAAAGGTTCTATTTTTAGTTGTTGTAAATTAAGCATTCAGGTTTAGAATTTTCTGATAACATATTTGTGGCAGGTAGATTAGGGGAAGAACGGGTATACACAAGAAACGATTCTAGGAGGAACACGGTAGATGTAATTATTTTTCCTGGTTTATCGTGATTATTGAATGCCTAGGCAACGCGGGGCATATCCGTTTTATATTAATAAATGAAAATATATATTCAAGAAAAATTGTAAATTTAATTATCCTCTTTATTTTTCACTTAAATCCGCGAAGAAAGTACAGTTACTGATGTTTGAAGCAAATCGCGGGCAACACATGTGCTATTCATTAGGCGATTGTGATAAATCTGTGAGTGAGCAAAGCGGGGTTTTCTTAAGCTAGTCATGGGATAGTATCAAATAATTGGTCATTTATAAGCATACGAACTCGTGGAGCGATAACCTCAGAATCAATTCGTAAAGACAATGAGACATACAACTTAGTATAGTAAAAGTTGGCAGAAAAATCAAAACATTCTCCTATTTTATACTGAACGTTTCGAAAAGCTTGAAACAGTTTCATATCAAGCTGCAATATTCTTACTCTGTGCAATTGCTTCCCTGTTCCTCTTCCAGAGGTTCAGGCCTATTCAGGTTAACTCTAGTACACACGACACCAAAGTAAACATTCTAAGAAGCAAACTTTATTTGCTCTGATTTTAAGGATCTGAATTTCCAGTTAACAATCAAGCTTAAGAGAACGATTATACAAAGCACTCTCGAAAATACAATAGAGAAAATTTGCTCCTCCTTTTTCAGTTTCCGTACTTAAAGCGCACACATAACAAGGAAGAATACACTTGATGAAAGTACTTCTACAAAAATCTCTTGGGTTTATTGAACTGGTGGTCATTTTTTTCTTGTTCGGAGAGCACCAAAAGAAGTGTAGGGTTTGAGCAACTAAGGTTACGAATTTTCAGATTCTGGATAAGTGACTGTAAGGTAACTGTTTACCTGGTTATATAATAATACATCAATTAATATTTAATTGCAATAAAAAAGGTTGGTTGATGCTATAATAGTGATGTTTTCATTAAAGTTTGTAAACAAATATTATCGTTAGGACAATTATCCTCACTATTTGTAAATAAATTGCTTCATTTTTAAAGACCTCTCTTAGGCACTTGCTAACGCTGTTTTATTTTTCTTTCTTTATTCTTTGCATGAATCTTTCATGAGTCAGTGTGTGTAATTCTGTGATTGAAGCATCGTTTCTTACATTGTAATGAGTAATCGACATGTGATTGAAGTAGCAAAAAATATCTTCAAACCACAAGCCAGGTTATTAACATCTTATAAAAGTACGTAACAGTAGCATCTCCTGTGGCACTAATTGCACAGCGTAAATCAATGTTAAGTCTCAACTTTGGTAATATTTTTTTACCAGTCCATGTTCATAATATTTTCATAACCTCCCATATTTGTTTGTTTCATCTTTCTGTATACGTCATATACCCAAATTTCCAGCCAGCATATCACACAAAATGTCCAACATCCAACACACGCTTGTAACAATGCACACACTAGCACCGCCACACTTCGGAACTCGCTTCCCGTACACAAGACCGACCCAGCGCTCACGTCGCCGCGCGAGACATCTAGCGACAGGCGCCGGAACCAGCGGGGCGGTGCGCGCGTGTCTCGCGAAGGCAGAACGCGAGCCAAGCGACAGCTTACACCGCGAGCCACTTGCAGTATCTGCACGGCTCCTCCCACGCCGGGACCTGACCCGGTATTTCCTCGACGCGCTCGCGATAAATTACCTTGAAAGATGGCTCTGGAAGTCGCGAAGTAACAACAAAGTTGCGAACAAGGGGGTGCCGGGAACCTGCCGCGCCTTCGAGGATAGCTCCTGAGCTTGGCGGCGCGTGCATTTGGAGTACAAGACAGAGCAAAAAAGACGGACCCCGAACATGGGTGCTGGCAGAATTACTGGCAAGTACTGAACGTGGGCGAGAGAAGTCCTCCCGGGACTCGCGTAAAGCATATCCCGCAAAGGAAATTCAGTTCGCGTCTCAGGAAAGAAAATATCAATAAAGTAAATAAAATAAATAAATAAAATAAATTAAATGTCTTGAAAAGGAATATATAAAATATATCGATCAAGAAACCTCAAGACCAAGGTTTTCAAAATACGTCATATAACATTGTGCGGTTCAAAAGTAACACGGTTCCATAAATTGTTTATATGTCCCCTCATATGCTATCTGCGAAAGAAGACAAAAAACATTGTTATGAAGTACAGTATTAATAATATTACAAAATAGGATTTTTATAAAATGGACATCACTAAGTTAAATAATCAAGATTCAATAAATTTTATTCATTTGAAATATTTACCTTCCATCAGGCAAATTTATTTTGTCATAGTATTTCTTGAGCAGGAAAGTTGCAAGTGCTAAATCTTGCTTACATGAAAAAATAAATTGGGATCGCCTTAAAACAAAATTTACAGAAGAAAAGATGAGGTTCATCACTTTGTCATCACAATGCAAATTGCCTTCTACGATTAGCTTCTGAAACTGCAAAACTATCAAACTATCTTGGAAGTCAAAAAATGAATATTTTGATTGAAGATGACGCATGAAACTGAATATATTTTGTTTATTTCATCAAATCATAATCAAAAATTTCCATTTAGAATTTGGTCAATATACCAATGAGAGATCTATGTATAAGATCATGTTGCCGAAGAGATTTTGATAAGATTACAGTCCCTAAACTTCCTTCTGAAATACGGCATTTCATTAAAAATTTACTTTCGACATAAATTCGATCGAAGTGAAAAGATTCCTCTCTGAAAGTGGTCTAAGAAGTAAAAACTTTCGGCAAAGGGCGTCTTGTTAAAACTTTTAAACGCGCTAACTTGACGCTGAAGAAATTTACTGCTCTCCACTTCACCTGCGTGAGCGTGCAAGCAACAAAAAGAGCTACCAAGTTCAGCCTTTGCAACTTTCGTATAGATTTTTCTAGTAGCAGATACGTCTGACTTGACATATAATACAGTTTTAGTAATTTATTTCACGTTCGGGAGAAGTTCGCCGATCCTTGGATGACCGAAATCTTCGGTGCCTTTAACCCGTTGTGTATTCCTGGAGGTTCCCAATGAAAGATTACGAACTTGAAGAACATCAAATTAGTCATAAGAAAATTGTTTATCTTATCAAATTTCCTTTATATATGTTTACTTACTCGTTCGAAATAGACACAAATGATGTATTATTGCACACTAGTAAAGATGATCTAGCAACAACAGTTTGGTAGACACTATGGTACATGTTTATACAAAAGTTTGTACCATTTATAAACGAGAATCATACGAGTGTAGGTACACATCAATTCTAAATAATTCATAACTATAAATGTATTAATTTTTAATTCTGAATTATTTTCGTAAATATACATATTAATTATGCAATTTGAAGTCATGAATTTAAGGTTTCCAACAGTGAAAGTTCGTATCCCTTAACGTAATTTACATGGATTTACGATGCAACACCCTCGACTGCCTCAGCCATTTCAAATCTAATAGGCTCAATTTTTTCCCTTCATGTCCATTACGCCTGCAGCTGTGAATGATCACACAAGAGCAGCAGACCATTCAATTCTTTACTAGCACCGAAGTCTATACATAGACATACTGCTACAAAATATGTTTACAATGTTAAAAAGGCGATCAAATAAGATAAAAAGACATATCCCTTGTAAAGTAGCACCATGTGCTCATTAGTTATTTGTCCTTTGCGCTACCGCACTCGTGTATTAACAACCAACTTGCTCTTAATTATCTCTTGTAATAATTTATAACTTTCAGCAATTTATAATTGTTTAATATTTGTGAACCAAGAGCGTGATTTGATGTTTTGGGGCTGAATTTTGGGAAACCTAGACAGCAAAAACATCAAGTAACGCTTTTGGTGCATAAAACAAACTTCACAGTTTACTAATTTGATAATTCGAAACATTTTCAAATTTCTCTTCCATCAAAAGTAAAAGTGCACGTCTTAAACGTTTATTTTCACAATTTCTTCAGGTAAGCAAAATAGTGCATATGTTATTTTCGATATTGTACAAACATATGTGTTTATACAATAGTGAATATCATATATGTAATTTGTTTTGCTTATCTGAAGAAATTGTGAAAATTTAGGTAGGTCAAAATTGTAATTCGCCTCTTGGAGAGGTACGCTTTTTTGAACGAATAGTGATACAACATTTGTGTTTGAGAGACTAATTTTTTTGAACGTATGCTTCTTGTAGCTAAAGTCTCTTCGTAATATAGCTATTTAACTTATTGCCTTATTTCTTCTTTTTCTATCTTCTTTTGTTTTCTTTTTTAAATCTGAATTTGTTGTTTATTGTCATTTTAAATTGTGAACCAGAGCGATGATGGCTTAGCCATCGTAAGCTGTCAATTTTATGTACCGTACGTTGTACTAGTAACAGAAAAGTTTGAAATTTATCAGATATTAATGTTCACGCCCAGTTAAATCTTGTCATTTAAATGATTTATTTTTTGTTTGAAATTGATTGAACATTGTAAAGTAAATCTAGTTCACAAAAATGCGTATGAGTTTCATTTGTTAGAGAAATAATTGGGATAAAGAATCCATATGGTCTGCGCGGACATAAAAAATCCGTAATATCCGACATGGGTATTATTTATACTTTATGTTGTCTCTGGCCAATTCTCAAAGACAATTAAATCATTCACTTCGTATCCTTTCTTTTACATTACATTTTTATTACAAATAATGCTTTCTTGTAACAATTTTCAAGGGAATTATTTAATTGTCTTTGATAATTGGCCAGAGACAACATATTGTATCAAGAGAATCAACTGATAAATATAAAATAATAATATTGTTACCTTTTTATATTATTTTTACTCTGTAGCTCCTGGTCAGTAAAAAACAGTAATGAACAAGTAACCCTAAAAATGTATTTGAATTCTGTTAATTTTCAACAGGGGGAGTCACTGCCCTCTTTCACTTCGTATCCTTTCTTTTACATTACATTTGTATTACAAATAATGCTTTTTTGTAACACTTTTCAAGGGAATTATTTAATTGTCTTTGAAAATTGGCCAGAAACAACATATTGTATCAAGAGAATTAACTGATAAATATAAAATAAAAATATTGTTATTTTTTTATATTATTATTATTACTCTGTAGCTCGTAGTTAGTAAAGAATAGTAATGAACAAGTAACCTTAAAACTATTTTTGAATCTTGTTAATTTCCAACGGGGGGAGTCACTGCCCTACGCCAATCACCCACTTAGGAACCGCGTTTGGATACGTGAATTTCGCCCAAGTTCCGCTTCCGGGGACTTGCGTCCGGGATCGAGCCGCTGCCCACCTGCCCTGCTCCGCCCGCCCGACCCACCGGAGGCACCGGAGGCGCGGCGGGGGCGTGTTCCTAATTTGCAAGGAACGCCTCCCGACACGGCCGACACTCCGAACAAGCGCTCTCGCATCGGCAGGATCCTCGGCGAAATCCAAACGTCCAGAATGCTAATCGCCGCCGCCGCTGCTGCTGCAACGTGGCCAATCAGGGTTTCCCAGGGCTCAAGCAATAGAAGAGTCTTGCAGATCGGCTTTCAGCACTTAAAATTGATTTTGATGACCTTTCAATTTTCATTTATAATTCTACAGTGTGATTTTTTTAAGTTAATATTTTGTCTCCGAATATTATGTAGAGATTTGTCTCGTAATTTAAAAAAGAAGTACGTCTCTTAGAAGAATGTTTTATTAATCACAAGAGCTTTGGCAATTTAACATTTTTTTCCCTTTAAAGTCAATAATAGGGCAGTACAATAGACAATAAACTTCCCTTTCAAGTAGCAACATTATATTACTTTCTGTGACATTAAATATACCTTGTTTGGAAAAACACAACGATGATTGATTGAGTTTCAAGGCGCGTCAACACTATTGTAATTAGTCCCGTAAGCGTACTACATGTTATATCCAGAGAGGTGGCGGAGTTTCTTCCCCGCTCAACTCAAGATCCGGAGCCAACCTGTGCGATGGCTTGCATCTCGTATCGCGTTGCACCGCTAACTCTTACCTTCCTCAGCGGGACAAACTAAGTTTCGTCTCCCGACGTAGATGGAACTGTAGTGTAAGTGTGCAGGGGGAGGTAGTGGTATCGAAGAACACATCCAAGTCACACCTTGGTGGCGCTCCTGCGGGATTCGAACCCACGGCCTGCATAAATTAAGTACCTAGGTGCATACGCCCCAAGCCCCTGTGTCACCCATGCTGCTTGTCAGAGGTCCACAATGTAAGCGAACCACCATGCCTGACACGGGAATCTAACCCGCCACCCTTCCAATCGAAGTATATATAATTAGTAAAAACTTTTAAAATGCAAATTGAAAGAAAATTTGTCTCGTAAACAAATTAATATATGAATATCCATTTTTTCTTAATGCTATACTGTAATAATTGACTTAAAGCATCCAAACAAATGAACGATAAGCCACTTTTTACGTCTGGAGTCTTCAGGATTTAACTGTTGTCCGTTGTCCGTTGTTGTCCGTTAACTGTTTGTCCGTTAATAGTATCTAAGATATCGTACGAGTAATCTTATTCGTAGTGTAAATGATATTCCTCGTTTATATGATTTTTCTTATTACAGGATGGTATTATGAGATATTTTGAACGTCACACGACCAACAAGAGATACCTACCAATAAGAGATCCGACTGAATATTTGCTGTTTATCAGTTTAATGGCTTTCATAAGAAATGCTCCCGCGACAATCGTCAATTCACACGGTGGCGACATGACATCACGGCATCACAACAGTTATTGTGATTACACGTTTACCTAGAAAAGAAACATTATTATTCAGAATCTTAAAATCATGTATGCACTTTTATCCCGTGACAAGTCCTAAGTCCGTACCCCAACAAATGTATTACAATTTATTCAAGAAGAATATTGTTAGCGATTGTTATTGGAAAGCGTTCTCGTATGTATTAAGACTTTAATATAGTATTTTTTATTGAATTCTTATTTAACGATGTGGAATCTGACGCGGAGGTTGACCTCACACGCCCCCTCACTACAATAACGACCCGAGCGGGGCGGCGGCCTGGCGAAATTCGCGGGCGAGATGGCCCGCCCGCCCGGTGCAACGCCGCATTGGCACGGGGCGCCCGCCCGCCCACCGCTGCACCGCGCCGCCGCCGCCGCCCTCGCAGAGTTACGATCGCTCTAAAAGGCAGTCGTGTAAAGTTTAAAGAGGCCTTAAATCAGCAGCGAGCCTCGACCCGGTGGCTGCCGGCCCGTTAGCCATGATGAACGCGTTACCATTCCTTCACGCGGGAATGCGCACTTTCGACGACTTTTGCACCTCCGTGCGCGAAATCCGCACCCCGCTACGAAGCGCCGAACTCTGCTTGGCAGGGGGTGCGAAGTTTTAAAGTGGTTTTGAGTGGTGGAGGCCAATTTCAGTTTGGACCTCCTCCTCCTTTTTTTATTTTTTATTTTTATTTATTTATTTATTTATTTATTTATTTATTTATTTATTTATTTATTTATTTATTTATTTATTTTTATTTATTTATTTATTTTTTATTTATTTATTTATTTATTTATTTATTTATTTATTTATTGGAAAAAATGGACAACGCGCTATCGTTCCGTATAAAACATTTTTATAATAAGTTACTTTGAAGTTGAAGTTTTTTATTCATAATGGAAACTTTTTGAATGCAATGCGATCAAGGTGTAATTGTTTTAATTATATTAAATACAATTACAAAAAAGAATTGAATTTGGGGGGGTCATGGGTCGTATGCCTCCCGCCTCACTGGATCCGCCCCTCCTTTGTGGTGTGAGTTTTTGACCTCTGACCTCGCTTCGTTAGCGCCGGCAGAGTTTCGAGAGACTTTTTTTTCCCCCGTTCGTGCTTACGAGAGCACCAGTATACGTTTTCCGGAATGTCAACCTACAAGTCCACCATTTTACACAGCCTCTTCAACTCCCAGAGGCGAAGTTGGTGTAATATATAACTGAGTGTTCATGCATTAGTCTCCAGGGCTGCTACTGCATGTTCTCGCTTTTCCTTGAGCGAGACAAAATCATTCCAACTTCTGTGGCTTGTAATTAACGAATATGGAACATAGCTACGACATTTGTGAGGAATCGCTCCAATATTTCTCTGTAGACCTCATCTACATAAGAGGAATTCACTCATCAAATGTAAACGGGGTGGTAAAACCACGGCTAAGACCCATTAACTAAGTCTAAAATCACAAAGAAAATTATATTCGTGTTAAATCAAAAGATTCTGGAAATTTAAGGTTAAAGATTAATAAAAATGGACCGAGACAAAAACTTCAAAATCGGATCGATTTTTTTATCATTGTCTTTTCTAATAACCATATGTTGTTATTTTTTGTTTTTTATTCTACAAACTATTATTTGTATCTAAAACAATTTGGTTAATTATTTTATTCCATGCGCTAACTCGTCTTCGGTGTAAAAAGTGAACATTGTTTCACGCCTTATTTATTCAAATAAAGTGTAAAGAAAACGGCGCAAAGTTTGTCCTTCTGTGTGTTTTCTCGCCTGCATATTTACGTTGTCTTACAACTAAATAAAATGTATGGAATAACAAAACAAATAAATGTTAGGGCAATAAAATTATCTAAAAGAAATTAGTAAAGGGAGGATGTCGTTATCTAAAATATGTATTATATTATTCAACAAAAAGGCGTTTGAACAATGAAAACATTGTATACCATATTCTCGGGTCGAATACCAAACGTTTTTTTCTGCCCATTATTACATTAGTTGCTGAGAATCACCCGTTATAATAGCGGGCAATCAGTGGCGTTAAGTCCTAATTCGTCATATGAATAACGAAGTGTTTCACGTTTCACAACGTTTTCCTGAACAACTAGTTTTATCAGTTCTTACAACAAGGAGTTATGATATACTTTCGTCTCGGGATCATGAAACTGGATTCATGAAAGTGCCATTTTGTGCACTCAAAAATCCATTTTTCTGAGTTCGGTCACTACGATTCTCGACAAGCGACATACATTTGTCAATTTCATGACAGGGAAGGGAGAAAAATCAACGGAAGGAGACGTGTATGTTTAGAGGTAGAGGGCGAATCCGTGTGAAGTGCACGAGCCAATGCGAGGCGATTGTAGAGGCAGCGGTGCTTTGGAGAGGCGTTCGGGCCGGCGCGAACGTAAGTGGAGATGGAGATGGTCCTGGCGCCGTCTTTCGAGAAGGCACAAGTTTGATAATTACGGGTTCGGCGCGGCGCTGGTCGTTAACGAGCGGACTTCAAGGCGTCGCCGGCCTCACGATTGTGGGATTCAACGAGATGCCGCCGCCCCCCCCCCCCCCCCGGCAGGAAGCAACCACGCGGGATAGACACCCTCACCTACGATCACGATTGTATTGTTAGATATACACTCAATAATGTAAATACGAGAGAGTATACTTTGTCGTTGTCGTGACGGATTATTTCACTGCATTACATGTTCTTATTCAAACATAATTGGGATGCAAAATCTGTGGTCTAGTATGAAGTGTGATATTTGAGATAATAAGAATGAAATGAAAATACACCATATAAAATAATGAATTTAATATTAATATATCTGCTTTGATAATGTTCTCAAAAGTTCATTAACAAGCACAGCACGTTAGATTTCTGTTCATTAACGTTTAACGAAGATCTTATTATTTGTATTAAGATTCGTTAAAAATTAGAAATTGTTACTATGAAAAAGGACAAGGCAAATAATCATGTTATTTTCAAGGATTACCTTGGCAAATTTAATACTGAGATAAAATCTCTTGTATCATCCCGTTAATTTTATTGTGAGTCTCTCAATCCATTACGTAATAGTTATCTATTCTACCCTCTTGAGTCGATCTATTTGCCACATTCGAAGTCTGCTCTCCAGTAGGTCAATGTCACAGGTTCTTTGACCTTCACTTTTCATCGACTATAGTAGCACGTGACTGTGCTTCCTTAATCTACTAATAATGCAGCCTGCTTATACCCGATATTCCGAACTGCATTACTCACACACTTACGTTCAGGTACGATTCAGGGACCCTCCGTCTACTCCGTTACGTTAACCACTAGTGGCTTCAGAAAATCGTTGAAGTGAGACTTTTAATTTTTTTTTAATTTAATAAATTAGTATTCGTACTTTCAATTTGTTTATTTTAAGTTGGAAACAATCCTAAAAACGAAATATCGAAACAGTACTTGTATAAATCCTCCTAATATTAATACTTTTTCTAGCACAAATAGTTTGAATTTTAACCTCTGAGACTGGTTTAAAATAATGTATTTTAAAACTACGGTTGTAATAAGCGTTGCATAAAAATGTACAGTTTTACGCTCAATTATAAATGTTTTAAATTGTTTATCCTGTGTATTTCCAATAGCTATGTCTCCCCTGTATCCTCCCCCCCCCCTAGAAGCGCCCTTGAGATTAATAGATCTGCACATGCAGCGTCATTCTCATTACCCCCACCGCCTCCGAAAGGACTTGTCCTCGTCGGCATGTGCCGCCCGCGCCGCGGGCCCGCCAGGAATAAGATATCCCCGTTTATCCCCGGCGCAAATCTATTGTCCAGTTCTTCATTTTGATCCGGCCTCTAATTGGAGGCGAGTGCGCTGGACGCCAGCGAACCGGTTTGGGAGCGGGGACGGCGGCCGCGGCTGGCCCGCCGGATTTAGTGTCAGTGGGGAATCTCTGATTAGACGGCGCAGACTGCGTCCTCAGACGGCTCCCCCCCTCTCCGTCCCGTCCCGCCTCGCCCCACAGCGTCGCGCCGTTCAGCACCGTTAGCCGCCGAACACTCCGCCCCCGGCCCCATAGATTAATTTGACACCCCGCGCTGGCAATATACGAATGGACCGGAGGACCGTCGTGTGTTGAGCTTTAGCATGAGGTTGTTCTAACGAGTTCTATATTAGCAGTGGAACGCTAACGGCATATATATTATCAATGGCAAAAAACGCATATGGGCTTAGCGTAATGTTGAGAGAAGGTATACATTTTAATACTATTAAGCAACCACCATTACACGCTTACATTGGTAGAGAAATCTTTCACTACGTTATGCATCGATCCACGATGCCCCTCTTCCAAGAACCATCAAAATTTTCTCAGCAGGGACGGGGTATTCCCCAATCTCGTAATCTCTGCTGAGCTCAAGGGCGCGGTGAAGTGGGAGGAAGAAGGGAGGGGAAGGCGACATAAAAAGTACGAGAACCGATGGGGTTTGTTGGCGGAGGCAGAAAAGGATGAAAATGGAAATCTGCGACCGAGTTCAAACTCGAATTGTGGTCCATATTGACTCCGAGCAGGGGACATGTTACCGCTGAAATTGACTTCTCGAGAAGGGCTAAGGGAATCTTGATTAGAATCCTATGATTCCTTCCAATATTCAAATTCCTTTTTGACAGAATTGAGCCTGTTACTTATGAACAGAAAGTTTGATTGAATTCCACGTCTTTTTTTTTATACTTTAATTATGAGTCGAAAATTGGTTACATTAAAACGGAGACAACCATTAAAAACATATTTCGGTTTTATTAAAATGCTTGTGTAACATACGACGTTTCAAGAAGCATTTTTTCACATCTTCAAATATATCTCTGCAATAGTAAAATTAATTACTATAAAATCAATTATTGAACATATTTAAAAAAACAACACAACTACAAAGCAAAATGCAGAGAGGAACTCACTATGTGAATATTTTAAAATAATTAGTTAAATATGCCATATTCAGTGAATGGGGCCGAGAGCGGGGGGGCGGCGAAAAGCGGGGGGCGGCGAGAGCGGGGGGCGGCGAGAGCGGGGGCGGCGAGAGCGGGGGCGGCGAGAGCGGGGGGCGGCGAGAGCGGGGGGCGAGAGCGGGGGGGCGAGAGCGGGGGCGGCGGAGAGCGGGGGCGGCGAGAGCGGGGGCGGCGAGAGCGGGGGCGGCGAGGAGCGGGGGCGGCGAGAGCGGGGGCGGCGAGAGCGGGGGGGACGAGAGCGGGGGGACGAGAGCGGGGGGCGAGAGCGGGGGGCGAGAGCGGGGGGGGCGAGAGCGGGGGGGCGAGAGCGGGGGGGGGGGCGAGAGCGGGGGGGGGGCGAGAGCGGGGGGGGGCGAGAGCGGGGGGGCGAGAACGAGAGAGGGGCGAGAGCTGGAGCGGACAGAAATCAGGGATGTGAGCGAATTTGGAGCGAGAGTGCATTGGGCGACGTACTGTAGAGTGGTTGGAGCGGGTTATATGTGGGGAGGTTAGCACGGGTGGAGCGGAGCGGTCGTAGGGGGGAGCTATTGGCATTTGCGCACGATCGCACATAAATCTCTGTCGCTTGACGTCAGCTGCGCCTGCAGATGATGCGGCGGCTTCGGATACGGGAGTCTTCGTTCGCAGGTGACTCCTACGCACAAGGAAATTTGCCGAAAGCTATCAGAAGATATTCTCCATGCGAGTGAATGTTATTATTTGGGGGATCCCATACGTATCACACAAATGAAGTATTTCAATTTCATACATTTAAGATATTTCAAGGCATCAGTGTCTTTGGAATAACGTTTTGTTTCTGGATGAATCGTATTTGTTAATTCTTTATCCCATATACATTTATATATTTACCTTTATTTACAGAAAATTGCATTATCTATAGCCAAAGCTATTAGATGCATTCATAAGTTTGATATTATTCATTCATTCAACTACACAAATTTCACTGCGCCACATTTCATCACTTTATTAATTTCTAAACATTCTGAAAAAAATGATGGGCCCGTCGACTCCTTTCAGATATGGAACTTTTAATCCCTTCAGGTATGCACCATTTTAATCTCCCCTCCTCCCTCACCCAATCCCATCTTCTTTTACATTCCCAAATGCGTCCCAGCGGTCCCATTTTCTCCGTTCGTCCCTAGCATTCTCGCAGCCTCTCACGCCCTCTAGCACACCTGCCGGCGCCGTCATCCGACCCCGACCTCGCACCACCCAACCCACCGTTGCCCCGTGCCGCCACGCCCACGCTCCCCACGCCTACGCACCCCCGCGCCCACGCCCCCCACGCCCACGCCCCCCACGCCCACGCCCCCACGCCCACGACCACGCACCCCCACGCCCACGCACCCCCACGCCCACGCACCCCCACGACCACGCCCCCCACGCCCACGCCCCCGCACGCCCACGCACCCCACGCCCACGCACCCCACGCCCACGCACCCCACGCCCACGCACCCCACGCCCACGCACCCCACGCCCACGCACCCCACGCCCACGCACCCCACACCCACGCACCCCCCACGCCCACGCACCCCCACGCCCACGCACCCCCACGCCCACGCACCCCCACGCCCACGCACCCCCACGCCCACGCACCCCCACGCCCACGCACCCCCACGCCCACGCACCCCCACGCCCACGCACCCCCACGCCCACGCACCCCCACGCCCATGCACCCCCACGACCACGCCCCCCGCCCACGCCCCCGCACGCCCACGCCCACGCACCCCACGCCCACGCACCCCACGCCCACGCACCCCCACGACCACGCACCCCCCACGCCCACGCACCCCCACGACCACGCACCCCCACGACCACGCACCCCCACGCCCACGCACCCCCACGACCACGCACCCCCCACGCCCACGCACCCCCACGACCACGCACCCCCACGACCACGCACCCCCACGACCACGCACCCCCACGACCACGCACCCCCACGACCACGCACCCCCCACGACCACGCACCCCACGCCCCCGCAACACACTCCATCCCTGCACTCTATCTCATTCCGCATACCTCACCAACCCACCTGACCGCCGCGCCTTCAACTGTCTCTGTCACCTCCCCCGCCACTGTCTGTCCCCGCTCTCATTCCACCACCATCACCCCTTCCTCCACCCCAGGCCCCTCGCTCTTCAATCGCGGCGCGCACCTGGCCCCGAACGCTTCCAGCGTCTGCCGCGGAGCACCCTCCACCGCCCCCTCGCCCGATTTTGGAGGAGCGCGTACACAAACCTGCGCGAAGCCCCCCGCGAGCTGCGAGCCAGACGCTCGCCCACTTCAGCTGGATCGTCGCGCTTCTACAGCACGAGTGGGTGCCCACGGGGCTGTGCAGATGGGCGACCGACGCTCTTATAATAATAATAATAATAATAATAATAATATTTTTATTTGGCTACAATTGGCTGATTGCCAGGTGGTAGCCATAACCCTACAGTTTTACAATATATGAGCATTTCTAATTCAAAAACAATTTTCCATATAAAAACAATTTACAATACACTCCTTTCGAGCATAAACACTCAATATATAAACATACACAGACCTGTATACATCTATGGCACATATACATACCCATACACACACATACATATATACATACATACATACACATATACATACATATATATATATATATATATATATATATATATATACATATATACATATATACATACATACACACAAACACATTCCATTCTTCTGGGTGGAAACCACGAACTCGCTTGTGCATTCATCGGAATACTCCCTTTTCGGCTGGAACTCGTCGCCCCGGAGGCCCGCACGGACACTATAGTCTTACTGGGCGAAAGCATGTGTGACTTACATACTAGAAGTCAAGGGTCATGGTTCCATTATGATATGTGATTATGCTAATACATTGCCTTGTATTCTATCGTCCTTTTTATTCAGACTGCTTTCCGTTAACTTACAAATATAACATCCAAACAATGGCAATGATGACCACTTACAAGATTAAGTAGAACAGGTATAATTTAATAAATATTAAAGTGAATGTATAAACTGATCATACCCTTTTCTCTCAAAGCGTATTTTTTTGAGAGTTCTTTTTTCATAAAACACATTGTTATCACACATATAAAACACATTATCATCATCATCATCATCATCATCATTATTATTAAGCACTAAAATCAGTCGGAAATGTTTAGAACATTCGATTATGTGTAATGAACACTTAAAATACCGTATTTGAGTCGCGAACATGAATACAAGTATGTATGTTGTAATAAATTCACAGTACCGCGTACTAGCAATCGTTAATCATGAAGTTTCGGTATTCACTGATCGCCTTCATAACTTACTCCTGCTCACTCGGGCTTATTTACTTTGACAAACATCAAAAGGTAAAGAGCAAAAACATAAAATAACTGATGTAGTTATATTAACTCGCAGTATTGGGCATAAAAGTATTCATGTCTGCGACCGCGTGGTTTTATTGAATATTTATAGCAGAACTATTTACCCGCAAGTTGCTAATGAAGTAGTAAATGTGTAATAAACTAGAGATTTCTTTCTCTAAGTACAAATAAAACCTGTTTATTGCGAACATATAGCGCGGATTTCTGTACGAATTAGAGAAGACTTTAATGAGGTTTAATTAACAAATCAAGCAAGCACTTATGGAAAAATAGCGGTGAATATTTCACTTTGTAGGAAATCCGATTAAACACAACATGCCGCTGTAAATTTTGTTGAAAGAAAGTAATAAACTGCAAGTTCAGCAATTTTTACAATTCAGTGGGTATTTATCTGAATAGTTAGCTTCAGTTCTGTTTTATTCTTAAAAAAACTATAGTTATTCAATGTACAAATTTCGTGGTGGCATTTAATACAGTTGAATGAATGTTAAACTATTTGTCTGCTGTTTTTCAATGGAATTATAGCGATATAACACATTCCTGCAATTCTATGAAACCAGATCTCTTCATTGAGAAAAATCTAACAGTACGCAGGCATCTTGCGTGCTCCTCGAGCCAAGTACATAACTTACACTCGTTGACAGTCTGTTCCCAGTCGTTTCTTGCAGGCCTGGAAGTGGCACATTTCACACTGTAAGCGTTAATATAGTTCCTGCACGTTAGTAAGAAAGACAACGTACAATGTATTGTCTCGTTAGCCCCAGTTCTGTTATTTCCAAGAATCTGCTCTTAAGTTGCGACTTCAGAAACAGTTTTCAAAATGTCTGTGCTTTTACATTCCATGGCAAAGCAACTTTAATCTGTAAATTTACGTGACTCATATTTGTATATATTATCCCAGTCAGATTAATACATCATTTTTTGTTAACTTACTCGGCTATTACGGATGTGGTCTCTCGTGCTTCTTCACATTCCAGTAATCAATTCAATAATTGGTGCGGCTTGTAAACCAGAGTGTCTTTAAAACACGTGTCCCTAAATAACTCTCGTGATTTGGAATTTACTTGAAGATTAGCTCTTGTAATGAATAATATACTTTGATGTCCGGCAAAGAACGCAAACAAGTTTATGTCATGAGGTAGCCGTTATTACGAGACTTAATGGTGACCCGTGAAGGAACTTTTGCTCTCATTGGACTGTTAAGCACCGATCTCACTAAATTAAACGAAGGAACTACATTACAATAAATATTTCTTCGTAAAAAAATACAATTTAATGTGACACGGGTTGTGGATTCTTTCGAGACTCGTCAACTGTGTGGACAGTATTTATGTGTCGAGTATTAAATATTATTGTTTGAAATATAATTTCAAGGATAGCTTTTGAATAAACTTATCTTGGGGAACTAATACACTACATTTTTAGTCAATACAAGACATTCGGAATAAAACGGTCATTATTGTCATGAAAATAATTGATTAAAAACTCAAATATCTACTCTTACATTAAAAATTTGAAAGTAGGAAATCGTAACGTTCTAATTCTCAACCAGATATTATTATTATTTTTTTTTGTAATAAATCGAAGTGTTGAACATTAGTACTCAAACACTGAATTTACATTATATTTGTTCCCTGTCTTATTCTCCGTAAGTGGAAATAAATCATTTATATTCGTTGCATTTCAACTCTAATTATTTAACGCACGGACTCTTCGTTACGATCCATGAAGCAGGGAGCCATCACCAAAATTAGTCCCATTTCCTGCCAACCGGAGGAGCTGTTGTCGCTCCACTCAATGGAGTCGGCGGGCGCGACGGCAGACGCCCGCCCGTCGTCAATCACGCGCATGATGGGCCGTGAACGCGGCGCGTCTCCCGTTACACACTTGGCAGCGCACAGAACTGCCGCGCGTCGTCGATTGTATTCACAGTCGGGGGGCGGCGGCGTAGGACGCGCTAACTTAAGCGATGCGACCGCTGCGATGGGATCGAGGAAAAGACACGCCTACACGATGCGGCTTACAGTGGGGCTAGGCAGAACAAAATATGGCCAAAAGACGATCTACGGATTTCAGGTCGTGAGTTCACAGGTAAAATAAGTAAGGATTTGGTAAAGTTTGTAGATTTTGCATAGTTGTTAAGTTCTGTAATGTTAAGTTAGTGTATTCTGCCACCAAGTTCTCACACTTAAATTGCAGAATTATTAATAAATCTAACGTAAGGATTGATGGGGTCACGTCTTGATTATGAGGTTGTTTCATAATACGTAGAGCTTTTGTCCATCGGAACTACAGTTTTTTATAGTTATCCTCTACACCCCGTGGTTCAAAATTTCAGTGGATTTTTCCATTTGTAAGAGGCGCAAGAAAAATATTAATAAGACATCGGAATACGACTTCACCTCTGTGAGGTGAGAAGTACACGGTGGAGTGAGAGCAAGAGCGTTTTAATTGTGCTTTTCAATTGTGCATTCGTTATGAAAATAAAAGCTTGAAATCTACCCGAAGAGGGAAGCACATCTGCTTGCGAAACTATACAATTCACTATACAAGAATAAATACTATACAATTCATACAATACTATACAATTCACTATAAACGAATGCAGATTTTACAGTATATTATCATTTACTATTCACAATTCATCCTGATTGTCCTTTATTAATTAAAAAAAACCTCACGTACAATAGAAAAGAAAAATTACAATGTAAGAAAATGAAAATGTTTTATGAAGTAACTTGGGTTTAGTCTGATTTTACCAAGACATTTTTGTTCTTTGATATGGCATTGTAGTAGTGATTGCTCAAGAATCTACGTGTAATGGGTCTACGGAACTATGAATTTACATCATAAAAGATACAATGAAAAACTGCACAACTACAGAATATCTGATTTGAAATAAATCTTTAATTCATTTTAAATGTGACCTTAATATTATCTTATTAAGCAAATACTAATATCTTATACTTTATCAGTAATTTTAATTCACTTGAGTTTTTTGAGGACATCAAAAATGTTAACACTCAACACTGGTGTTGGTAAGACTACAATTCGTAAATACTTTTCTTACCGATTTAAATAATAATAATAATAATAATAATAATAATAATAATAATAATAATAATAAACGAAAAGAATTCGGCGTTCTGCTGAGTTTTTCAAAGCTTGGCCAAATTTTAAAAAATACATCAAGAAATCTAACCACCAAGTGTGACTTTCGTTGTAAAGTTTTGAAATTGAAAATAGAACTTGAAAGGCGTAATAATAAATTTCATATTAGTTAAATTGTGTTTTGAAATTTTGTCCGCCATAATGAATACACTACTTCGAATTTCCACTTCATCAGCGTTGGAAAGTTGGAAATAAACTTCGACGCCAAATTTATCAACGACCTCAAAAAATATCCGCTTGCGGAGTTAAGAAAATGTTCTTATTTTGGTTTGCAATCCGAGTCGCAAGGGCCACACTGTGGAAGCGCGTAGAGTGGAACGATAAATAAAGACATCACCGACAGCGGGGCGCGATCACCGCCGGGAGAGCAGAGCTTCTCATCGAGGAGTAATCTCCTCAGGCAGGAATCACGTGACTCGCCTTCGATTTTTTTCTCCCCTCCCCTCCCCCACCCTCCATCTTCAGACCCTCATTCGCCCGGCAGAGTTACGAAATTGCATTCTATTTTGTTCAAACCATATAACCTGTAAAGGTGTACGTACATTTGATTTATGATACTTTTCTAAGTATTACACCAGCATATACTTAATCTATAACTACTTTATTTAGCTGCATCATTTTCGGGAAGAGTACGAATAAATGCGAAAACTTTGTGACCTACACTTCACCAAAGACACTGCGCCCGATTTCGACGCCATGTTTCTTGCCTAGTACCGGGTATTGGCTTAGTTTTGTAAAACTATACTCTTATTTGTGGAAATAAATAAGGAACCTTTTGTTGTTTGCGATAGTTATATCTTATTGCTGTTAACTCCTACAACAGAGTTTCAACAGCTCCAAAAAATAGAAAATGCTTGTGTCCACTAACTTTCCACGCTGATTGTAAATATATCCTGAAAGGTAAGTACGTTGGTTGATGTAGGGTTCATTGCAGCTAATAAAGATAATGTCTTAATCTCAACACGTGATTTCGATGTAAAGTAAATATTTTATATCGGCTTGTCGCCATTATTTTTATTGTGTCTAGTTAATGTCAATGGAGTGTTGAATTGCAATTCCATCCTACCTCAAAGGTTTCCCTGATATCTTTGGAAGGTCTAAAAAGACGTTCTTTAGATGAATTCTTAATGTTAGACTGTGTTTACGGAGGCAAAATATTAACACGTCAGTGTCTTATTAATTCTTATAACTTGTTTTATTCATGAAAATATTAATGTTAATAATTAAAAGAAAAGTTAATGTCAGTTTTTTAACTGAATCTTAACTGCGGAGCGGGCGCTCGAAATGGAAATATTTTCTTTGAAACTTAAGCTTAAAAAGGAACTTTCTTGTGTACGATTATGTTATTTCAACTACCAACCTCTAATGTAAATTAAAATTAATCAAAGTAACGAAAGAGAGATGCTCAATGTTACTAATTAATATTTCCCACTTATAGCCCGCCAAAATAGTATATATTAATGTGCCCACTTACTTCTTACACCGACTGCGTATCCCATTTCTTCACTTTTGTTGTAATTAATCTCCTTCTGTTTTACTGCACCGGTTAAGATGTTTAACCTTACGATAGAACACAAACGGCGAGATACAAATTCTACAACGATGGAGAAAAATACGAATTACGCTCACGATTCTAATTTAATCTATCATTTCTATTGTGATTTAATTTTTAAAACGAAATTATTAAAGATGAAGTAACAACATTCTGGAGGTAATAGTACGCATAATTCAACTTTAAAACAATACCCAGTTGTAACTAAGAATCAGGAATACGTCATGCTGAAAGAATAGTTAACTATAAGTGTAATAATCACGATTAATCTGACAAACAGGACACGTTTCTAGTCGGAAAATACATGTAATAAATGAAATCAGAGCACAGAATCTTACTCAAAACAGTTTGAAGTATGCGGGTGCTGTCAAGTAGGTTTAGAAGTTGAATTTCTCGACTTATTTAATTGCTTTACTTTCACACGTCGGCGGAACAATGAAAGATAAACAGAACACACCAAGACAAACAATTACTTAATCCTCAAAGACTTCAAAGAACTCTTTCTCACTGCTGCAGAACTTAATCGTCCTGTAAGAACGTAGATTCGCTCACATCATCGTGTGAACATTGCCGCATCCAAGACGGCCGCAACCGACACCCGCTGCAGGCCTTATCTAATGGGAAGGTTGCAGCGGATGCTCTGGGAGGTTCAATGGCCACAGGTGTCTGACAAGTACATCAGGCTCGCGCCTGTATCTCCTCTGTACACAGGACGCGAATTGGCAATTTTCTCCAGGGAGAAACGTTTAGACCTCCAGAGGGAGAACAATTTGGAGAGTAAAATGAAGACCACTTACACTGCACAGACTGAATAAATGAATGCCCTTTGAGAAAAAAAACGTTCGGTGTTTATATTGAAGCGAACGTTGCCTTAGTGTCTATCTGCTTCTTTATAATAATTCTTCCCTCTTGTGGAAAGAAGAAATAAAGATTCCAAGGGTAATAAATTGATATATTGTATCAATTAATTCAAGTCGTACATAAATCAACTATATGTAATGACAGAGGCTTTCCACCTCTCCGAAACCATTCAGCCTGTTATATTAATATGTTCCCCGCCATTACATCGACCGGCATCGTACCTTCGCATATGGATGGACGGGTCGACACAATAATTATGGGATACGTTAAGTTTTTAAGTTAAAGTGGATAGAAGAATTTGCTGCTATAGTCCACTGCAACTTACATGTACCAGTAGCGTTTAACTTTGTTCTCAGCGAATAGTGATTGTATTATTACGGAATTTGTAAACCTCCCACATAATTTCATTAGTCGCGAAGAAACATATTGACTAACAGAATTATTTTGAGGTATTCTATTTTTTCGAGAAGCGCATTTGCTGTACTTTTCTGTTGTAACATTTCTACAGTTATTTCATGTGATGTAATCGCATGGCATCGGATACTTTTTGTTTACACTTGACTGTAGGTGACAAACAATGTTGAAAGTGGGTAATAGAACCGTATGTATTATTAAAAAAGTTTTCTAGTAAGTTATATTACGAAACTGAACTCAGTTTTGGGACGTTTAACTTTAGATATAATGTATACAATTTAGAATGATACGCTCTTTGAGCTTTTACACGCTCTTAAAGCTTCTGCAACAGGCTTATGCCTCGTGCCAAAGCGATATTCATTTTATTATGATGCAAATACCGAACTTGTTTCATTCATAACTATAATAAAATTCTATTGTTGAATCCTTGAGTAAAACGTAAGTAAGGTGCTGATTTAAAAATATAGTACTTTCTATAAATATGTCTTCATAAAGCTTTCAATCTTACGTCAATATTGATTTTCTTCGAGATGTAACCATTGTTACCTTTCACATACACACACGCGCGCGCGCGTGCGCACAGATTTGATATGTCTCCCAGACTTAAGTTATAATGAAAACTAATTTACCGTTTTGCTTAAAGGTCTTAAAGTAATTTATTATAGTTGAATATTGCGAAATCAATCAGTTAACAATATCTCTGTCAAAATGTGCATTCACTAATCAACGAAAAGCATGTTGAGGTGAAGGGTAATGCGAGGGTCTTAATTACCCACATTACAAAACATCAAATGTGCAAGTCTACACTGCGTCGCTTGTTAGACGCTCGCTTCCTTACATCCAAAGAAGTTCGCTAGTCCAAATCAGACAGAAAGGCACCTTGTGAGCGGAATAAGGAAGACGGAGTTATATGCCTTTGTGGCCTTCATTATTTCATTCTAGTCACTTAAAACATCATTTCATTCTGGCCATGAACAATATAAGGGTAACAACTTCCATTAATGGATGGAACGCAAGAAGAACTCCCCTTGTGCCGTACAGATGATGAAAGCTGCAAAGCCGCGTTTTGTCCTCAAGAAACGTTTATGAATCCCGTGTGCTGCCTGCCACACGGCGTGGGAGGGCGGGGGCGGATTCAGCCACGGCCGCCACACCCTCCCACTCTATCTCTCTCTCTCGCCCGACCCGACTCCCCCACAGACGTCGTCGCCATTGCTATCTCAGCCATCAACGCTTCTGTCGCCCCGAAAATACCCCCCGCCGCCGCTGCCTTCGCCGCCGCTGCCTTCGCCGCCGCTGCCTTCGCCGCCGCTGCCTTCGCCGCCGCTGCCTTCGCCGCCGCTGCCTTCGCCGCCGCTGCCTTCGCCGCCGCTGCCTTCGCCGCCGCTGCCTTCGCCGCCGCTGCCTTCGCCGCCGCTGCCTTCGCCGCCGCTGCCTTCGCCGCCGCTGCCTTCGCCGCCGCTGCCTTCGCCGCCGCTGCCTTCGCCGCCGCTGCCTCCTCCTCCTCCTCCTCCAGAATCATCTCCACCGCCAACACCGTAAACACCACCCACATAGTCATTGCCATCGCCTCCACCGACACCACCCCTGCCACCGCTGTCGCTGACATCTACATCTTTACCGCCCTCACTGCCTTCGCTGCTCCCTTCACCAACCCAACCCCACCGCCATCGCCTCCATTGACATTACCCCTACGCTATCGCCTTCACCGACACCACCCCCACCACTTCTTTGTTACCTCTACTCCACTCCCACCGCCATCGCCGCCGACTCCTACACCACCCCACCGCTATCACCAAAGCCGCCGCCACCCATACCGCCATCGCTGCCGCGTTCACCAACACATCCACCGCCAGCGCTACTGTCACCGCCACCACCACTAAATCCACCGCGCCGCCACCACCAACAGCATCGCGGGCGGGCAGGCGGGCGTGCGTGGGTCCGCCCGTGGGAACGCCGGCGGGCGCGCCGCTGGGCCGGTTAACGCCGAGAGGCCTTCAATTTCCCGCTGGGGGCGGAGGCGGCGGCGTGCGTGCGAGCGGCGGGGCACGCAGCGGCGGTGGTGGTGGTGGTGGTGGCATGGCGGCGGGGGCGGCGGTGGCGGTGGCGGCGGCGGCGGCGGCGGCGGCGGCGGCGGCGGCGGCGGCGGCGGCGGCGGCGGCGGCGGTGGCGGTGGCGGTGGCGGTGGCGGTGGCGGCGGCGGTGGCAGTGAGGCTGAGGAGGCGGTGGAGGCGGCGGTGGTGGTGGCGGCCGTGGCGGCGGTGGCGGCGGTGGCGGTGAGGCTGAGGAGGGGTGGCGGCTGAGGAGGCTGTGGAGGCGGCGGCGGCGGCGGCGGCGGCGGCGGTGGTGGTGGTGGTGGTGGTGGTGGTGGTGGTGGTGGTGGTGGCGGGCGCTCGCCTACCTCCTGGCAGACCCGCTGTGCCGCCCGCTGAGCGGTAGAGCTCCGCCCGTTTAACACAGATTGCTGCCCGCGGCCACGAGTGCCAACGTTGCCTCTGCGCTGATGAGGAGACTGGAGGCAGCGCTGGGCGCCGCTTTGTTGAGACCGGTAGCAGATGAGGAGGAATGGAGAAGAGCGCACACAAGACGCGCGTATTAATCTTGATTGGGAAGGTTAAAAGCTCTCCACACACTGATCTAAAAGATCCCACGATTTTCTGGAGTGAAGACCTCTGTATTATTAAACTTGAGAACCAGGCGGTCTGCGTTGGCCTAAAGAATACTCATCGGATGACAGGTTGAGCGCATTCAGATTCTTTCCGATCTGATGTGACCCACGTATCTTACATCCCCATAAGCATTACGTTGCATTCCGATTTATGTGTCTTTTTTCCCACGTCTTACCTTCGTTAATTATTTCGATCTGAAACTCCTTACGATATATTCCGTGCGATAACGAGATTATTCTGACGACATTAAATACACAATATAACGAAATAACTTTCCAAAAAATCATGTACAGCTTGTAATTTTTGTTTAATTTTTGCATTTTATATATCATCAAAAGTTTTCTTGTCATAAACACGCTTTTTCATAGTGGTTCAATAACGACAGTAGTACCAGAAAATCATCATCTCTTTGCGTTGTATGATTTTGCACGACAAGACTATTCATCACAAGTTTCATTCAGTTTGAGGTTGGCGGGTCGATTTCGCGTTATACGTCTCTTTATTGGTCTTGTTCAGCCAATTAATCCTCTTTCTCCGACAAAATAATAATAATTATTATATATAAATTTTGTATTCAGCTGCAATAATGCAGAAGTTGGCAACCATGTCTAGACCTACCTCTTCGTCAGTTTCCTGTAATTACAGCACGAAGCAGCCCTTTCTTTCCCTGCCCTCATAAAGTTCGCCGAACAAGATCGATTATTTAGCACCGCCGGATCACGAACACGCGAAATGTGAACGCCGAGGCAGATGGGGGGTAACTATAGTGTTTTCGAGACTTAATTCATTAACTTTTAAGTCACGGCATTAACCTTGTGTCAGTGAAAAATAGCACCTGTTGAAGGTACGCTTTACGACGCCGAACTTTACCGTTCGGACAATTTTCCTTGATGCACCGACCTCGACCTAGTAATTTACGAACTTTGAGCTATCAGTTATAAAAGATCTCGGAAGATGAACTAATTAACAGGTTCCGGACGCCTTCGAAGTGGCGAAACAGCGATTGGAATAAACAATCCGACATTTCATTCTTTATTTTCTCAAATTTCCGTCTCCGCGTGCCTGAACAAGGTTTAAAATCCCTCCAAATGATTTATTTAAAGAATCATTGATTCACTTATTATTTTCTGAGAAAAATTTACACACTCTAAAATTCCAATTTTTACTTTTCTCATTGTAAATTGAATGGAAAAAGTTGTATAGCGGGCTGATACGAATATCAGAACTTTGGTGTGATAGTACGACAGTAACTACAATGACGGTCCGACTTACTCAGTTTGAATACTGATTTATACATCTACGTCTATAAAAAATGTCTGTATTGTACGTCACATACAATTTCCCCCCAATTTCTGAATCTAATTTCATGAAATGGGAAAATTATTTAATAAATTAAAGTTTTCTATGGAACTACTAAATATAACGAGGAGTCGTTATTATAACAAGAAGTAGCTTGGTATCAAAAATTCAAATGTGCAACAATTGGCCTTAGGAGTTGTTCTTTCAAAAGAAGGGTCCTCTCACAGTTAAATTGTGTGATTACGAGTTAATTCTTACTAACGTAGTACAACAATTCTGTTGACTTTAGATATACGAACCGAAAGAACTGAGAAATGTGTGTTGCCATTCAGTAGGCCAATGATATTCGCGCAAATCCTTTGTAAATGTTTTAAATAAAAATGCACTTCTCAGAACATTGAAAAGAACGTATATCAGCGTGAAAATTATTTTTAAGTTGTATGACATTTTGCCTACACAGCTTTTCTTATATGGATAACACTCGTCGTTTCATAAAGAAGACACGAACATGATACAGGCTGTGGATATGAAATTACCTAAGAGCGTGTCATCATCTTTAAAATACACAGATTGGAGAATCCAAAGAAAATGTGTAAACGAAAAAAGGAAATAAAAGGGTGTGGAACATTTATAATTCTAATAAAACCACAACCCTAAAAGTAACGTACAGGTTTCCTTTCCACAACCAATTCTGAATGAGAACATAGAATATTCTGTGAAAGCGATAAAGCTGCATAGTTTCTGCCAACATTGTCAAATATTAATAAACAGAAAATTCCAGGAATACAATACCATCAACAATTATGGCTGTAAAGGTGTAATTTTGTCAGAAAATGTTTCCATCCGATTAAAATTTCATTAAAGGATGTGCCAAAACAAGCGGCGAGAACAGTTTTTAAGCATCTGAAGATATTATGGAAAGCTACGTCGCTTTACTTTATTACATGAATGATAAAGACATTATTAATGCAACCAACTCTCCCGTGAATATGGTTGATGAAATGTGAAAATCTAATAACAGGATCACAGAAATGCACAGGCAATGAATGCATTCTTCAAATTTTGTGAACGAGACGACAAACTCGAGTTTGTGTAAAAATGATTCAGTGTCAGCTAATATGATACTACACACGCGTATAGCATTTTATCAGAACGTGTTGAAAGGTGACAGAAGATTAATTACGACGCACAGAAGAAGCAACAACCCTTTCGAACATCCTGGAACTACTTGGTCGTCATTAATTAACTGCATTTATTTGATACATTTTACATTTACCCTGAAGAAATTATACATTTTACGAGGTAAAAAACGCTTAAATAAATATGTTGTGATACAATTCTATGCTATTAATAGTATTTAATAGAATAGAATATTTTTATCAAGAAAGAAATTAATGACGAACACACTTAGTGTGATAGAGAATTTATACCCGGTTCAATAGGCAATTAAAAATTACATATCTATCCAAAAAGAATAGGCAGGCATGTTTTAAAAAAAATACTTTTTTCCAAAACTAAAATGGGCTCCATTTTAGTTAAAAACGCAGAATTCCTTTCTAATAGACCAGTGAAGTTGAAATTTTATAGACCCTTTTTTATTTATTTACGGCCACTTTTTAACGGCTTGGTCCTTTAGCGATCTAAGGAGAACACGTAAGGACAACATGAATACACACACACACACACACACACATCTTTCCCCAGGGTGGGATTTGAACCAGAGACCCTGCGATCCAAGGCCCTTCAGCCTCAGCGACATAGGCCCCTTTTTGGAGCATAACTATCTAATATAGTATCTCTCAGGTGCCAGCAGTCCTCCAGGAAAAATTTCGTTCCTGCGTAAGCAGAGCTCCGATTCAGACACGTGCCAGAGACGGCGACTGGCGCTGTCGCACAGACGTAACGAAGTATTTCACGGTACCGAAATAATGGCGCGCATTGTCTCGCCCATTCCCACAACCCGGGCGCGTAACAGGACCGCGTGCGGGCTTCGTGGCGTGGAGGGGCGTGGCGGGGCGGGACGCGTACACAGATGTCGCCGCCGTGCTTCTGTTTCTTTCCGCTCCACGACATGCCTCCGCCAGCCATTTATGAGTGACGTCTCAGAAGTTCGCGCACGTTTCCTTGAGCCTTCTTTTTTTTTTTTTTGATGTGAAAGAAGTGGGAGGTTTGATTATTTTGTCGACAGGATTATTATATCAAACCTGTAACTCGTTTTTCGATGCAGAATAGTTTCTACTATAAGGGAGCGAACATTCCTGATAATTACAGTTTGTCAACAACGCTCGGCCAAAATATTTCTTCTGATTTCAAAAATTAACGAGCTACGTAAAGGAATGGGAGATACGTATTCCAGAACATAAGAAAACGTGCGGGTATTATATGAATTGCTAAGACGTCGCTCATAAATCACGGTTTTCTTTTCCATTTCGTTTCCTTTTTTCTTTGTTTCAATTATTCACCTATCCTTTTTTTCTTTATTTTCCTTCACTTTTCTTGTTTTCTTCCCTCTTTCTTTCTTTCTTTCTTTCTTTTTATCACTGAATAAGTTTATTGTTCCGTTGCAGTACTTCTTAGATAAAAAAGATTCTACCTAAGTGGATTTTGCATCCCTAGGAAAAGTCAGGACATCCGCAAAAATTGTATTATGCTCAACTTCCAGACATCAATATGAAGTGATTTTAATTGCAAGGATTTCAGTACTAATTTAATATGATAACTATAATATCTTATGAATATATAGACCATGAATTACACTCTCTTTCTGCATTTACAGAATGATCAATATGACTGGTCGTTCAAAAAATAGTAAATTCATAAATATGATAAAAAAGAAAAGAAGTTTTGGATATCAGTTACCAAGTACTCTATGAGCCATGATTCTTGCATTTGCAGCTGGCGCATCCACGAAACTTCAAGTAAATATGCTTCATTTCCCAATTTTGTATTCCCAATTTAAGTAAAACACTTAAAATAAGATTACCTTAAAACATTAAAATAAGATTTTTTTGCTATTTTTGCTACCCCACGGTGACGATATTAATGGGTTAATGACAAAAATAGATTATAATTTCAGAAATTCATTTATTCCTTTGCCACTACTGTCGCCAAAATACGCATGGATGCTACAACAAGATCCATCAATTCCATTCCATTTAAGATTCATTTCATTCCATCTCATGAGAATATATTAAAAGAAGTGATATGGTTAAGGATACAAATCAGATGCAGAATTTCAAAAAATATGTTTGTACACACACACAATTCGCAGTCGGCCTTCGTATCTACTTCCCCTCCGATACATATCCACACCATACTCTGGAACATCCAAGCTCACTGGAGAATCTGCTACGCTTTCTAATCGAATTTAAAAAAGAGACTCGTTCATAACTATGAACTAGATAAGAAAACAATAACTTTCATATTCACATCAGAAATACAATTCTACGTCTAAATTGTTTTTACTTATTATTTATTTCAAAGAGTAATTTCCAACAACCAGTCACGCTAGTTCTACCAGCGAGCCAAACGAACAATATTCTTTCTTATAAGGATGGACTTTCGTAAGAAATTACGTAGTATTCTTCCCTTTTTCGCAATCTCACGTCCCAGCCTTTTCCTCTTGGCATATGAGTTCTATTTGTATCTTCATTATCTCATTTCTTCTTTCGAATTTGGAACAACTGTAATAACCCGAAAAAAACGTGGGCACGGCACCTCCACTTCTTGAAATTTTCTGGGTTTTCTTTTCTTCGAATAATATCTTCAACATTTCTTACGTTCCTTGCCTTTATGTGTCCTTTGTTCACGCTGTGAATGTGTGACCGGAATAAAAGTGCGCTGACAGGTGGAAGTGGCTGAGGAGCTCCCGTAGCTGGAGCGCTACAACTGGCGTGCGAGTTCACCGCTGTAACTTCCAAAGTTTGTTCACGTGTCTGTCCGTCTTATTAACTTAATTCGATGTCCCATCATTGATTGCCGTCCTAAACAACCTGTCTGAACAGGCTAGGGATGATAACCCCACCCTGACGTTTAGGGGTTATCATACTGATAATGGTGATAATAATAATAATAATAATAATAATAATAATAATAATAATAATAATAATAATAATAATAATAATAATAATGCCGATCAGATGGCCGAGATCGCTAAGGCAGTAGTGCCGGAGTGGTTTCGGACCAGAAGATCGCGGGTTCGAGTCCCGCCTCGGGCATGGATGTATTTGTGTATTTGTGTAGGTCTGTATGTATTGTCCTTTCACCCCCATCATCATCATATATCGTCATTTCATCTTCCATACCCCCAGGGCTAACAACCTTGGGGGATAAAAACCGGATCCAGCTTAAATGCTGGTCCCCCCAAAGAATTGTCGCAAGCACCTGCCTCCGTGAGAATGAATAAAAAACTGGGCCACGGTAAAGGCAGAGTGCTTGCCTGCGTGGTCCTAGTTGGCCGATCAACGAAAAAAAATAAATAAATAATAATAATAATAATAATAATAATAATAATAATAATAATAATAATAATAATAATAATAATAATAATAATAATAATAATAGATTTCCCTTTCGCACCCTTCAATGTGCCTTAGTATCAATGCTGAAGAATTTATTTTCTGTGTCTTTCATTACCACTGTCTACACTCCGATTTAATTATATTGACTTCTGACGTTTGATCAGCTGAACGTGGTTTCCCAATCAGAGCTTCATTACAACTTACGTTTTGGTATTGAAACTCTTGATTGAACGACTGGTCCTAGCTAATCGAACACCAGAAGTCACTATGGTTAAATCAGAGAACAATCAGTCTTCTCCTTATCAAATTTCTACATTTGAAGTAACACATTCGAGCGAAGAACGTCTAATGCAAAAACTACCATGCTTTCTGTTGTACATTCGAAAGTCGACCTTCTCAAATGCTTGTGACATTACAATACAGGATCGACTCCACTAAAAGTAGCATTGAAATATTCTTCTCAACTTCAAGGCTACATTCCATTCAATCTCCACCCAATTAAAAGTTTCAAGCGCAAACGTCGCGTGTCTTCCCGGAACTCTGAGTTGCTCTCAGACGGCATGAAAGGTGTTTGACTACTTTCGGTGAGAGAATCCTCCTCTTGCAGTCGCATTGTTCCCCTTGAAATATAGCGATGACTCCAGTCCATCTTCAAGATAGTAAAATAAGTAATTAAAACTCTGCAGGGAGCTGCTTTAATGAGTTACATAACGCTCTGTTCTAGAAATGTTAAGGTTCTGCTCATTAAAATAACAGTACAAAAGACTCCATCCGCTTACTCAACGAGCCCGGACTTTCTTGCACTCAATGGACTGCGCAACTGGGAGATGTTTCTCCCAAGCTTTCTTGCGCCAAGCAATTTGATTTCTTTAGCCAACGCCCGAGTTTCTCGTATCTCCATACCGCGGTCACGCTACACTTGTCAAACGTCCCATTCAACCATCTCTTCTGGAAACTTGGAAAACGCAGCTACGACGACACGTCTACCTTATCTCGGCGCGGGTTAGGGAACTCGCCGAGATTTAAACCCGACCCGGCGACGCAAACGCTACGGAATTCCATTCGGACATCTTTGGAAAGTTCGTAGTATCCGCCATTTCGTGGCCGCTTTCATTGACAGCTCGCGGGCGTAGGCCTCGACATGGGCCCGGTCGGCGACGTCGGCTCATTCAGGCACCGCCTGACGAGTTTTCCATGAGAAAAGTTGTTTGGCGAGACGGCTGCGACCGCCCGCGACGGCGCTCCGCGTGGACGAGGCCCGGTATGGCTCGAGAACAAACGACCCGCGGGTGTCGTGAACCACGCCGCGCAGGCACGTGGTCGTTGGCGCGCGTACCCTTGACACCTTCCGAGGAAGCGTGAAAGAGTTGGAAGGGGATTCTTTCGACGCTCCGCGCTTCAAGTCGTTCGTTTTTTGTTTTGTTTTTCCCGTTTTGTTTTTGTTTTTTTGGAGCTGCTTCCAGGACGAAGACAGTAACCGTCTACAACCCTGAGAAGCCGTTCAAAAGCTCCGCAGGTTTTAGAATTTTTAATCGCCCCCGCCTTTGCCAAACTATCTACTTGGCAGACGTTCCGAACCTCAATCCATCTTCCATAGTTAAATGCAACTACAGTGAAAACAGATAACTATAATGTAATACATATTAATGTAATATAAATGTAAATATTTTTTTAAAAGTAAAAAAGTTATATTTCTCATTAATTTGAACATTGATTTGCTTATGTATATGAATAATATAACATTACAAAACTTAAATTCAATATCTTAATAAAAGTTTTCAGGCATGATGTTATTTTCATAAACATAAAACTAGTAATACAAAAAATGTTGTGAAAACTTTCATCCACCTCTCTCACTTTATTTGTTTCCGTTAAAGTTGCAGGATGGTCAAGGTAATGAACGGCGCTCCAGGGCAAGATGGAGCGATGACATGAATGTTTCATGTCTAAATGTCTATTTCAAGTTCAAACGAGTTGCTAAACCCAATTCATATTTGGATGTATTTTTTGCTCTGCTTTAAGCCAGGTTGGCTTTGCTAAAGCGTTTCGCACAATGATGTTGACTGAAAAGGCTCTTTCCCAAATTGCTACCAGGTTAAGCAGTTTCATTTACTGGTACCTTATTTGCCCATTATTTCCCATAGTCGATCAACTTCAACAAAATCCCTGAATATTTCATATCCGTAGTTTAAATTAATGATACTTACGTGAAATGCACGTCTGTGTTCTTAGTTCTGTATAATAAAACATTGTTCACTGCGTTTGGTATAACCGTCGAAACAGCGCAAATGCATTTTAATCGGTTTTAGGATACTAGAGGTAGATACGAAAAATTAGGCTATTGAGGCTACTCAACCAGATGAATGAATATTTTACATCTCGGAAGCCGAACAACTCGATTGTATTGGAACCGGCAAAATAATGCCTTCGGAATTAACAAGCGTCAAGAATGTTTAACAATCAAAACAAGTGAACGGTTCGGAAGTGAACTAAAATTACCAATGAATCTGTCATCCCTAAACTTTTCAGTACGTACAATAAATACAAAGAAAAACTAGGAACATTTCTTCCTCATAAATACTCTTATTGCGTAGTAAGAAAGTCCGTATATTTTTTTACTCATTCTGCGACACTGATTCAATTTTGAAATAAATGAATCGCTGGCATGGCAACGCACCAGTAAGTCTTTGTTGATTATGAAGAAATACTGATGTAAAATATTGTCCTGTTTCGGCATCTGTCGAGGTTATTTGTTTCATGCGTATATAAGGAATTCAGAGAGAATAGTATACTCAACACTTCACTCACAGAATCCCTTGACTGAACTAGTAAACACGACCTTTCCATGAACCATTAATTTCTCCGTTTTGGAACATTGTATTGATTTCGAACGTTAAAATAAACCTTGTAAAAAAGTTCACGCATACGAATTTAATTTAATTTTGTCTATAAAATATATTTTATTCAAATGTATGCTTTCATAATTTAGGAATTTAATGTTTGGTCTTTTAAAGTTAAATATATGTAACTGTCTAAAGTTGAGAATACCGTACAATTTAAGGACAACTATCGTTTTAAACCGATACTCCCTGCCGCTCAGGCGAGAGTGAAATAAAATAAAGCGAGACATACTGCCAGTGCCCAAGAAAAGTCGCACATATCAAAATATTATATCACAATTCAGTGAAGATAACAATATCTAAAGGGAGAGAGGAGATTCTGAAAATTCCTCCTTTCCACACAACTAAAAAGACTTAGCTGTTTTTCATAGAATACATAATTTACATTAAGAGATACCTACATATAAACTTACAGAATCATACAAATGTGTACATATAAACATATCTATATATACACATATACATTCAGAGAGAAATACAGGCAACAACATAAATAAACCAACGAACAAACAAGAGTAGATCATATTCACACAGTATTCGTGATCTATAAAGCACAGGCAGATATGGTAAGTACTTCACACTGGATTGTGGTCTCGAACCCTACGATTGTCGAGGATGTTTTTCGCTACAACATGTAGAAGGTGGAGACAAACCGCTACACATCCCACACAATCGTCTGAAACATGATTCCATATTGACGTAAATAGCCATATCGCGTCTCACTCTAGTCGCCAACATTGGATTAGTGAAATGACTTCAGGAAAAAATTATAAATAAATAATCATTACCCAAAAAAGTGAATAAGCTTATTGGGAATGTGATTTCCTTGATCATTACCCCTATCACTTTATTCCTGGATATCTGCACGAGTTCGATCGACAGTATGATTAGCTCCCGCTTCACCGACTGCCTTAACCTCTACAGTGCGCTCGCTCACCTTGTGTTGCAGCTCCCCGGCGACCGGACACAACGATGACGACGGCAGAGATCCCGGTGTGGGTGAACAGCCGGCAGCGGTGGGTGACAGGCGTCAACCGCAAGACCACTTGCGACGACGTGATCGCTGTGCTGCTGAAGAGCGAGGGCGCCCGCGGCGGCGGCGGCAGCGGAGACGGCGGCAATGGCGCAGGTAAATAAAGACTCCGTGACAACACAAGGGCACTCGCGCCCGAAGACGGCGCGATTTTAGCACGGAGCGCGCAGCTTTGCGCATACGTCATCGTTCGAGAAATGGAATGGCGGCGTCGGGGTTGGGTATTCACATTTCTGATTCGAGGGGTTATGTTCTCACAATGGAATAGAAATAGATTATAAGAGATATATTTCCTAAATTGATAATTTATTTTATTTGTTATCATTTAAATGCATGTACTTGCGAGTTCAAGACTGTTAGCTAATATAAAGTATAGGCTTGAGAAGTTTTATCGTGTCCTATTGAAGTTTTAAGTATTATACTTTATCTTACGTGGGTTCACGAATTGACTACCGCCGTCGTGAGACGTCGCCAGAACCAAAGACAATAAAGGGTGTGTTTCATAGTTCAAATGAATCTTAATTAAAAAAAAGAATTTTGGCATAAAATTTAGCGGTGGAAGACTCAACAATGATTTATGTTAATTGCTTAAACTGGAGATTCGTCAAGAACTTCGACACGTAGAGCGAAGCATGAAGTGCGCATTAAGAATTGGAAGTTGTAAATAACACGCCATTCAGCCTAGTGATTTTTTGTTATTTAAGGTCGCATCAACTTGTAGGTCATTAGCGACCACTATTGCGTGTAACGGCATGGTAACTATGAGAATGACATGATATGGTGATGATAGGGAGTGAAAGGACGAACACAAATACAACGATGCCCGAGGAGGGACTCGAACCCGCGATCCTTCTGTTCGATATCGCTACGGCACTACTGCCTTAGCGATCTCGGCCATCCGGCGGCCCTCGTGGTTTTGTTCGCCTTATTGTCACGGAAATGAGGCGATTCTTCTTTAAGATATAGAATAAGATATAAGAGGAAAAGTTTTTAATTATCATTTCGAGATTTTTGTAGGTTGGACACCAGTTCATTCTACAATATTAGGCAATCCAAGTCATAATATCTTTCACCGAGGAATTTTTCGCATAGCCAATGTCCGAGAAGAGTTACACATCTTAAAAATTCCCATTTTCCAGGAGAATTGTTTTCTCCTGAGCGGAGATGTTTATTATTCAGCTAAAGACGGTGTTTTACTTTACTACGCCTGCCATGTGAACCTTCAAGTGGTAAGAATAGATAATTTTTAAACATTTATAAAGAATAATGTTTTTTTAATATTGTCATGTACACGTGTGTTCTTCGTTAGGTGTGTTTCCACCATTAATAATTTTCAACTTACCTCTCGTTTGAAGGTATCGTCAATGCTTAAGAAAAGTGACGCAAGGGACACATTTCAGAATTCATTTTTTTAGTTTAGAGAAGAGAGTGTAGTGAAATATATTTTGACTAATAAAAATCCAATAACGTTATTAAGTAAGTTAATTCAGTAAGTATATAGAACAAAACACTTTCGTTTGGTGGTATGCAGCTCTGCTGATGTTAAAACAGCAAAATCATAATATATTAAATGCATTGTTTCTTATGGATCGATGATATGCTATTTTAAGTAAACTTGTTTTTTTGGTCCATTTGAAATGAAGTTAACGTCTTTAAGCTAAGTTAAGTTTGTAAATAAGTAAATGTGAATAATTAAAATTAGGTAAACTAGTGGTGCTACAGGAGTTCATGCTTTCTCACATTATATCTAAATTGTAATTTTCGTCAATTCAGAGAGTTCAACGAAAATGAAATTTGCGTCATTCTATTAAGCATCCCTTCTTCTATCCTTCGGGGGGGGGGGGGTAAAAATGTGAAGCAGTTTTTGAGAAAAAATGTTTAATTTTTTAATGGTCTATATTTTGCGACAAATTACACGAAAACTACTCATATATTCCAAAAATTGAAATGAATTTATTTGAAGGTCCGTCATTAAGGAATAGATTTTAATAAGAAAAACCTCTTCTTCTTCTTCTTCTTCTTCTTCTTCTTCTTCTTCTTCTTCTTCTTCTTCTTCTCTTCTTCTTCTTCTTCTTCTTCTTCTTCTTCTTCTTCTTCTTCTTCTTCTTCTTCTTCTTCTTTCTTCTTCTTCTTCTTCTTCTTCTTCTTCTTCTTCTTCTTCTTCTTCTTCTTCTTCTTCTTCTTCTTCTTCTCTTCTTCTTCTTCTTCTTCTTCTTCTTCTTCTTCTTCTTCTTCTTCTTCTTCTTCTTCTTCTTCTTCTCTTCTTCTTCTCTTCTTCTTCTTCTTCTTCTTCTTCTTCTTCTTCTTCTTCTTCTTCTTCTTCTTCTTCTTCTTCTTCTTCTTCTTCTTCTTCTTCTTCTTCTTCTTCTTCTTCTTCTTCTTCTTCTCTTCTTCTTCTTCTTCTTCTTCTTCTTCTTCTTCCTTCTTCTTCTTCTTCTTCTTCTTCTCTTCTTCTTCTTCTTCTTCTTCTTCTTCTTCTCTTCTTCTTCTTCTTCTTCTTCTTCTTCTTCTTCTTCTTCTTCTTCTTCTTCTTCTTCTTCTTTCTTCTTCTTCTTCTTCTTCTTCTTCTTCTTCTTCTTCTTCTTCTTCTTCTTCTTCTTCTTCTTCTTCTTCTTCTTCTTCTTCTTCTTCTTCTTCTTCTTCTTCTTCTTCTTCTCTCTTCTTCTTCTTCTTCTTCTTCTTCTTCTTCTTCTTCTTCTTCTTCTTCTTCTTCTTCTTCTTCTTCTTCTTCTTCTTCTTCTTCTTCTTCTTCTTCTTCTTCTTCTTCTTCTTCTTCTTCTTCTTCTTCTTCTTCTTCTTTCTTCTTCTTCTCTTCTTCTTCTTCTTCTTCTTCTTCTTCTTCTTCTCCATTCCAAGAATTAGGCAGGAATGCCTGTTCCGTCTTCACCTTGCACTTCAGGACCATCTCTTTCTGGGTCGGCCGATATCGACCGATAAGAAAAACCTCTGTCTTCAATATTATAGTTGTAGGAAGACGACCAAAAAAAAATTGTTCTTTCAGGAATAAAAAACCTGGGATTTCAACCAACACGAGAACTGCAGCATTCTCTTAAGCGCTAGCGGAAGACAAAGTTTGATCAAACAATTTTGTGGCATTTTTCAGAAAATTTTGGAAGTGTTATTGAGGCTTCATGTAAAGAACCTTCAAAAATCAAAATATCAGTTTGTAACTCCCAAAGCTTCGACTCCATTTACATCAATTGCGGAATATAAACTTTGAAGAAAATCAGCTGAACGGTTCAGGCGCTAGCGTTGGCCACAGACGGACAGACAGACGTTTCGCCGTCAATCGATATTTTGGTATCAAGGACCCACAAAACATCGATTCTGGCAACACCATGTATTATAGGATTTTTTCTATATTTAGAATTTATTGAATTATTTAAACCGTTTTTGCGTTACCAGGGCACGGCCAATAAAGAGTTTTTCTGCCGTTTTCCGGTGCACGGTTACTCAACTTTTCGTCTTACGAAGTACGTTCGTAATGGCGAGAAAGTACATGAAAATAATATCTTGTATGTGCCATTGGTTCTAATTACGTGGGGCGACAAAAATGCCAAAGGCCCTTGAAAGCAGTGAATCTTCGTAGTACGAGAGTGTTGAATTGGTTGTGAGATGAGTGTGTGTGTGTTTGGCAGGGTGCGGCAGTGGCGGCGGCGGCGCCGGCCCCAGCACGGTGGTCGGGGACGGGCACGGCTACGCCATCATGGAGCGCTGGCGGCGCGTGGAGCGTCCGCTGGACGGGCGCGCGCGCATCCTCAAGGTGTGGCACGCGTGGGGCGACGCGCAGGGCGAGGTGCGCCTGACGCTGCGCCGCGTGGACCACAGCGAGGCGGACAGCGGCCGCGGCAGCCCCAGCCGCGACCCGCCCGGCGCCGGCGCCGGCCCCGGCCCCGCCCCGGGCCCCCGGCGCGGCCCCGCCCGCGCACCAGCGCCGCCGCCGGCACCACCACCGCTCCCAGCACCACCACCACCACCACCACCACCGCCACCGCGAGCGCGAGCGCGGCGACGCCAAGCCCCCGTGGCCCGGCCACGAGACGCTCCACCCGCGGAGGCTCGCCCAGCTGCAGGGGGCCGCGTGCGGCGGCGGCGGAAGCAGCAAGCTGCCCGAGACCATCGAGCGGCTCATGAAGCTCATCCTGCAGCAAGGCGAGACCATCCAGAGCCAGCTGAGGAAGCTGCAGGAGAGGGAGCACCAGATCGAGCACCTGGAGGACGAGACGCACCGCGCGCGCGTGGAAGCGCTCGGCTCCAACTACCTGCTCGAGACGTACCTCGGCTCGCAGCTCGACGCCGAGGAGGACGAGGTGAGACCCTTTACTTCTCGCCAAGTTGTAATAATACATAATTAACATCTTGCTTGCAACAATCTAGTCCGTGATTCCTTAAGAGTACCAACCATATTGAACAGTATTTTTCAATTTTCCAAAAATCAATCAGTCCTGAGGGAATATTAGACTCTACTCTCTAGAGAGTTGCTCTCAACGATTTTCAGGGGCTTTTAGGTAAATTAATTCCTCAATAAAAGCAAAGATCACCGCTCAGCTGAGACACATTTCCACATTACTACCAATAGAAATATGTTGCTTAAACATTGCGATATTTCCACATTGAAGGGAGAACATAAAAATTAATGACGTGCCTTGTTCGTCTGTGCACGTAAGGCACAGTCTGCATAGGACTCAAATAATTAATAGACATGAAGTTAGTATCCCTTTCCGGTTTGATTGTCAGGGATAAGTCTTTATACGACTTGATTTACGTCAGGACCTTTTCTTTTTCTGCTTCAGTACAACCACATGATATTTACTTTAAGACCACACAAGGATCTATCGACACCCTTTAGTGATAAAATTATTCAGAAATTGTGAGTCGTACGTCCATTTTCCTTGAACATTACAAAGTTCATAATTTCATAGGATTTTTAATGTTCGTTAATCTCTTGATGTACTTGATCCTTTTCCTAATCTCCTTTTCGAAGAATTTACATCAATTCATTCGAGTTTATTGCGTTATACTTCAGAGCTGAGTTTGTATGTTCATATTTATTGTTAAAAAGCTCGATTTCGGAACTCATCCTTGAAGTATAATACAACAAAGCCGAGTGCATTTCTTTTCCGAGTGGAAGTATCGGCAGAGCGTTTCACGTGCGCGGGTCTTGCTTTGCCGCAGGAGGAGAAGGGCAACGACAGCGGCGTGGTGACGGAGGGCGGCAGCGAGCAGGCGTCGGGGTCGTCGCCGTCGTCGGGCCACGACGACGAGGCGCCGCGCTGCCTGGGGGCGCGGCCGCGCGTCGACGACGACGACGAGGCCAACTTCGCCGACGAGTCGGACGAAGGCACCAGGGAGCGCACGGCGGCCGAGGACGGCGCGCTGCTCGACCTCAAGACGCAGGTGGACCTGTGGGAGAAGCTGGTGAAGGTGAACAAGCGGCTGGAGCGCGAGGAGGAGAGCCTGGTGCGGCTGCACATCAAGTTCCGCCGCCTGCAGAGCGAGCGGCCGCCGGCGGGGGAGGACGGCGGGGCCGGGGGCGGGGGCGGGGCGGCGAGCGCGCTCAGGGTGCTGCCCGAGGAGGAGCTCGACCCCGACGAGTGCCAGGCGCGCGACGCGCTGCTGGCCGAGCTGGAGAGGGTGCGCGCGCAGCTGGAGCAGGGCTCCCGGGAGATGGAGCAGACGGCCCACGCGCTCGCCGAGGCGGAAGCGTTGCTGGACGCGCGGCGGCGCTACCTGCGGCGCCTGCAGGCCGAGCTGGACGCCTCCGACCGAGAGACGGACCCGCCTGCAGAGGCAGATCGCCGCGGCGGTGGCGGCGGCCGCCAACGCCCCCGTCGCGCACCCGCCCCCCGCCGCCATCCACTCCGCCGCGCCCGCCAAGGCGAAGACGGACGCCCCCATCAGTAGTGCCAACATGAACGACACGGACTCCATTCAGACACGGGGCTCAGTTCCCCTGCACAGCGGCAGCGAGGAAGGCGTGTATATTCTCGACACGTTGGTGTAAGCCAGACGTTCCTGGAGACACACGCATCTGTGTAGTGTGTAAATTGCTTGTACAGTTCATTATTCGTTAGCTGTGTATATTTTATTGTTCTTCTTTACCTTTCACCTAATAATAGAGGAATTTATGATCTCTTAATTCAAAATGTTGTAACCGACAAATACACCCAAATTACCACTTGTCTAACCGAATTAGAGATAAATGTTGAATTATATATTTTGTGAAGTTCTTAACTATACGGAACATGTACCATGAGAATAGTGTGTGAGTCTAGTGAGGTCTACCTCATCACTAATTGTTAGAGAAGAGATATTTCTATAACTTATTTGCACATATCCACTTCATTCTTCATATAAATGTCATTATTAAATTAATTAATATTACCAAAAATATGTTCAATTTGTATCAAGCAAAATCTACTTTTGCTGCATACTAGTCATATTCTGAACAAAAATCTATATTAATTATTATTAAAGTAAAGGTTAATTCATAAAATATGTGTTTTATTCATGAAACCCATGTACCTGAGGACAAAATGTAAATAGAAATATTTGGTTAACATTTCTCAGTATTTCAAATCTAAGAATTTCTTTGTAGAGAGCTTAGCTGCAGAAAAAAGTTGTGTTCAGTGTCATGATTTTCTCTTATACATGTGTGAATCCTTGAGTTTCTGTTAAAGACAGTGTCAAAAGCTGTATAAATCAATCAGAAACAGTTCAATATTTTCATCCATAGATTCAGAAAAGAGGTGAAAACAATTTTAAATTTAATTAATAGTACTTAAATATTACCAAATGAGTAGTCTAAATACCATGATGTAAACTTACTATTCTATTCCGCAATATCCAAACATAATGGTTTGGAATTAAATATTAAATACCAAATTAAAGTGCATAAATCTAAACAATTTTGTATAAGATAATAGATACATTTAAAATAAAGATGGGTAATATATTAAAAATTTGTTTTATTACATTTCATAACTTTTCTTAATAATTTATTTACTTACAATAATATTCACAAAACAACTTATGTACAAATACCTTTAAATACACCTACAAAATAGGTACATACTAAAGGAAATCTATTTTGGTCAAACACATTTGTCAGCATCGAAAGTCAATTTATAAATGGAATGCAGTCATCTATATGAGAAAAATTTTCGTACTTTAGGAGTCATAAATCGAATGAATGAACTTGGAAACATTTTTCTTATTTCTCACTTTCATATTTATAGTAGTTTATTGGCTGAGCAATAACTTCCATTAGAGCTGCAAGCAATTTTTTATCCTGAAAAATTATCAAAATTTAGTACCTGTATTATTACTCCAAAATCATATATCTCCAAATCACATTAACAATACCTACACGAAGAATTTCCAGATGATTTTGTGATGCATAAAGTCTACTGTCTTGCACAATATCTTCAATAAGAGTTTGATATTCTTCTGCAGAACATGAAGAAAACGCACAAATGTTAAATTAATTTATGCACAGTTACCTCTTTAGATATTGATTTATTCCACTACGCTTTTTATTTGTTAAGTAAACATTACATTATCACTTGCTTATTCTTTCAGTTTTAGGAATTGGGTCAGTTAAAAAGCAGATATGGAACCAAATGTACAGATCTCATTCCATTACAAATAGAATGTAGAAAGTACTCAAAAAAATATTAGACCAATAGAAAATAAAATAAATAATGTATACTAATAAAAGAGAATTCAACAACATGAAATCAACATCAATTCCACAAAAAGGAGTGTATGAGAGGATGAAATATTTACAAGCTCTTCTTCAGAATTTGCCACGTGACGCAAGGTGAGGCCGAGGAGGTCAGGACAGGCAGTGAGGAGAGAGACAGAGGGAGACAGAGACAGACAGGTAGACAAACAGAGATAGATAAACAGAGACAGACAAAGAGAGAGTGACAGAGACAGATGCAGGGAGACAGAGAGAGAGACAGAGACAGGAGCAGAGAGAGAGAGAAAGAAAGACAGACAGTCCAGGACAGAGGGGGAGAGAGAGAGATGGTGAGAGAAAGAGGGTTGGAAGGAGAAAGAAGGAGGGGGAGGGAGATAAAGAGCAGGACAACGTCAGCTGGTTTCCGCTAGTACTTAATAATGCTTAATAATCATACATGAAAATGAGGAGTGTTAATACATTTGAAACTTGATTTATAACTCACCATTGTATGTTACAAAGGAAATATGAAATCCTCTTGAGTTATTGCTAGAATCTGATCGAAAATTAATCCACAATGTTTTGCTTTGAGCAACAAATGCAACTGGTTTGGTAATAGATCTACATGCTTCAAAAGTAACTGGTGAATACGGAGATTCTGAAAATATCTTCATGTTATAAAGCATTCCAATAGTTAGGGAAAAAGAAGGAAATATTTCTTTTGTTTGATAATGCTTACTTGATTTCCTCATCATTAATGAATCTTGACATTTTTCTCCTGCTAAATGAAGTTCAGAAACAATTATTAAGAGGCGCCTTCTTTTGGGAGGCTTCAGAATCCAAGAACAATCTGCATTACTTGGATAATCTCCAGGAAAGTTGGGTGATTCAATGAAGCCACTCAACTCGCTCATATAACTCTCGCATTTTGTTCCTGTGTTAAATAAATATGAAATCAATATTGAATATACATTAGGCATGTACCTTATTAATATAATGTGAAGTTTAAAACTACAGAATTGAATAATTCTAATTTCATCATTCATCAATGCTTAAGGAGCAGATACAATACTGGCTTTCCAGACACAAAATTTTTAATTTCATGGTAATTCTTAATAATTAAATGCAGTTCGAAGAGTTACATAACGATATTAATAAAACAATGTGTTTATTGTAATAAAAAGATATTTGTTCTTTCTTGGCTTTAAAGGATCAAGAATAATTACATTCTTAAGAAAATTTATCGAAGAATTAAAATACTAAGTATATTTAGTGTAATCAAATTATTTCAAATTCTTTCCCAATATGATTAGTATTAATTTTAATGACTGATTCAAAAATTACAATTATTTTAGAGCAAGACTATTTATTGTATTTTTGACATTCACATTTTTCTTCAATTATTTAACTTTTCTTGAAAACCATACTGCCACTTCCTAATGTTTACAACTCCTCTTTCGTAGCATTATGACTTCAGATTAGGGATGAATGATTTAACTGTGATGAGTACAACAATCAATTATTTTCTGGGAATAAAAAAAAAACTATGTTTAGGCTTATTTTTAGACATTGAATAAAATTTTATTATTGTGATTAATTATGACAAAGTTTTATTTATAATTTTTTTTCTACTTATTTTTTCCAAACTTTTGTTTCATGCCATTAAATGCACGTGAAATTTCATGTCAGATTCAATTATATAAATATATTACTTGAATGTAAATGTCATGCTTTTACCATTGCCACATTTCATATTCAGTTGCATGCAATTTAGTGTTTTGGTTTACATAAGTTCACAATGTAGTTAGAATAAATAAAAAAAGTACAGTCAACTCTAAGTACTAGCATCTTCAATATAAAAATAATTGCTAGGATTTCTAACCTTTCAAATTGCTATAATCAAAGTTTGCCTGAATTGACTGTGCACACTTTGGAGTAAAACAATGAAAATTACAAATGGTCATCATAAATCAATCAATTGTTTTGTAAAAAAATAATGCAGGACAATTACACACTTAGATTTTATAGTAATTTATATAAGTAAATGGCTGAAAATAATATATTATCCTATTGTACCCAACTCTCCTAGTCAATAGTATTTCTCATTAAATATATTTTTTTTATAGAATCTATGGTATTGTTATTACAATATTAACATATTATATTTATTTATAAAATGTAAATCAGTTATTGGATTAAATGTTTACTTCAGAATGACTAAACAATTGATACTAATAGGATGATTTGATTATAAATTAAATTAAAAAAATAGTTATCACACATCCTTATTATCCATTTTGTTGAGTTTAATTTCTTTAATAGATATTTAGCTACAGTGTTTTGATTTCTAATTCTATAATTAAAATAATTTCTATAACATGTCAGACAGAAAACAAAGTAATCCCGTGGTCATTAATTTATCATAACTCTTCTCAACTCACGTTTGCAGTCATCTAACTTCAATGAACCAATACCATCAGTAAATGAATTATCAGGACATCTTTTACATGATTTTTGCTTTCCAGCATTCTGATATGTGTCTTTGGGGCACAAATGACATTCTGATGAAGAAACATTCCAAAATGTACCTGGTGGACATGAATCTGAAAAACAAAATAATTTCTATAACTTACAGACTTCTTTTAATGCAAAGTGTTTTTTATTATAGAGTTGTTTTTTTATAATATAGGAATTTGTACCAATACTGAAGAGCTTCTGACTCATAATATTCTGTACTTCAACATTAAGTTGTGTAGGTTTTTGCAATTTCTTTATGTTTTCATCCTTCCATTGTTGTGACTGAGAGCATAAATCTTGTACTCTTATTCTCTCTCCTTTTCCTCCACAATTTTTTAAATGAAAGTGCCGGAATGCCAAACTCTTTGGTATAATGTTTATAATTCTATTTTCAATCCTGAAAATCATATTATGTAATTTTACTTTTTAACAAATAAATAAAAATGCAACAAGTGCTTGATCAGTAAATAAAAGTGCTTATTTCTTGAATAAAATTTAGAATCTTCTTGAATAAAATCTTTCAGAAATTGGATGCTACAAACATGTTAGAGCATTAGTGCTCTCATAAATTTATAAGAGTACTATAGTGGACAGAATTTATTTGGGTCTTTTCTCTACAGACTCTACTTCATAGCCACTATTGCTATGAACATAGTGAATGTTAATTGAGAGCTACTGACAAGCACAAAAGACAATGCAAAAATGAGTAGTGAGAGAGACTTCAAAAGTCACCTTGAACCGCTTAAATTTATTTTCCTTGGTATAATTGTATAATGTCTACATAACACATCAATTAATGAAACAGTGTGAAAAAAACATGCACATGTGCTCATTGCCCGTCCTCATTTCCATTCTCTACAACCATCCCCACTGTCCATCTTCAATGTCATTTCCAAAGACATTGTAATAGTCCTTTCTCACTGCCCATGTATGGCCTTCTGTTATACAATAATTTACGAAGATGGCACTAGGTTTCAATAAAACATGCAGATGTAATAGAACACATTATGATTCACAATATAAGCATTTTTATATAATAATAGAAAAGTGATTAGTATTGTAATCATTGTTGACAGATCATTGAACAATACATGTCTTTTATAACAGAAGAACAGAACTTATATATTGCTCGACTAACCATCTATTATGAAATATTATTTAAGTAATAATTTACTAATTTCTTAATAATTGTGTTGTTCCTTGGAAAGATGTATCTTTCATTTTCTTCCTGTGTTCTTATCTCTAAATACACTGAACTGCTAATAAAGAAAGTGTTAAATGAAAACACTTTTTCACCTAAGAATAATTTCAATTATATTTGATAAAATTTAATGTGATATAATACAGTTAAATTCACTAAGTGAAATGAATGTTAATAATTCATAAAAACACAATTCAAAATTCTTTAAGTCCAAGTTCTTAAGTATCTTCAAATTCTGCAGTAAAAGTTTATACATTTTCTCACATTTCTCATTAAAATTTGACTAAAATATTCATTAAGAATATGTACTCACATAACTGATAATTCTTTATTTGACCGCTCCTTCAGTTCAGAAGAAGTTCTACAAATTGTCTCTTTTGCATTGGTGGAATGGCAATCTTCATTGCAAGCAATTGTTTTATTCAGACTTTTGCATGTAATTTCCATGTGCACTTGAAAAACATGTCCTTCAATGTGCCCAAAAGTGTTTAATACTTTTCTAGGTGGCATAATTTGCATTTTATTAAAGTGCAAGTGACAGTCTGATATTTGCTCTTGTAGTTTCTTAGCTAAATTTTGCCCATATGTCTTCTTTTGTGGTTCTGGTATTCCCGAAACCAGAAACCTGAGATTTGCTGAATAAGCAGCTGAAAAATAAAAGCCAATAAAAGTAAAAGCCAGTAACAAATTAACAGAATCTGTGATCTATCTTTTTCACCAAACTAGGGGGGGGGGGAAATCAAATAAAAGAGAAAAAGATAATTCTAAGTATGAATACTTTACCGACACATTCATTTTCCAGCTTCACAAGTTTATGGTCAACGGGACGTGAGGAACAATAATAAGATCCTTGAGTATTGACACAGACGTGGGGACAGCCTCCATTGGAATCTGCACATTCATCAATATCTATAAAGAAATAAAATTAAACTAAACCTGTAACCTCCCATGGAAGTGGATGGTTTTTCTTTAGTGATATTCATTCATGTGTAATTGAGAATTAACAATAAATATTTTGATTCACAAAACTTATGTGATTATTTTGAAAAATGTAGAACAAAGATTAAAAATAAATACCATGAGAAGTAGTGGCTGGAAAATTATTAAATTCGTTACAAAATTATAAAACAATGCAAGAACTATGTATAGCTATTAAATAAACATTCTAATTAGGTCAATAGAATGAAGAGTTTTGATTTCTCTCTTACTTTCTGAGAAAGGCAAAAGAATATATACTCTCTTAAAAATGTTTTAAAATATTTTCACCGATGTTGTTGATTGTTGTTTTTTTCTCCCCTTGTTTCTTTTGTTTGTTTGTTTTTTAAGTTAAATTTAGGTAATTTTTCACTTTATTCATGCAATTTTCCTTTCATTTTAGCATTTAATAACAAAGTTCATGACACTAATAATATATTCATTAACTCACCTCCACAATGAGTTTTGCCAAAGAGTTCATATCCAGGAGTGCATTCACAACTATAAGAACCAGGAGTATTGATGCATGTATGCTCACATGTGTCATTAACCTCGCACTCATCTATATCAATGCACGATCTTTCATCCACAGGATTCAACTTAAAACCAGGGGGGCACAAACATTCATAACTGCCAATCATATTGACACATTTATGTTGACACCCATCTTCCCCAGCTGCACATTCATTGATATCTAAAAATACATATTTTATTACATTTATTAAGTTATTATACTACCAACACTATTGATTCAAATAGTATGGAAATAATAGAAAAAACATACCATCACATGTTTTCCCATCTTTATTTAGCATGTAACCACTTGGGCAACTGCACATTACTCCTATGTTTGTGTTTGTGCATCGTTTATGGCATCCTCCATTATTCACATAACATGATGCTTCAAAAAGTAAGGCAAGGGTTGAAAATATAGCTACTAGTCATCTAATTACACTGGAATTTCTTTTTGAAATATTGTATTTGTATTCCTTCATTCCTTTTGTTTAGACTTAAGATCAGAATAAAAATTTGTAGAGAAACGGAAAAAAGTAATTTGATATAAGTAACAAAACTGGTTTTATGAAGATATACTGATAAATAGTGATAAAATTTTCAACTCTAAACAAAAATTTTTAAAATGTATGTTAAAAATTGAAAGAAAAGGACATAAGGAGCAATGGGAAAAGTAAAGTGAATGAATTGCAAATATGAATAAATTTGAATAAAAGTGTTTGGACTGACCTGCACAAGAATGATTATCTAATCCTAACAGATATTTATGCTGACATGAGCAAACAGGGCCTGTATTTGTATCATGACACTGATGATGACAACCTCCATTTCCAATGTAACAAGGGCGTTGACACGATATTCCGCTTGTAACATTTACTATATACCCTGACAAGCATGTACACGACTTCAGTTGATTGTTATAGCCTATTTCACAGTTTGGCTGACACCCAAAACCATAACAAAGCACATTTCCTGGAACATTAAGTACATAAATATTATGAAATTCCCATAAAATACAAAACATTTACTAAAAACATCTGCATTTCAATCATGTAAATAATTTACCTCCTCTACAATGTTTTTGATTTGTGGTGAAAGTTACACCATTCCTTACACACTGACATTCATAACTTCCTATAGTGTTAATGCATTTCTGTTCACATCCTCCATTATTGATTGTACATTCATCAATATCAATGCAGTTGTGAGGATCATTGGGATCTGTAGTAAAACCTGAATGGCATGAACATCTATAGGATCCCATTGTGTTATGGCATTTATGAACACAACCTGCATTTCTCGGTAAACATTCGTTAATATCTGAAAAAATTAATCTGAATTATATCTTCTATTATTATAAAACATTGTCATTTATTTAATTTTCAAATTTTATCTATAGGCTTACTAGATCATATGAAGGAAATAATAATTTAAAATGTTAATAGGAAGAATCTTCGGACCTTCCATCCTTCAGTACATGATGATGATGGTTGTGGTGAGGTGTGTTGAGGTGATTTATTCTATTAATAAACTTATAAAACTAAGAAATGTGTTACTTTCTTGCCTTACTTAATATGTTATAAATAGAGTATTGTAATGCTGTGGCCAAAATCGAAGAGTTTTTGACAGAAAACTTGCATTATAGAGCCCCAGAATCAAAAAAGTGGACAAATCTTGTACCTATGTGTAGCAAATTACTTCCTCAAACATGTTGCTAAGTAAAATCCACATATTGTGGGTTCTCAGAACTCCAAATAATAATTAATGCAAAATGTCTGTCTGTCCATCCATCTGTAGTCAATGCTAGTGCCTAAACAAAACTTCCTCCAAAATTGATATTCCCTAATTGATCTAAATAAGTAAGGCCCTGAGAGTTTGAAAAGGATGTATTGATTGGGTGGAGGAGGGTGAGGTACTTTGCATAAAGCCTCAAAATTTTCTTAAAAATAATTCCAAATTTTTTAATAAACTTTGTCCATGAATAGCATAAACAGTGCTTAAAAAATGGCATAGGTCTCGTTTCAATTGAGTTATCTAAATTTTATAAAATTGAAAAAGTTCAAAATTATTTTGGGCTGCTTCCTACTACTATAATAAATTGATGATAGAAATGCTTTCCTAAATAAAATCTTTTGTTTATTGACAAATCTTAAAATAATATCATGTGCAACCTTTCAAAAATTTGAGTATTTTTCATACTCGTATGATACAGGGAATGTTTAATCATATATTTTCTCAGAAAAGGCTGCAACTATTTATTTTATTTTTTTCTCATTAGTAACAAAGAAAGTAAAAAAATTAGTACATGCACATTTTCAGCAAACTTTGTGTTTTCAAAAATTGCAAAAAATTACTATTGCAAAAGTTCAATATTAATGATACAATTTTGTTCCTTAATGAAATATATTCTAAAAAATTAGGTCTTTAAAAATTTTCATGTAAAATTTTTTGAAAATGCTAGTAATTTTTGTGTAATTTTTGCTTGAAATTAAAGCAATTATTTTCAATGTTCTCAAAAATGGTTCTTCTTAAAATTTTTCCCCTGATAGATCAAATTATGCTTAAAAAATTATGCAGGTACCATTTCCAATAAACTCATTGTATTTTCAAAAAATGCAAACAAAAAAAACTCAACATTGCAAAAATACAATATTGTTGTGTGAGATTTTTTCTCCAATGATATACTATGTTCTTTACAACAAGGCCTTCAAATAATGTAAATGAAAATCTCTGAATCTTTGAAAATTGTAAATGCACATGATCAATTTTTTTGAAGCGTCAAGATGGTTGATTCTTTTTGTGCAGCTGGTGTTGAAGTTAGTACAATGAACAGAGTAATAACTCTTATGATTCAGAGTTCAAATGTCAGAGCGGAAAAAAATGTTTGCTAGTTGGAAACACTTTTTCAGGTTCATGTTGTATTACAGTATTGCATAGCCATTCAAATAAGCCAAGAAAGTTTGCACTGTTGTAGCAACTATCATTTTAACTTAAAAATAATGCAATTACATTTTTAATTAAGAATTAAACCAAATATCAGAAATAATTTAGGATTACCAATATTAATGGTATACCTTGGCAAGCTGTACCATTGCCTTGCCATCCTCTTTTGCAAGAGCAATGGTAACCTCTGCGATTGGGTTTGCAAATAGCATGAACATCACACCCTACCTCCTCAGCATTGCATTCTTCTGGAATTGTTTTAATGCATTAATTATATTAAAGAACAAAAAAATATACAATTTAAAAAATTATAATAATAACATTCAATAATATTGAAACTAACGTTCATGTTCCATTAACTTTATACTTAAATGGCACAGTCCAGAGCCTGTCCTCCAATTTCCAGAAACAATACGATTCATTCCAACATATAGAGTAATATTATCTTTTATTATTCCATTATCATAAAAAAGACCTGAAACATCAAAAATGTCTGATTATGTGAAATAATAATTTTGCAAATAATAACTAGTACATTTTATAAAATAAAAAATCATTAGCTATTGTATGTGTGAAGTAGAAGAGATAAATTTGTGATGTTACAAATTATTTCACTAAGATTTTTTGGATGCATTTAAATACTTCTAAATAAATTTTCAATTGTGTGATGTTTGTGAAAGTTAACTTTCATAAAAATTATTTATAATAAATAATGCAAATATAAGAGACTTGGAATTAGCTTGCTGACCTAATGTTCTGGACATTTTTCTGTCAATAAAATGAAATAGTCTGTCAATAAAATGAAATTCTGTTAATGAAATAGATGAAGAAACTTAAAAGAGAGGGAAAGAAAAAATGGGTGAAGACTTAGAAATTAGAAATTTTGAGCATTAAGCCTTGAAATTATTAATTCTTGTTCATTTTCATTCAACTTATCAAATTCTTTTCCATTTGCATCCATTTTCCATTTGCAATAAGTAATTACCAGGAGGTGCTGAGAAATCATGAGCCAAACGATCATCGTGCCAACGAAATGTGTTTCCTTTCACAGAGAAGAAAAGTTCCACAGAGTTACTCCTCTGGATTGTCTCATCAACAACACGGAGAAACATCCACTGAGAGTGAGTGCTGCCTGGTTCGTTCCCCTCATTAGATGATCCTGTAGTAGGCATGGGCCAAGCTGTGTACACTCTCATTTGTTCATTCAAAACTTGCATTTCAATGGTACTATTATTACCCTCTGTAGCATAATAACCTGCAATAAAACAACAATAATTGTTGATATACTGATAATTATTTTCAAGATATATAAAGGAAGAAAATTCATTATAAAATTTAAAAGTTATCTACAAAACATTATCTAAAGGAAAGGCTGTTCAGAAGAAACATATCTAAATAGTATCATACTCAGTTGTTCCAAAGTATTCCACTAATTGTTTACAATCGCAATACCAATGAGGGGGGGGAGTCAAAAAAAGAACCCCAGCGACGGTTTTTTCTTATCTTTTTTAGGCAAAGTATTACCGTTTCATTATATAGTATTTTTATAGTTTTAAAAAATTTAGAAACTTTCTTAATCTTTAGTGATTGTTTCGCCTTTCCACGCTTAACGGATGTTTAGAAGAAAAAATCAAAACCGTCGCCATACGAAATAGTTTTAAGGAAACTCCTGCATTCTCTTATATCGAGGTATGCCTGCAATCGCTTCTTGGAAACTCGTGCGTTCTCTTATATTCAGGCCTGCCAGTAAACACGTTGCAATCTTATTTTAGTGTATGTTGATGTAGATAACAATTGTGTAATTGGAGCTACTACTTAATGTTGAACTAGTTCTTCAAAATACGGGACCTGTCTGTGTGACTGTGTGTCCCCGTATGTGTCGTCGCGGATAAGACAGAAATTGTTCAAGTTCCGTTGTAATATGTTGACATTTAATGTATTATACATCATTTGCATTGTATAATTGTAAAGAACCTGTAACAAGTATTGTACTGCAGCTTGTGGGTCAATGACCCCCATCTCGATCAGGTTTTCGTCCAGTTTCCCTAATCCTTAGCAAATGCTGAGATGGCCCCTTGTTTTGCTTCTGGACATAAATGTAACTTCGAATTAACTTTTCCACATTGCACGTCACACAGTTTTTAACTGTATTCGACGTAAATAAATAAATAAATAAATAAATAAATAAATAAATAAATAAATAAATAAATAAATAAATAAATAAACAAATAAATAAACAAATAAATAAATATATAAATAAATGCCACGCGAAAATTTTAGCATGAACATGAAGAAAATAGTTGTAATATATTTGCAGAATACATGTAACATTAGTTCTTAAATAAGGGATTTTTTCTTAAATTATTTTGCAATTTATTGTGGAGGTCCGTCGTTGATTTCTCATTGGCGTTCTCTTGTATCAGAAGGGCATTGAAATAAGACTGTTCATGTTATTGCTTCAAAATAAAATGTCTTTCCTCTCACTTTTTATGACGCGATGTAACAAGTACTAATAAATTATATTTCAAAATATTTCATGAAATTATTCAAAAATTATAATTATTCCAACCTATTTAGAACCATATTAAATTAACTGTTATAAGTAAAAAAACAATCCAGCCATATGCAATCATCGAGGAAAGACGACGGTTTTATACGATTCATAAGACGCCATCGGCTCAAAAGTCTGCAAAAGTGCTACATGTCTACAAAAGTGCAAAAGTCCGCAACTGTGCTGGATACGAAAGTTTACCCCAGAAGTGGAAGAAATAGATTAAAGATAATAAATGTTGAACTTTGTAGATTATGCTTTAAAGAAACCAGCAGGTACTGCAGTCCACATCTGAAGTTACTTTATTCCATCATGCATAACTTAGAATCGATATTTCTTAGACCGTAAAACGAGGCATTTTGGTCCTCCTAATACATTTTTGTAGGCTTAGCCCTTCTAAGTACCCAACTTCGTAGGAAGAATGATCAGAAAATACCAGAATCTCAGAATATTCGTAATATTAAAATGCCCTATATGTGGCGGGTAGCTAAAAAAGAAGAATGTCAACGGAGACATGACAAAATTATCTCTAAAGAGAGTAACGCTCCACGCGTTCTTACCGACCTCTACCGTCCCCGTCCAATTTTTACCGCACGCTGCACCGCAATACCTAGGGGCATTGCGGATTGCATTGAGCCAAATTCTGTTAAAAAAAGTACTGAGGGAATTTCGAGAAGAAAGCACAGTGTTCAACTATTTGAAGTTAACACTTATCAGTAGATATAGAAAATTTAATAAAAAACGAATATCAATTGAAAAGTTATTGTAGGACGCAGAGGCGTTATTTTTAATAATGTAAGGATTAACTACGTATGGTAAAAGAAGGGAAGGGATTCCGAAGAAAACGTACCCCGGTAATATTCACAGGCATCAAAACGAACCGTCTCCTTCATAAGGGAAAAGGGAGACACAAATATTTAATGAGTTTGCAAAAAGTTTTCATTTTTTAAAAAAAATTTGCATCGTTTTTCTTATACAATTTAAACAGAAGAGCATGGTGAGACGCGTTCTCTGTGTGAAGACCCAGTCAATTGTACGCGATCTGTTTGGGTTAACCTCCGTCTCCATTGCATATTTGATGTGACAAAAGCGCGTGAGCGCTGATAACATATATAAGTGTGGAAAGTATCAGTAACGCTCTTTCTTGATATTTAATCAGAATTTATGAGAAATATTGGATGTTCCAGACATGTGGCGGTAGTAAGAATACAATGCTACAGTGTTTGTACGATAGTTATAATTGCTCTCAAAAATAAAAATGTACTCTTAAAAAACTTAATCCAGTAGCTAGGACAAACAATATTTATTTTAAAATGGTTTGATAGGTATTTCATTAATATAATTTCAAATGTTAAATTTATTTTGTTTGTTTGTAAATGTTCTATAAGTAAGAGCGTATTTTGATTTTTCATATTCTATTTCTTTTAACATATTTTTTACATAATATTTTTTAAATGATTTTTATTTAAAGTCACATAAACTACAAAGGTCATGAATGACTAATACATTAAACAAATGCAATCACAAATCTTTGAAAATATCAATATTTTTATAAACTGTAACGCTTGTTCTTGATAAAAAGGTGATGATAAAATGTCATTAAAGTTTTCATTTCCTACGTACTCTTGTCTCTATTGATTGTGGATGGGGCGTTCCAAAAGGATTTTACATATTCTTATCGTTTTCCTTGCATATTTATTTACATATTTTGCGGTTTAATGCCACACATCTTTTCGGTCTCTACTTATTAATAGTGAGTGGCAGGCAGTGGCGGCTCATGTATGTTTCTTACGAGGAGGAAAGAAGTCGAATGCGTAAACAACTTCAATAACCAATGAATTGTGCAACAAATAAAGTTGCGTGCGGCGACTTGCGATGGGATAAGAGAAAATGGCCGGTTCAGAATGCCTCTTCCCGGGGCTTCTGACAGCTCACGTCGCAAGATTACATTACGCACAAGATTACACTCTGCCGTTGACGCATCGCACCGCAACGCCCCGAGACTACTTGATCTACTCGAAGATGAAAAAATACATTTCGGGATTGTTGTACAGTCAAAAGAGGAATTCCTCCCTTCGGTCCGTAAGGCTCAATCGAGAAACGATTCTTCTGGCCGCAGGAACGCTGTGAGATATGAACGGTTAGTGTAGGGCAGGATGAAAATCTGAAAGTTCCTCCTCAGATCGATTTCAATACTTTTTGCGACGCTTAAATGTCCGTTGGGTAGCAACTTGATCAAAGGAAAAAATGTATATTTTTTCCTCAAACAAATCAAATATACCTTCGGTAATTACATTTGGAAGAACATCCAAGATAAGGACCTTTCCTCCCATAAGAAAACGTCGCCAGTTGAAGACATGTGATTTTAAAATAACGCTTTCATACAATTTCACCAGAATTCACATTTATATACTAGTTTGTGTATTTAAAAATGATTGTAAGTATGTTTCGAAGACAAATTTTCAATAATGGAAATATATTTAGAAGAAAATGTTGTTTATAAAGTCATTTAAAAAGACCTACCATGTGGATGAGAGCAAGATTCTCATTAAATTGAATACATATCTGATTTCAGAGGTAGTTTGTTACAAAATCTCTATGAATTATCTTCTTACTTTGACAGACATGTTTACAAGAAAATTATAATTTTATAATTAATTAATTTGTATTTTAAAAGGAAAGTATTAAATGCTACTCACCATATCCTTCAGCACTCAGAGAATCCGATAAATGAAATGTCCAAAGACGAGGTACATTGTACTTTAGGTGAAAGTGTACAACTTGTACTTGTCCTCCAATATTTATTTTAATGACTGCTTGTTTTCCACATTTCCCGTTGTCGTCAGTAGTTGGAGTGGAAATAAAATGTACCCGTTCACTATAACCATTAACAACTCCATCGTCCAAGTTTATGTCAACATAACTTTGTACACTGGCATAAACCGTCCAAACTGTAACAAAAAACATAAAGATAGTAAAAATTTCGTATAACTACAACATTGGCATAATTAAGGGAACAACTCAGAACCAAGCAACATCAATACAAGGGAGAAGCGTATTGCATTTTCATTTAATTGGTTTTCAATTAGAATATTTTACCGAACACAGAGATGAAAACATTTTTTCATTTATAACAAACGCATTTTTAGAGTATTCTGAAACAAATGTTTAAATTCGTTTAAAGAGGGGGGTATGACTCCAAGTTTCCCCAAGTGCCACCAATTCGTAGTTCTCATTTATTCATGAATAATTGAAAACATCATCAAGATTGCCTAAAGTGACATCTGATGTAACTACTTATTCAAAATAATTAAATACGTGAATACAAAGATACAGTTTTTAAACTACTATCAAATAAAATGCTTCTTAATAAAATGGAAAACCGTTAGGCAATCAATGAATACATGACAAATGAGAGAGACAAAAAATAACATTGTCAATTGCAAATATATGTCAAAGATATGATATTTACATTGGAAGAAGCCGCTAAATAACCCGCTAAATTAACTAACTAAAGCCTACACAGATGTACCAGGTTACTAAGCATGAAATGACTTCCAATTCAAAAAAATCATTAAAGAAACATTGGAAACGGTTAAACTCTTGCGAGTGTGTATCGCGCGCATCACAAATACGTATTTCCTTATTAAGGATAAATAATATTTTTTTGAAATAAAAATTCACACCCCAAAGCGGACATAGCGGAGAGACCGAAAACCATTTTAGCCGAGATAGATAAAAAAAGTCAATGATTTATGAAATATTATAATCATGAGGAAGGAATTGCTCAGGAGGTAAGTTGAAATAACTATTTCTGCGTAAGTAACTTGAGTAGTCACTGCTTAAGTTGACTTCTAGAAATGGTTAATTTATTATTTAATGTGCAAACATAAAATCTTAACGATGAATCGTCGAAGAGCAGAAGTATAAAGGAAAACATAATTGTATATAATATGATAAATAAATGTGCATTTAATTTTCATATTTCAAAATAAACTAATTTGATTTCGACAAGAAGTTGTACCTATAAGAATTTGATTTTATTTCTTTCTTAAGGCATCGCTTTTCTAAAGTTGGTTTTTGAATCTTGAAAAATCTATACCGCGAAAACATATATTGGCCACGAAAGTTCGATTTTACTGACGATAAACCGCCCAAAAAATGCAACTTCTTAAGAGGCTAAAAAAATTAAATTTTGCTCGTCTGCTTACGAAACTCAATTTTTGCAATCTTACTGACTCAAAAGAATCCCTCGTTAACAGTTTGTAATTATAACCTCATTCAAAATAAGAACATTTCATTTCATGCTTAGACCATCTCGACCTTTCTGTTATTGAATGAACTACTTTCTGAAAAACATGTCACCAAGAGATTTGCTCAACAGAAAATGAACTAGGCCAGAAAGAGATTAACAACGAAAACACTGAAACAGACGCTAGGAAAGAGATTTAGCCACCGGCAGCGTTGCATGACCAAATGAAAAATTGAGAGATAAAGTCGGAGAGTAGGCAGTAAACCTCGTGAAGTTGAATTTCACACGTACACTCCTCCCCTTGTAATTCCGGCACAACATAGTCGGAACTAGTGCACCGGTGAGTATCATGTCTTAAACAATGTTTTGTTAACGCTGAATACAGTGAGTGGGACCCAGTGTGAGGGGAACACAGAATGGGAAGACGTTTGCAAATTTCCTTAACACATTAGTGAAAGTGCAGCACAATGTTCTTTCAGAGGTGTTATTGTATGGATTAAAGATAACATAAAAGTATGTACTATATATATATATATATATATATATATATATATATATATATATATATATATATATATAGTACATACGTGTTTAGTCATTAGTTTTATAATAGAAAATGAACTATTTTTTTATGGCCAACTTATACTTTCTCTTGGTTCGTAAAAAGAGCTTCGTAAAAAGAGAAATTTATGTAATCGTGCGCCGGAAAGTGGCTAATTTTGGTAGAAAAACTTATTTTAAAATATTTAAAGTAAAAAATTTATATTAAAATTGCGTTTATGGAAATGTTTCTTCCACGAACAAAACATCGAAAATATAAAAACGTCGAGCACAAAATATCGGAAACATAAATATATCGAGCGCAAAATATCGATAGTAAAACATCGGATTCAATGGATATGTGTTTTAAACGTCGATGTTTATAGCAACATTTATGTTTTGAAAACATCGATATCGTTATCGCATCACTACTTCTCTTGAAAATCTAGAGGCCGAAATACTAACAGGCGTTTCTCCGAATGACAAGTTGCGATGGGGGAGAACACTGACGCTCTGAAACGGCTGGGGAGAAAGTGCCTTTGCCGCTAACCACGTCGCCCTGGGGCAAGTTTCCTCCGACCTGAGACGGCTGGAAGATCGACTGCCCTGCGCACGACTCGGCAGACGGTAGTCCCAATCTTACAAATCCCGTCGGCGAATAACAGAGAAGCAGCCGACTTTATTACTTCTCCCGAGTCCGGACACCGTTGTTTACTTAATACTTCCCCGCGGGAGGTTTCTCGCGTCACCTTCACCGCAAATTAGTCACTGCCCGGAATCCTCACAAAAAGAACGAGAATGGTAATCTTTTAGCAGTCAGGTTCGCTTCGTTTCTGCTCGAGGGGCAACTAGCTGATGCTTATTCGTTTTAAATTCAATGCGCCTTGAAGACATGTTTTGTTGTTATGTTGCAATTTATTTCCGTAGTCAAAAAATACTTTTCAGTTTTTAGCATCATATGAACAATAAATAGATAATTTATGAAGGCTAATTAATTGATGTATCGAAATATATGCACTTATTGATTCTTGACTTTTAAGAACTTTGTGGCGCAACAAAGATTTTTCTATTTTTCTATAAGTGTAGGAAGCAGCTGAATGTGTTCTCCACATAAACAAGTTTTCATTTATGCTGAATTTAAAGCACATTTGTATTGTTAATGTGTAGCTATAACGTATTTCACAGAGAAGTTGAATGCCTCTTCGTACGAGAGGAAATTAGTAAAAAATACTTTTGAAAACGTGAGACTTCTCAAGAGAGCTGAAGCCTATCCCCTCTTAATTGCGACTTTAAATATAAAAAAATTATACAAGTATGCGAACCTTCTTCCCCTTTATCAACAAGAGTTCATTATTCAATACACATTTCTTTCGGAAGTTTTCATTAACTTCTCTACTTTGTAAAACATGGATGGCATCTCACGTAACTTTGGAATATCGAAATATCTCCAGACTTTCAAAACCCGTATTGTTTTTATTGTTACTTTATACTACGTACCAAATTCGTATATAAATTATCGTCGCTGATTGATCCCGTTATAATCGTATATTTAGCTGGCAGAATGATCTTGTGAACCAAGATGAATTTTTGATCCGTCAAGACATCCTACTCACTTAATTATATACATATCAAAGAATATGAAGACAGATCAAGGTTAGTTATCAACTTTAAACTTTCAGATACTTATGTAAAATCTTGACAGATTCTATAATTTATTTCACACTCACCTTGCAAAAGTAATGCAATCCATCTTATGAAAGGTGATACTCGAAACATCATTGTAAGGACAGTTGAATGTTTCCTGGGTAGGCAAGAGAAGTCAGAAGAATACCATGCCGCTGAAGAAGCAGCAAATTCCTAAAACAAGAATCAATTAATTTCAAAAACAATGTTTCACAATAAACTGACCGATTAACGTATTATGATATGCAATTGAGCAGAAGTTAAGACCCGTATATCTTAATGTTTTCAACTGGCATATACGAACAATCCCTTCTTCGTAATATGCTCAGGTAAATTCAATCTTTTGTACAATTTATAAGAAGAAGCCATCGTCACAAAAACCCGTAAATATGTAAGTGCTGTAAAGGTAATTACCCCTCCCCAGGAATACGTATAACAGGTTTAAGATTTAATAAAAAAACAGAATTTTTCATAGCACACTTTATGCTTCACTCCACTTGATCACTATACATTCATTGAAAAACTTATATGCCCTTAAAGGACGATTTTCCAAAAATCTAGGAGATACGAATTACAAACATTTGTTTTTTAAAAATTTTCTTTATTTAAAAGGTCACCTTATGTGCTAGGACGTTACAGTAGGTCCCATTAACCGCTAGGTCACAATGAACAGTAACAGAATACAAAGTATAAACAACATAATACAAATAAGTAATTACTTTTACAAATTACTAAACACTATCTAAAACCTTCATTCATTGATTTCCTGACCACAGAGTAGAAGTTTGTTGTGCAATACTGTGGAGTAGGTTTTCGTTAAGTATTGCTTAATTTGTAATCTACAAATGAGACCATTTTGGACCTTCTATTACATTTTGGACCTTAAGCTCTTCTGGTATTCTCCATGGCGCGAGTATTCAAAAACCAGCAGCGACTTGAAATGTATATAAATTAAATTTATAATTTGATACTCTGTGCAATTTATAATAATAATAATAATAATAATAATAATAATAATAATAAAGTCTTTATTAATGGCGAAGCTCAGGCCATAGGGCCTGCTCTTTCGCCTAACCACTGAATTTACATACATATAGAGTAGTAACATTTTAAGACGGGAGAACACGCTGCACATTTACGTGTGGGAGTACAAATCTAGGGACGTTCCCGGCATACGCCTTAAGCGATTGAGTAAACCCAGAAAACCTCAATCAGGATGGCAGATCATTTATTCGCAAGTATATATCCATAGCTATTTCCAGTGCTTAATTTACAAACATTTTGGGTCCAGGAACGCGCCCCAAATATATTATTAATTTAATAGGAATACCTATATATTTTTAATATAATTCAATAATCATTTCCGAGGCATAGGAACGCCGTTTCGTTGCGTTCCACCAGAAATCAAGCCTTGGTTTTTCCTATTTGTAAATAAACACTTAGATATATTTAACATTTTACCCACGTACACTACCTGATATAAAATACTGTAATTCCCGGTTCAAGTATTCACCTTGCCAAGTTGGGTTTCGATATGAAGCGATGTTCAGATTTACAACAATTATTTACAAAGTGAGGAATGTTCGAACGATTTCTGTTACGTATTATTGTATTATTTCCTACATTTATTTGTAATATTGCCGTCAAAATTATCATTTAATACATAAATGCAGTTTTTACATTCCCCATATAATACTCTCGAAATACCTCTTGAGTATAGGTTTGTAATGTTAACGTTATTTTAATAAATATTTTTTTTGGCAAATCTGAAATTGTTCCAAAATGGCCACACATGTTCTTCCTTGCTTATTAAAGATACGACCAAACTTTTGTCGTGAGTGTCCTTCAATTCCGCGTGACTCGCAAGAGAAAGCACTCAACCCGAATTTTTCCCATCACTGATTCAAACGCAATCATCAGAAACCCCAGTAGCTTTCGGCGCAACCTCAGTGACCCTAATTTTCGCGGGGCGAATCGATGAGTAAGATGTAGCATGGGCGAAACAATGACTTGTTACCGTTCCGCCGCGTACTTAAAGCGAGCAAATGTTGACCCAACTGATGGCTAGGCGTAGCACGGCCCTGCCGGTTCCTGTTCCACCTGCCACATCACCGCAGAGGGCCGCCGCGACGCGGTATCCAGCGGTCGACGCTAACCCAGGTGCCACGGTTTGGGCTATGGTACGAACGAAGGCCCGGTACTTCACCACCGATTGATTCACTGATAGAATGATTTCGGATATACATTATTTATGACTATCCGATTTCCTTTTGCCAGATTTCGTTCGTCTATTGTCACAGGACCAGTTTCAGGGATTGGAAGTGTATTTTCTGGAATAACCCACCTAAGAGGCCCAACTGCACATACTGTATTAAGTTTCATATACAACGAACATTATAATTTATTGTTATTATTTACTCCCTTGACGTATTACTAATTGATTGCTATTTTAGGGCCAAGTGGACAGGCTTCGCTCGCGAATTCCACTTGGGCAGTGAGGCTCCGAATCGCGATTTATATAAAGCAACTATTCAAAGAATGGATGGCCCTTTAAACGATTTTACACTACAAAACAAATTTTTGACACGACCCTAATATCTGGATCGGATTCAGCCGCTGTCTGTAGAATTCTAGCGGTCGGCTTCTCTGATGGGTAGACCAGGAGAATACCACGGCAGTACCCTAAAAAAAATATCACGCGATGTTTCTTTCTTTAATTGACTGATGATTCCGAGCGCATCAAATGCTAAGGTCATTAGTCAAGTGGAGTGCATGTTCCTTCCTTGCGGTCGTCTCTCCACCGCTGAAAGGTGAGAACCTGGGCCGTCCTACCTGTCGGCTAGCAGGTGTTTTCCTCAACCAGGTATTTCCCCCCAACCGGACGCCGCCCCAACCTGGCTGTATGCTCCAGACCGTTCTCCAGGCATGTGTACTAGTGGTGTGTATGAAAGTGTAAGTATGTGAGGAAGGGGAAGGAAAGATCGCGCTCGGTCCGTGGCCCGTTTGTGAGGGTACTGCTCCGACATTCACTTGGCTTGATCATAGGAACCACGGAAAACTACCGAACAGAGCAGACGACCGCTACAATTCTCCTCCAGACAGCGACTGAATTCGACCTAGCAATGCAGCTAATGTCGAAAATCCTGCCACCGTCGGGACTCGAACCTAGTACCTCCCAATCAAAGTCACTACAGTGACATCAGTTAATGCCCTGAGCCACCTCTCCTGGCATGTTTCCTTCTTGTTCCTTGACCCATCCTCTTCCCTCACTCATGCACGCACTAGACACTGAAACGTACAGGAACTACATTACCCGACATGCGAGTTCAGTGACTCATGCCCGGGCTTCGAAAGGACCCCGTTGGTGAAGACACCGGGAACCAACATGTAGGAGGCCGTATAATGCCGGAACAATACCATATAGATAGATAGATAGATAGATAGATAGATAGATAGATAGATAGATAGATAGATAGATAGATACATAGATACATAGATAGATAGCCTTTTGGCCAGCCCACTGAACGCCCATGTTAATGAAAATGCCGGGGAGGAATGCCCAGCCATAAGAACCCTCAGTCAACAGACTGACCTTCTTAGAGACATGGGGGAAACAATCTCCGAAATAGGTAAAAGACTTGCGTTCATGCATTCTATCGTTGCCGACGCGCGCAATATCCATAAGCCCGTGAAAGCGGCACTAAATGAGGCCATGGCACTATTCGAAATACTGACGGAGAAGAGCAGTGCTATTATAGAAACGGGATCAGTTCGAGAAATAGTGTGCAGCTCGGAGACGCACATAGGCAAGAAAATAGAAGAAACCGTGCCTAAAAAGAAAAATAAGCATGGCCAAAGGAAAAAAAAGTCACCTCGAGAGGACGGCCAGAGAAGGGAACCTTCCGAATCCCGCACAAGGGAAATAGATGAACCCAGTGCACACGGAACAAGCGAAGAAGACGAACATCTCCCTCCCGAAAGCGAGCAAGAAGAAGGCTGGCAAGAAGTCAGAAGGAAACAAAAAAAGAAGAAAAAAGAAAGTAAAAATGACGCCATCAAAGTGGCAGCTAAAGTGGGTACGTCATACGTTGACATCTTTAAAGAAATCAGCGCAAAGATGAAACCCAAAGAGGGTGGGGCTGATTTTAAGATGGTGAGGAAAACTAAGAAAGGCGAATACCTATTCGTCCTTCAAGAACAAGGAAAAACCGAAGAATTCCATCATATATTCAAAGAAACCCTGGAAGGAAAAGCGGATGTAGCGGTCCTAACTAAGCAGTCGACCATCGTCGTTAGAGACGTAATGGAGTTCTCCACCGAAGATGACGTGAGGGAAGCCATCCGAAAAGAAGCGGGAATACCAGATCTGGAGATGGCCTGCTACCTAAGAAAAGGGTACGCCGGCCTACAATCGGCAATAGTCAAATTGCCGCAGAACTTGGCCGCAGCTCTTCTCCAGAAAAAGAAAATAGCGGTAGATATGGTATACTGCAGTATCACTGTGCGGAAGGAGGTGATCAGATGCTACAGGTGTCACGCGTATGGCCATATCGCCAAACGGTGCAGCGGCCCCGACAGGAGAAAGCTCTGCTGGAACTGTGGAGGTGAACATCAAAGAAAAGATTGCACTACGGAGACTGCCTGCCTATCCTGCAAGGACAGCAATGTCAACAACCAACATCGCCCGGGCAGTAAACTTTGCACGTCGTTTCAAAATGCGCTAACTAAGCAAAAGAAACAATGGAGCTAAAATTCCTGCAAATAAACCTAGGGAAAGGCAGGCAGGCACAAGACCTACTCCTGCAAACGGTACAAGAAAAAAGAATCGATATAGCCATAATATCGGAACAATATAGGAAGCCAGTCTCAGGAACATGGTACCAGGATCTATCAGGCAAATCAGCTCTCTACGTCGCCAACCCAGATCTGGAAATTCGAAGGGTGGAAGAAAAGAACAAGGGCTTCGTATGGATCGAAGTAGGGTCCCTTCGAGTTTATAGCTGCTACTTCTCACCGAACGACCCCTTTCATACATTCGAAACAGAAGTGCACAACCTAGAAGATGACATTCGTACCGCTACTGGAGAAGTCTTAATAGCCGGGGACTTCAACGCGAAATCTTCGGAGTGGGAGTCATCAAGAAGCGACAGAAGAGGGTCTCTCGTCACAGATATGGTAGCTAGGAGAAACCTCGTGGTGCTGAACAACGGAGGAGTAGCAACCTACGAGAGATACAACTCGAGATCAGTCATAGACCTGACTCTGTCCTCAAGGAAAACTGCGGGACAAATACACGACTGGACGGTTCTGGAAGATGTCTCTCTCAGTGACCATAATTATATAGAGTTCGGCATACAAAATAAAACGCAGAGAATTAAAGCACAGGAAAAGAAGCTGAAACCCTCATGGAACGTGAAAAAACTAGATCAGAAGGCTCTAGAAGAGTTCCTGAAGGAACAAGCGATCCTGGACGAATTAAACTGGACAGAAGGCCCAGGAAACAAACTACTGGGTCTAACGATTAATACAGTCAAGGAGGCGTGCAACCGATCTATGCCAAAGAGATCAAATACCAACCCCACTCGGAAGCCAATGTACTGGTGGACGGACGAAATCTCAGAACTGAGAGAAAAATGTAAAAAAACGAGACGTCAGTACACGCGCTCCAAAGGATCGCAGACATTAAGAGAGGCTCTTCGACAATGCAGACAGGAACTAAAACACGCCATCAACAATAGTAAAAACCTCTGCTGGACGGAGCTACTAAAGGAAATAGACAACGACCCATGGGGCAAACCATACCAAATTGTGACAAAAAAACTAAATTGCAGGCGGAAATCACCCGGATTGGATGATCCTACATGGGTAATCCAAATCATAAAGAATCTGTTTCCATCGCATCAGAAACCATCGATTGAACAATGCCAGCCCTGCAAAATTACAGAAGACCAAATGTTTTCCCCAGAAGAGCTACAGAAAGTATGCAGTACTCTTAAGAACAAAAAGGCCCCAGGACTCGACGGGGTGCACAATGAAATTCTGAAGACAGTGGCAAAAGTCCATCCCCAACTTCTTCTGAAAGCTTATAACAGATGCTTGAAGGAAAACGTTTTCCCGAGTGTATGGAAAAAGCAGAAACTTGCTCTCTTCTTAAAAGGCAGCAAACCACATCACGAGCCCACATCTTACAGACCAATCTGTCTACTAGACACGATGGGAAAGGTATTTGAGGGCCTGATTCTGCAAAGACTACAGACATGGTTAGAGGAAACACACGGTCTGTCGGAAATGCAATATGGCTTCCGAAAATGTAGATCGACAGTTGACGCTCTCAAAACAGTCGTAGAAAAGGCAAGAGAAGCCAAAGAGGGAGCAAAAAAAGAATTCTGTGCCCTCGTAACGCTCGACATCAGGAACGCCTTTAACTCGGCCAAATGGGAGGAGATTATCAAGGCTCTGATAGAGAAGAACACCCCAGAGTACCTCATCAGCATGATACGGAGCTACCTAAGCGACCGAAAGACAATTTACGAAGGTGCAGGAGAACCTATGGAAATCGAGATGACCTGTGGTGTCCCTCAAGGTTCAAAACTTGGTCCTGTCTTATGGAATATTATGTACGACAGCCTACTGGGCATAAAACTCCCGCAAAATGTCTCAATAGTAGGCTTCGCAGACGATGCAATAATAGTGGCAACGGCGGAAACATCGGCCCTACTAGAGGTCATCGTAAACGACACCCTGAGAAGAGTGATGAAATGGCTGATGTCCAAAGGGCTGGAAGTGGCAGCCCATAAAACGGAAGCATTGCTTATCACCGAAAGACGTTCCTACTCCAACCCAACATTCCTAATAGGCAAGGAAAAAATACAATGCGGCAAGAGCCTTCGCTACCTAGGAATGGAAATTGACAGGAATCTAAGTTTTGGACCACACATTAGTGAGACGACGGAAAAAGCCCTAAAAATAGCAGCAACGCTTTCCAGATTGATGCCGAACACCAGGGGCTCCAGCGACAAGACGAGACGAATTTTAATGAGTGTGATGCACTCGAAAATGCTCTATGCAGCACCGATCTGGGCAGAAGCTCTTCAAAACAATAATCTGAGAAGGAAAATGCAGTCTGCCCAGAGGAAAGGAGCTCTACGCATAACATCGGCGTATAGAACTGTATCCGGAAGTGCTGTTCTTCTGCTGGCGAACGTCCCTCCGATTGACCTGCTTGCTCTAGAAAGGAAAGAAGTTTACAACTACTCCCATGAGCAAGAAGGCAACGGAAGGCGAATGAAACAAGATAAGGATAGCGCAATTAAAAAAGCGAAAGAAAACGTGATGTACCGCTGGCAGAAACGTTGGGACAGAGAGGAGACCGGCAGATGGACTCATAGGCTCATCCCGAATATATCCAAATGGATTAGCCGCAAACACGGGTCCATGACATACCACTTAACTCAGGCATTCACAGGGCATGGATGTTTTAAGGCCTACCTTAAAAGATTCGGCAAGACAGAAGACGCGGTATGCTTCTACTGCAGCCATGAAGTGGACGACGCCGAACATACGCTGTTCCATTGCCCGAGATGGGACACGCTAAGGCATCGCATGATATGGGAGGTCGGGTGTAATGTCTCACCAGAAAACATGGTCACACTTATGATCTGTAACAAGGCGAAGTGGACAGCAATAGAGAAATATATCACCGCCATTCTCAAGAAGAAGGAAGAAGACGAAAGAAACCAGTCATAGATGAAACTAAATAACACCTCGAAGTAATACAGCTGGCACCATCCTGAAGTAATGCATAACTGCGGTTCCAGAATGGATAACGCCAGGAACACAAAGGGTTTGTGGTTTTAGTGGGTAAAAATCTCACACTGTTGGGGAGTGCGGGCTCCTCATCGTCTTTTGAAGATTTCCACAGTTCCCCTCGTAAAAAAAAAAAAAAAAAGATAGATAGATAGATAGATAGATAGATAGATAGATAGATCGATAGATCGATAGATAGATAGATAGATAGATAGATAGATAGATAGATATAAGCAGTACACTACTACGTATGTCGGGAGACCAGTCAGGATATAGTGTCGCCTGGGGCGGTGCACGGCTGAGAGATATACAAATGTATTGGAAGGGGGGAAATTCCGCACGCTGGCATGTATATAGGCGCTGGATCTCACGTTACAAAAAGAAGACAAAGTAATTAATCAATCAATCCCGAGACGATGCCGTGGCAACAGCTGTTCCTAAAGCCATTTCTGACGGTTTTTTGGTTGCAACTGAGAGAGTATTGAATCCGGCCGCGTCAAGTAAGTAACTCCTGTAAATACAGTCCGTTTTATGTTCCAGAAAGTTGCAGTGCTCGTCACTCGTTGGAACGTGAGATCCGGCGTCGACATACACGTCTCCTTGCGGAGTTTTCCCTCTTCAAGTTCCTCGTATATCTCTCAGCCGTGCATCGCCTCAGCTGAGACAAATAATATCCTGATTGGTCTTCTAGCATAAGTGGTAGTTCAGTGTCATATGTGCGGTATTTCTTCGGCATTCCTCTGATACTGATCAGAGAAAACAAGAAAAACTACCGATCAGAGTAACCGGGCGCTAGAATGCTCCTGCAGACAGTGATTGAATTGATGTACACGTAGGCTTCCGGGGCTCGAGTCCATTACTTGTAGGCTGTCCGGGTGACGCCGCGTCGTTGGCAGATAGGCCGACGTTTCGCCTGTCATGTCGCAGGCTTCTTCAGGGTAGTGTCACAATAAAGTTCCGCCTCCGGTGTTATATCTTTTTCAGCTTAGGGGTCGGGTAACACAAGTGCGCCGTGAAGAAGCCTGCGACATGACGGGCGAAACGTCGGCCTATCTGCCAACGACGCGGCGTCACCCGGACAGCCTAGAAGTAGTGATTGAATTGCAATGCAGCTAGAGACGGTCACAATTGTAACAGAAACCCCAGAACCTTCCGGTCAACAAGCAGATATACGGGCCAAATTGCCGTACAGCAATTTTTTATCGACCCACAAAAAGACATTCAAGGATCCATAAAACGTAGATTATAACTACACAATGTGTTAGAAGAACACATAGACGAGCAATAATTATCTATTACTACATAGACGAGCAATAATTATCCCCATTTCGGTATCAGGCATTTACAATAGGACTTTTTTTGCCAAAAATTGCTGCGTCATAACATATCGCCATGGACGCGGCGTCACCCGAACAGCCTAGTAAATACTGACTCCGGCCGCGGAAGCCTACGCTATAAATGTTGATTTTGCAATTTAGGAAAGATATCATTTTCAGGAATGGACACTTGCCCAATGTATTTACGTTTGTTTTTAAATCATAATATCAAATGATGATTCGGGTATATACAATTCAATTAATTTTAACGTAATAACCTACGTCATTTGCTAGCATCCCAAGAAATTAAATATCAATGAGTGATTAATTAATTAATTAATTAATTAATTAATTTCGAATTAATTTATTTCGAATTTTAGCTCTGAGGATGATCGCTGCGCGATCGAAACGATCATCAGCCAAATAAAATTGTTGATACCGGACAACATCTTTTATTTATCATAATCAATGAGTGATATTAGATAATTCAAGCAATCAATACCCGGGTTGCATACTCGTTTGAAAAACGATTACTTCTCTGAACTCAACTATCTTTTTGGTTCAGAGTTTAGAGACAATGAGAAAGATTAGCTTATATTTTACACTAATGTTAAAGTCACAAGAAATGGTGGTTGCGTTTGTGGCATTAAGATCATTACCAATCCTTCGTGTATCACCTCTATACCCTCATCCTCCCATTAGTCCTTTTCTTGACTGGTATCTATGTAGGAGATCAGATCCTTGTGCAAGCTTCTGGGTGGGTGATTAAATGAGCTTCCTACACCCAGAACGATGCTTCAAGCTCCGAGATGGAACAAGAGAAACCCTGGGGAATTGATACACGACCGAAATGACTCAAAGGACTATCTCAGCGTGGTGATCGGTGAGCACCAGAGATCGTCTTCAGGGAATATCACCCGACAGCTCTCGCGGTCAGTTATCACTCACCCCCGCTTCCCAGCTAATCCCTTTCATTTTGCGACGTAGTTCGATTGCATCCCGTTTCGCTCATCCGGTATTTCGGAAGGAGTAAAAATGTTCGGTAAGTTTCCATTCATAAGTAGCGCAAAACAATTTTCTCGCACCTGTCCAAAAAAATCTAAAGGCAGGTGAACATGGTACAATCTTCAGAATTGGGTAAATTAAGTCAACATGACAAGAAGATCCTCGTGATGGGAGGTTTTAAATTTTGGTTTCACAAACGTTTATGCGTGGTTTTTAACGTGAGAGGGCTCTAAAAGGACGTCCAAAGAGGAGATCGGAGCGGGATGCAGTCGGTATACACCTGTTCCCACAAGAGCGACCCACCCCAAGAGGTCCTGGTAGGTCTCTTAAGCGCCGACAGATGGCAGTCGTGAAGGAGGTGCGGGTGAGTCCCTAGATACACAGTGTAGCGAACCGCCGCCATTTAATATCCTCCCACCCGATAGCCCCGTCTGGCAGCAATCAAGAGCTGACGAGAAATTACAGCAATTGGTGACGTTATAGATATTTTGAAGAATATTAATATTGGTTTGGGATAGATTCATGGTTCTCAACACACAGAATACCGCTTAGATACTATTATGGTGACAAGTGGATATTAAATGACGGAATCGGAGGAACAATGGAATGCGCTTCTCTCTGTACCTAGGAACTCTAAGGTGCGGCAAAACAGGAAAGGAATCTCCGTCTCAATAAACGGAAACTAGAACGAGAAAGTTATTTTGTGGCACCACTAGTTTTCCTGTTGTCTTTGTCTATCGTATTTTGGAAAACGTGACCCCAAAATGAAAACATAAATAAATTTAAAGATTATTAAATTTCATACTCATCTAATCAAATGAACACATTGCATTCAGGCTAATATTCTCATTGTAAACATTATCAGCAAAAGGATAAATACTTGTTACAAGTATAGGATGAAAACGTAAAACTAAAAAATAAAATTAAAAGAAGAAAAAACGAAAGATTCTCTGAAAGTGTTACGAACTAATGCATTTATTGCCACCTCCTCCATTATTGCAAACCAATTTACACAGATTGTGAATACAAACGTGTATAATGCAGAATTATTCCAGTAATATTTGCCTTAACTGAGTATAAGGACCAGCACCGGATCTTTTCGAAACAATTAGCTAAGGGGAGGGGAATGCTGACTTAGGATCAGCGCTTTAACAGAATAGAGAATTAATATTCGTAATATTGCTGAGATACTTTTTAACATTCACACTCGCTTCCTGATTTTGAATATTTACCCAATAATGAAAAATATATTTTTATCATAAATTCTTTTGGGACAAACTTTAATTTTATCACTTTAAAATTATAAATATAACTTCATCTTGTAAATTGGCTTGCAATAATTTCTGACGGAATGGTTTCTGGATACATTTTAAACATGACAACTATTGAGTCAATTCTGTCTTTACCAAGTGCTACAATGAAGACAACGCGTGGCAAGCTTTTTTTACTGCAAAATACAGGATAATAAACCGAATCACACTTGTTTCGCTCGTATTAAAAACGATCAGAAACACTCACTTAATAAGAGGAACTGCCTCATTTTTGTAATGCACCATCAACTCGGCGATACTCGGAATTAGACGCAGGAGTAAAATTGGCAGGTGACTGCAATCCAAAATAAGATGGCTGACGCCCACAACGATGTGCTCGCCAGGCACGAGATGTTTGCGCGGGGTGGGACGGCGGAAGTGGCTCGCTGAAGCAAGGGTTCATGCTCGCAGTACGACTTCAGCTTCCGGGAACTCAAAGGGGACTAGGGTGTGGTTTGCTGGGATACGCAATGCCTATTTTTGACGATGTTCCTTGTTACTCTTACCGCCTGAGATTAGCTCAGAACCAGCATTGCTGCTGACTCTGTAGCGACTCTGACAGGCGGGTCATGGGATTCGAGACCGGGTAGTGGCGGATTTTCGATACATAGTGTGGCGTCTTTGCCGGGGCTATAAATCACAGACGTGAACGGTTTGTAATTTTTTGAGTATTTATTTGAAAAAAATTCTCCAACACCTGAATACTATCTACAATAATTACAATAAACAATATTGACCCGTTACTAGAAGGAATGTTCCTGGTTACCACCACCGCTGGCCTGATAATTAGATATCTTATTCGGTGTGATGCACCAGTAGCCTACGTGAGAATACAAGAGAGTATGCCGCACCTCCCGCCTCGACGTAGCACGCGGCTTCAGTTCCCTGCCTCAGTAGCCTATGCATTAATACGCAGCGCCGCGCAGAACCCACACGACTTCCTACCGACGCGCCCAAGAATCAGAAGCAGGAGTTTAGGTCCGGGATCCGTTTATATTACCTTCTGGGCCGGCTGACGGAACTGCGTCATCTCGCTGTTTCCGCCGACGCGTTTCCGCAGCTAGCCTGTCTACGGGATTCCCAAGTTTGGCGCAAGTGGTCTACGAGGTTCACAAGTGGCCACCCACGACACGGCACCCCTTCCCTTCCGCTTCCTAGGTTTGCCATTGTTCAGACCTGCGTCTCTTCCCGCCAGCGCTGTCCATGAGCATGAAATGCACGTGGCTGATATTTTGTCACGTTTGTACAAGGCGACTGATATGACGCCACAATAGCTAGGTCGATACATAACTAGGTCGATACTTAGCTAGGTCGATACATAGCTAGGTCGAATCCGGCCGCTGCTTGGAGGAGAATTACAGCGGTCGACTGCTCTGATCGATAGTTTTCTGTGGTTTCTTCAACCAATACCAGGCGGATGCCGGGGGAACGGAAAACGGGCGACGGACCGCCCAAAATATTTCCTTCCTCGGGAGCTTAGGGCTTGTCCCAGCAGGGCTGTGCCCCTTCCAGTGGGAGGTACATGAAGAGCGAAAATCCTCGCTAGCCAAAAACTACCTAGGCCGACGCTGTATCTCAGCCCTTAAACATCAATCAATCAATTATTCAATCAATCAATCAATCGTTCTTCTTACCTGTGTCTTGGCGCTCTGAAAGGTTTTGTGTAAAGCAACTGAAATAATTTTCGTTGTTATAAGTTGCCTTGAATTTACTAATATAAAAGTATTGATTATAACATAAACAGATGTCTTAACATACAATTTCATCGCAATTCTATTTAAGAATGTACATTTTACTGTCGCAATCCCTTACGCTGTGTCAATCATACTTTGTTTTATGATACGTTAAACAAGCAAAGCAAAATTAAAAATTGTTGTTGGGCTGCTTCCTTATGTTAGAGGGCGATGTCCGTAGATCGCGATGTGACTCTGTGGGTCATGAGAAAAAATAATAGATTGTTTTATTGAAATTATTCTTTATAATATAACTTTTTGTAAATATCTCTCTTGTAATTAATTAAATCAACCTGTTCATGGTAACGATACTTGATAATTTGTGGCTGTGATTGCTTTCTGCATCTTCTGCTCATTTAGTTTCTCAGAGTCGCTTCCATCATCTTTTATGCCACAGACATTCTCGAATATTTCGATATTTTTGGGAGCGATATTTTTGGAGCGTAAAACAGTGTAATGCAAACACACTACTCCACTCTATTTAGAGGCATTGTATATCCAATATTATTTTCTCTTACAACATAATATTTATCAGGGTACACTTATCGATGTGTTTCAGATGTAACTGAATATAGATTTGTACATTCAATTGAATTAAACAATTGCTCTGCACAGGCAATGATTTTCTTTCCGTTTGTTATGTATCAATGCCTCTTCATAAATAGCGTCGTCACAGACAAATGTAAATAAATACCGCGGCCCCTTTGTAATGAAACTATAGGCTAGAACGGTCTTCACACTACTAAACCGCTCGAAATCAGAGTCTTCATGTTCAACCACGATCTCATTAGGTCAGAACAATAAGTTGTTTTTTTGTGTGATGTTTGGAGGGAAGGATAGACCTATACTATCATGCAGGTTAATTTAACATACTGTACTATTCTTTCTCGACAAGAAATTGCCGGACATCCGAGAACAAAATTTGGCATTGCTCTCTTGAGAGACATTCAGTTGTAAGACAGTATTTCAGTGTGAAAATATATTTTATTTTAGGTTTTGTCTCCGCCCGTACGTCCGATCATTTTGGTTCGGAGTGTACCTATTGACACTGAAAGTATTAAATTTCTTTACTCTGCACGTTACATGATCCGACATGCGGGCATGCTGCGGGAAAAGCCGTATTTGGAGGCTGGTGTTGTAGTTTGAGTATCTCCTTTCAATTTAAGGGCTATTGTTGGGAAATAATTGTTTCACTATTAATGTTTTCAGTATTTACACATCTTCTAAAACTCAGAGAATTATTATGTTTAAATCGTCGTCCAAATTTATATATACAAAATATTTACATTACAAAATTTACCTTATAAATTCAGTCGTGGAAAAATAAATTCAAGAAAAGGGAATTTGTATCTTATTGTTTTGTATTTACTCCATTTTCTAAACTTTTCATATTATTCATGTCTAAAATATTCCCGTTTTAGTGTTTCATCAAAATCACCATTCTTTAAATTTTTTTCAGTCGCTGAAATTAAAATGATCCCTCATATCTTGATGAGAGAAAAAAATATTGTTTTTATTTATTTATCGAATTTTCTACCTCGTGTTCAAACTTGTGTCTTACTTTAAACGTCTTCAAAACCCATTGTATCTCGAGATATACATTTTTAAGAAAAAGTAGTATTAATCCAGAAGAATTCGATTCCATGTCAAAAAATGAATATTCATAATGCTATTGCCCTCGGAACTAACATACCTCAAAGTAGTTTCTTGCAGTGAATAAAACCACAAAATATTCAACAACACTCTAAATGTTATTGAAGTGCTTTCGTGATATGCTGTTTCCATATTTTGCACACAATTATGAATATATTTCTGTCACTCAGTGAGTCAATTTTTTTATAATGTTCATTTCATCATATTCAAACGAATTACTTTAAAGAATTATTTACATGTTCAAAGAAGAAAATAATATCTAAAACAACCCAAATGCCAAATACATATATTAAACATTCTTTAAAGCAATGACTGATAGTGGCTGTCGCTTTCGTGAATTGAGGCTGATGGGCATGGGAACTGCACCCTGGTCCAACGAAAATATGGAATTTCCTTTTAAAAACTAGTACTACAACAGATAATGCCTTCTGGCATTATCTGTAACTTTTGCAATTTTTGAAAATTCAGATAGGTCAACGAAAATCAAGATCTGTGGCGATTTTGATCAAAATTAAAGAATTGGAATTAATTTGGAAAAAATTAAAGAAAAAATGTAGGCTCAGTTTTGAGAAAATTTTGAAAATCTACTTGAGAAGTCAAGCAAATTACCTTCAATATTCAAAATATCTAGTTCAAATTCAAGAGTCCACGACATCAGCCAGATCAATTGGAGAAAATCAATTTTGGGAAAATCTTTCCTATGGTTTAGCCACTAGCATTGTTCAGAGACAGACGGACGGACGTTTTGCTAATTTTTCGGTGGCAAGGACCCTCAAAATATGAATGCACAACGTTGACTGCACAACGTAAGAAAACATCATTTGCTACAGATATTCACCAAGAATTATCCATTGTTTGATGTCCTAGAAAGTAATAACGAATTTATAAGGTTTTAAGTAATAATCTAATAAAAAGTTTTGCTATGTATGTATTAAAACACACAATTCAGAATATCCGCAAATGAAGCATTAATCTAAATTATGCATCATTCAAAAATTGCTTGTGATTCCCTGTACCATCTTCTTGAAGAGATCATTTACTTGCACTTGACCATAACTATTGTGCAAAATTCGCCTAAGGTCTTCGGAAAAACTTTCTATTGTTTCACCAAGAGACAACAGTGCCAGTGTGAGAGAGGTATGCTGAAGGCTAGCTTGTTTTTGGTGATACTTAGAAATGAGAACTTTGCTCTTTCCTTCGGCGGTGAATGATGGGCTTGTCAGTTGATAGTTAAGCAGAAGATCTCACACAGTTATGTTGTTCACACTCCCTAAACGTTTGAAACGTTTGCAAATTATTATTTTGTAGGACTATTAAAATATTTTAACGAGACTTTTTATTTGCCTATTTACCCTTTGCTTTACTTCCGTTGGCCACCCTTTTAAAAATATTTTGCATTATGTCCGCAGAGGATTGATTTCCTCAACACTGTTGCATATTTATAAAACGTATCAAATTCAAAAGAGCTTTTTGTACGCCACTGGGTGCAAATGCGCCGTAGTATGGTATTTAAATCATAAAAATGTGCACATGTCTGTTTAAAATATATGAAAATTAACCATCAAAAGAAATAAATGGTTATTCAGTTGAATGGGAGAAATACAATTTGGTCGGAAGAAGTAGTGTTTAAATTTAGGAGTCGTCCGGATGAATTTGAAATATTACTGAAGATACATAAACTATTCATTAAATACTAATTTCAATAAATAACATGTAGCATCTTTTCACTCGTACGAAACGTTGTGTTTGTATGTAGTAGAAAAAAATCACGTTTTAATAGACTGTCGTAAAACAAAAAGTGCATAATTTTTTAAATTATTTCCTCAGAAATAATTTTCACGTCCAAGAGCAGGCGCCATTTAGTCATATTCAGCAATGAAAGTGACTGACCATTATTATTTTAATCGTTTACAAGTGTGTGGAATAATGTACAGTAGTAGACAATTTATTATCTCAGCTGTCAATGCATTATGCTATTTCTTATCTAGGACGATTCTGCGTTAGTAGATTCTGATTGTAAAGGCATAGATTTCTTATTACCAACACAACCGCATTCCATTCCCTTTAAAATATGTATTCCTGCTGGTATCTTCTTCTGGGTAGATGATACATCACGCAGGAATTTTCAACAGCTCTGCTGTTAGGTATTTTTTTTATCCTAATACTTGACCTTGGTCCGTGTCTCAATTAACCGACACGCCTCATATTTCATTTCAATATACTCGGTGTACAATCGATGTGATATGAGTATTTATTAAACCATACAAAAAGCGTCTCATGTTTACATACACAAACGTGGTTTTCTTGACTCCTCTTTGATGATTTCCCGATCTTATTGACATTATCTGCAACTTATTTTATTATGTGATGAAACTTGATTGTCATGCCCCTAGTTTTATCAGTTGGTTTCCCTAAAAAAGATGCAGTTCTGGTAATTCGCAAGAGGTTTCTTTAAAAAAATGGTCCCGTTGGCGATTTCTATTCTCCTAAGGATACATCAGGATTTTTCAGATTTTGTAAAATTCTTTGTATAAAATTGCAACAATTCTTTAGATGTTTTAGCATCTAAAATATCCTCAAAGCCTGCATGTTTTCTACTCCTTTCCGAGCCACCATATGCTTTTAAGCCTGAGACTGTATCTTGTTACGTTTCCCAGTTTGAACGAAAAAAAAGTGATGATTTTCTCGGAATCCCAAAGCTTTAACTACAGGTGTCGTCTCGTTTGTCTCATTAGCTGACACGCGATAGTCTCACTCATTTCACTTTGTTTGCGAGTGTGACCGACGTACTTCGTGGCGACATGGAACTGGCCTGCGTAGGATTTGTGATAAATAGTGAGTCTATCCGATAAGAGACACTGTCCAACAACGGATTTTTTTGCTGTAAATATATCGTACCCTGACTGAAAATTTTGGCACCTTTTAAGCCATTATTGCACACACTGACACTTACACGGACTACACTACCGTGCATGACGGGAGTTCAGACCTCTTCCGGTGGTGCGGTACCCCTCAGATGGTAGATACCTGGTTAGGGAAAACCCCGCAAGGTGATGTGTAGGTCAGCGCCGGATCTCACCATCCAGAGGGGAAAGATCACCGTCACCTCCCACGATAAAACATGCACTACACTTATGGTATCACCCTAGGAGTAGACGCGCCTGGAAACAATCAATCAAGTATTGGATTTCTTTGCTTGACACTAGAGACGCACTAAGTGTCACAATATGTTGCTGAAGGCTCAGAAATTGCACCACAAACCTATAAGCCGATATATGTAGCAAAAGAGGTCACAGGCAATGATATCCACCAACACATTCTCTCCTCACAGTCGCCAACAGGCTGCGACACTAATGCGTGAAACGAAAGCCACTACCTTACTCACAGGAGGCAGGAATTTTAATCGAGGTGTGATCTGCTTACACTTACAATATCAACTCCTGGACATCACTTCTTCGTAATTAGATTGACTAATTATCAGACAATCCTCGAAGAGGCAAGATAGCAGAATTTATAATATCTCTTGTAAAAGTATAATTCTTCAACACTCACAAATTTATTATAATATTAAATATCTGATTTATTGTTATAAAAAATTATGTAAAGAAAGTTCTAGTACGTAATTAATTACAAAATTAAATAATCAGAAATTAAACAGCTCATTTATATGATGTCACTACGGAAATTATAAATAAATTATTTAAAAAAGTCATTGAATCCTTTTCGCCATTGTGAACTCGATTACTTTTCAAAAACAAAACAAAACATTGTATGGGTTATGTTGACGCTATTTCGCAGGGTTTATATTGATACCCTTCTTATGTAACACGTCTCATAGATTCATCTTTTAAATATTTTCAAATTTATAGAGAAATAACTACATTTTTTAAACATTCTCCAACGTATTTTACGATTAAAATTTTGTTCTTGTATTTTGTAAAGGCATTCAGATTCCCCAGATCAAAGATCCGCTTCTTTTTTTCTAATAGATCAACAAGACTGCTTAAATGATATGCTATTAAAACTAAATCTTTCTGAAAATAAAATGCTAGGTTCTCCAATGATATAAAGTCGTAGAAACGCAAAGGAGAGGACTGGTGTCAAGCGTTGATGAGGTCTTTCGTGAACGATCGAGAATATACTAGTTTCTCTGCGACTTGCGTAGTAGGATCTCTGTGGCATATTTTTTCAAGTTCCCTGTCCCATCTGACGTGTTAATTACTGTTTGACAACATGACTCGGGGAAGGACATCGCGACTGTTTCACACTTTGACGCTTAGGATGAGTACTCGGGTGTAAACAAGGGCGTATTTTCAAGGGTAACTTCCAAAAGGCACTTGTTTGCAAAATTTTTGTTCTTTTCTTAATAACATACTTCTATTTCACGTCACAAATTCACAGTCTTGCAACAATCCACAATGAATAAAATCAAAATTGAGGATAGGATCATCTTAGATGTAGATTTCCAGCCAATATATAATAAAAAATGAGTTGAAATCATTATTTTGCTCTTCAGAAAAATATTTTTAAAACGGGTTCATTTTGCACTTTATATTTACGTAATGAATTACATCAACGCGTGAAAGTGGAATGTACTAGATGAGCATCTGCAGAGAAAATACATCTTATGTATCCTTTATAGCTAGGTAAATTTACAAGGCACTTCAGTCTTTATGTTTCTTGTAGTGGGCTGTCTATATTTTTTGCCTATAATTCACGGGAAGTTTCTTTTATTTACTATACAAGTGCCGTCTTTAAGTACCTGAGGCCCAGCAAACAGTGCAACGAAGGTAAGGTATAATACGTATAGTACGTCTTCAATGCTCTTCTCGGTCACCCTTGGTAAAAAATGTATAATCGAATAAAGGTCTATAAGCCCCCCTAAGGTTTTTGAAGGAAAATTTCAGAAGGGTTCGACATGTTCCTCGTGTTCGCAGTAATAATGTTGTTTAAAAACTGTAAATTCCCTGCATTTTTAATTGTCAATAGGTCCTTAGACGATTGCAGCTGTAATATCAGAATACAAATTATATGCATCCATTTGTAACAATGTTTGAAAATGAAAGGTCATTTTTGGACAATTGTTTTGCCTGCTTTCGAGATTCTTCGTTATATACTCTCTCCATTTTTTGTGGCCAATTTTTGGAAAATAAGGGGGATTGTATTCCAGAAAATGCGGTATTTCCTGATAAATGATATTTGTTTCTCGGTGATTTAAGAGAATATAAAAATTAACCACTGAAGGCATAATTTTACCAGAAATTCGCTCTTAATTAGGCCTAATGAACAATATGCTTATCTCCAAAGTTTGGATAATCTTTTCCGTACTACTCTCAAGCTCAGGCTCAAACTCAATTGATTTTTTTGAAAGAAGATATCCATCTATCTTACCAAACCATCTATCTTACTTTCCATTACTCAATCACTCTACTCAAAGCATCACTGTGTTTGTAAATAAGCAGATAGAAAACAAAAAATCATTCTCATTGTATTTGTGAGTAAAATTAAGAAAAAAATATTTTAAGATAATTACATTATGACAATTATATAAGATAATTATTACAAAAGTTTGACAATGAAAGCAGAACCATATAATCCTTTCAATGCAAGTCATGATGTGACAATAAAACGCAGCTCTTATGTTAAAACGAGCGAAACGTGCGGATCTCCGATTTTTCTCTTCAAGAAACACTAGTATGCTAAACGTAAATGTACGTATGCTAGTGTGGCCCTATCGCTATGCTTAACAGAACATATAGTAGGTGTGACGTCATTGGGGTGCGCTGGAAGATATACTACAAAACTCGGGTTTCGAACTATTTAGTCCAATCAAACTCTTAAGCATATAGTTTCATAATAAAGATGCCACTATGTTTATGTGCAGGTGTCATCCAGAGATGAAGGTCCTCCTTATTCCCAAAGACCAAGTCAAGAACATACAGCTGTTCAGTACTCAAAGTGTGCAAGAAGACTTTATGAATTGCAAAATCGTTGGCGTTTTGAATATTTATAGATTTTGGAAAAACGTCATCTTCCTTAGTTTTACTTCCCCTTTTATCTTACGTTTTCGGTGAACACAAGAAGTTCTCACAAGTCAATATTATTACTTTAAATTTGTTAAGTGATAAACAATTGCGATATATCGAATTTAAATAAATTACTTGTGTTACTGCAACTCAAAAAACACGTCTCAATAAGATAAAGTGTGATGAACTATATAGTATCTGGTTTGTCCGTTTCCCTCCAGATTGCCAGTGTCGATGTTGGCCTTCTGAACCATACCTTAAAAGATACCATCAATGAACGACCTTCCCCGAATACAATGAACTACTCAGTGTAGCAAACAAACGTAGGCCATAACACAGCCACTAAAACACATCTGAGAAAAGGCATAAGCCAGAGAGTAGGCAACGAGAATTATAGTTTCCCCTCAATTAAAAAAAAATATATATATCAAGTGTCAATCAATTCATGGCTACTTCGAGTGACAAATACGACTATTGTGTGTAATATCCTTACATTTACAATCTAAACAAACTCTGTTTGGAACTGAAATGGAGATTCTTTTTCTGTCATGGAGATGAAAATGGTCAAAATTCCGGAATAGCGTTTTTATTTAATGTTGTGTAAGAAGGCCTCAGTCACTTCGTTGCTTCGATGCTCGTGTGTCGAGCATCCCCCGAAATTAAAGTTAGCTAAGGTACTGCCTAGAACGCACTTACCTTTGAAGACCGGCTCGGGAGCGTTGTCGGGAGGCGACACCAGCTTCGACGGCGGTCCTTCGCAACCCAGCGCCGAGCGGTAGGCAGCTGGCGTTCTGGTAAGGCACGCCAACAGACGCCGAGGGGAAGGGCGCGGAGGTCGGAACGGCGCGGTGCCAGGCGGCGGACTGACTGAGCCGCTGATGCTCCAAGGCACGGCCTCCTCCTCCTCTTCCTCCTCCTACAGCTCCTCAGCGGAGTCCAGGAGGCGGGGAGCGGGCGGGCGAGCGGGCGGAGCGGGCTCGCGGCGGAGGCGGAGGCGGCGGCGGCGGCGGCGGTAGAGAGGCACGTCGAGGGGCTTTGTGCCTCAGGCTGCCTCCACCGCCGCCGCCGCCGCCGCCGCCGCCGTGGCCATTCACAGACATTCCGTGGACCTCCACACTAATTTGTCGCCGGTGCTCTCACGTACTACACTCAGCCCCGAAAGTCCGCCTACCTGCCCGCACCTGCACGCCTCCGCCACCTCCTTCTCAAAGCAAACACTCCGCCAGGACTACTGGGAGTCTCTCAGGGCTGAAATGTGACGCAATGGTTGGTTGAGTCTCTCAAATCGCGAGCTTAAACGGCGCGTTTCTGAAATGTTTACCATTCAACGGACTTCATGTAATATGTGTGTATATGATGCAGCAAAATCTGAAAGATGGTGTTGGGAAATTCAATTTAAAAATTGTATTACTTTGCGTGTACATGTATTTAAATAGATAATTTATTTAATTTGCTTTCGGCAAGCAAGGTGGCAAATTCTTCACTCTTATTATACATCTAATACTGTAATATAATACAATAAATAACACTATAATACATACAATACAATACATACGAGTATAACAGTAAACAATAAATGTGTTATGCTCTCGTGTGAAGGGGTTTCTAAAAACATGTTTTCTTCAAGACAGAGTATTATTTTATATCCTTTATTTATGCTGTTATTAATTAGGAAGTAGAGGCTCAGACCTCAAGTATATAATTGTCGTTTAGAGCAATCACAGGTAATTCGTTTTCGAAGTACTATACCCTAAAATGCATTCCATCCGTTCATAAAGATGACTCCCAAGGTCTAAGCTCTCAATAATACGTTTATTAAATGGTATGACTTTATCATCATTGATGACTATAATAAATTAAACAAATTATGATATCCGTAGAAAGAAATGTTGAGCTGCGACACGACACTTGGCAGTGTATCTTGAAAGCAAGAGTATCAAGCGTTAGGAGACTGGAGACAAAAAACGGAACACTTCAGAAGTGTTGTATAGGCATTTCAGCAATGCCTCTTGAAAGACTTCTTTGCTGTCGGGGTTTTTAACGACGATTCGATCTTTTACTTATGTGTGGTCGATTAATGATGTTACGTACACGTATGAAATATTACAATGAGTAATATATCAGTAGTTTGGTACGCTAAACTATTCTATTTCATGTTTTTATGTACTCTTGAAAGAATAAATATTTTTTTTAAATGACTACTGATTGTTTCTTTGATATTAACATAAGTATATATAAAAATTGAAACTGATAATAACTTGTGTAATAAGTTGTAATTCAAAAGTGGTTGTTCAGTAACATTTACGTAAATGATCTTATTTGGAGTTTGTGTAATAATTACTTTTTTTATTACTTCTTGAAGTGGCGAGTACGATCTTTCTGTGCAATAAATTACACCCGTTGATTTAAATTCGTGCTCGGCGCTGGCGTAAAAATGCACTAGGTCCTCTGAATATCCTCCCGGGCGGACGTCGAGGAGGCTGGAACGCACGCAGCAAACAGCTCGAGGACCTGTGAGGTCCTCGTTGAGCGCGGATGGCCTTGGCGATAAGGTTCAGATCGGTATTCGGTATGCTCGACGCCTGCGTGCGTTTCTGCTTTCGAATGCACGCACTTTTATAGCAAACAAGCTGAACGCGCGGAGATCGCTCCATTCGTTGCGACCTTAATTGGAAACACACTGGAAACGGCGAAGAAAATTCCATAATGTGGAAGTGGCGAACCAGTTTCCAGTATCCATTTTCGTGTTTCAGCACAATACCGTGATCGAGGCAAGTGTTTCTGTTGGTCGCTTTCTACTACACACACACACACACACACACAGTATGGTTCCAGCTCGTAAGTTGATTGAAGATTGGCACGTCCATGTTTCAGCATGTTTAGGATTATTTTGCAGGAGAGAACAATTGTATTTGTTAGCATAAATGAGTTATTTCCTATAAAATATGAGTGTCTAATTTATTTCTGATGAAATCTAATACTCATCTCTCTGGCTTAAGAAAAGTAGACGTTAGTATTCACGGACAACAAATGAAGCAATAATATTCGCCATCAATGGCATAATGAAAACAAAAATGTCTGTACAATTTGCAGACACATAAACATATCTGTTCAATCAAATGAATATGTTGCAGAATGTTAAGAAACTATGAGGGAGAGCCAACATATGATAATATAGAAAGAGCTCTATCTCTAATCTTCTTACGACCGCCATTATTTTATCGCATACGTACGTATATACAGTCATGTTTAAGAGAAAATTTTGTAATGCTGTAAATAACCTATGTCAAGGTTTCAATAGAAATATCCGTTTTACCGTCCAATCATACCGACTTTCTTTTTCAAAACGTCCGTTTGTCTGTCCGACCCTCCGTCTGTGAACAACACTAGCGCCTAAAACATTCACTGTTGTTTTGGTGTTGTTGTTGTTGTCGTTGGGTTTTTTTGTTTGTTTTTTTCGAAATGAATATTTCCCGCCTTGACTGAAGGCCCGGCGAATTTGATTTTTTTTTAATTTTGAGGGATCGTATGTGCTGCCCTTGAAATATTTTCAAAACTTTCTTAAAAAATGGCCCCAATTTCTTTTCTTTTGAATTTCTTGTAATAATAAAGTGAAATACTCGTATAAAGATTGCTTATGTACGTTTTTTACCTCTGAATTTTCGAAAGCTGCAAAACTTTGGAATTTTTGTTGAACCCCTTCATACAACTATATTATTAAAGATTTTTTTTCGTCAAGTGAAAGTTGCTTTCCCCAATTACTTCTTTAATGTGATGTACATGTCGTAAATAATATTAATAGTTTTTTTATTAATTTGTGGTGAAATATTGGTAATTTTAAAAAGAATAATTTCTTAAACACGGTTCCTAATTATCCTTTAACACAGGCTAAGGTGGCTCAGGGCATCAACTGATATCACTGCAGCGCGTCTGACCGGCAGGTTCTAGGGTTCGCGACCAGACGGTCGCAGGATTGTCGACGCTGGCTAGATAGGTCGAATTCAACTGCTATCTGGAGATTTATAGCAACCGGCTGTTCTGATACGTTGTTTTCCGTAGTTTCTCCAATCAAAACCAAGCGTATGACGCCGCAGTACCCTAAAAAATGGGCCATGGACTGCGCGCGATCTTTCCTTCCGCATCCTCTCCTCTCTTCTTAGGCACACTTACACTTACATGCGATACACTACCACGGGAAGCAGTCGGGAGCTTGTAGCTTGTCACGGTTGAGGCAGTGCCCCGTTGGGTAAGATATGTAGATGGGGAAAATCCAGAAAACGTGTAGGCTGGCACCGGGTCTCATCATTTAATAGGAGAAGAACATCGCCACCTGCCGTGATAAAAATCATGACTAATTTTACCAATATTAAAAGTATTGTTAAGTATCTCTCACGCCATTAGTATTTAGAATCAGGTAATTTATAATTTATTGCAGAACAAGTGCTTCAGACGGTTTCTCTTTAAGATTCTGGAGATCTCAAATTAAAACAAAGGTTCAAAATTGTGCATTTTCGTAAAAGTTCAAACGACAGTTTTTTCAAAAACGACTCGCGTACGCTTAAACCAGTCAGTTTAATTTACAAGTTTTGTTAAATTATTATTATTTTACTTACCTATATCACGTTTACAAAAAGTAGGATACTAACAAGTGAGTCGGCCTCGTGAGATAGGTAAGCCGTGGACAGCAATGATGGGAGTTCGAAACCGGCGTAAAGCATTCATGTGTTAATTTTTGATCGTGACATTGGGTGGTATTCCTTCTTTATTACACCTTTACCCTAATCCTTGCACAATATATTTTCCTGGCAGGCAAGTTTGTGTCCAATCTGTACGTGCAAATGAGGAACTGGATTCTTATTCCCAGAACAATGTTACAAACACCGAGAAGGCGTCAAGGGATCCAATGGGGCAAACACCAAAAGTTATAGTACAGCGTACAGCGGCAATGCGATGTTGAGGGGACACGGAGATGCTCTCGAATGGGAATGTCCCCAGAGGAGACAACGAGAGACTCTGATAAGCGAGAGGCCCTGAAAGGTCTTTCAGGCGCCGATTTATAGCAGTTGGGAGAGGGTGGGGTACAACCGGAAAGCAAGGCTAGGGTAAAAAGAATAGGAAACTAACTTTACGAGAAAATTTGTACCATTCAGCACCACTAGTTTATTTACTTATTTTTGCTCGGATGGCCATCGCTTGTTTGTTCGGTTCTTTAATATTGCAACTAGGTATTCCCTTTTCAATTCAATCCTCTACTTATTACTACAAATTTAAATCGTGTATTTTTTTCGAAATATCAGTAGTTTTCGTCTAATAATTTTCCAAATTGTGATGTGTGTCTAACAGTTTTCCAAATATAACCAAAGAACATTTTTTTAAATGCCTTGATTTTTTTGTATAAATAGAATATATGGACTACATCAAGTGGTACAAGCACCATTTCTATTAAAAGTGTTGAATTCCTCTGTATTTTTAAACAACTCTAATGCTATTTTTTCGTTACAGGCGTAATGAATGTCTGAACACAAAGGCTACAAATAATTTCTAAAGAAGTTTCTAGAAATCTCAAACATTTTCGAGAGTAAATATTTGTTTCGCTTTCTAGATGAGTGTTGGTGGGAGCAGTAAGAAGTTTTGTTCGTTGTCTACCGAATTGAAGGCCGGGGTTTGTCTCGTAAGACGGTAAATTGTCTTCCTTTAACTTCAATTTTCATTAAAACATCTGTAATTTGGAAAGTTGCTAACTCAAATCTCCTGCGTTTCTTTTGTTGAAGATAGATTTTATAGAGATTATGACATCTAATAGTGAAATACATCGAGAAGTTGGTACTATTTTTTACGCGTTTGATTAATATTGATATCCAGAATTTTATTGAATGCCTGTTAACTGTTTCGAATTGAGTAACTTGGATTTAGAAGATCTTCCCAACAAATTACTTCCCCAAAAGTAAATTGATTACAGTGAAGAACAGCGACGAATTTAGGAAGTGCACGAGGAACATGGCGCACCAACGATAACATTGTTTGTAATTTCATGAAATTTATTCAAAATAATTCCTATACATATATCTCGTGACATTCAAAGTCGCATGTTCATTATGAATATTTTTAAACATTTCATGTTAACAATTATTATAAAATAATATTAACTTGTAGCATAATTATTTTATTTTGAAACATTTCAGAAATGAAATTTCTTCCCAACCCCTGATACTTCCGTGATCAAACATGGTTTGTGTACTCAGTACTTCATTCATAAACAAGACCACCGTTTAAATCCCCACCGTTTAAACTCAAACCCTCTTCTCTAATTGTTACAAGATGTAATGTGTGTGTCCAATCTCAGCAACCTCATTGACTTCCAAAGCTGCCTATATGCATTTGACTTGTGAAAATTTATGATAAAATTGTAAGTATAAGTATTTTTATATAATTATGTACTACAATGAATCTGATGAAATGTTTTTATTCTGGTTTCTGCATTTTAATATTTAAGTCAATTCTTTTGTATACCAAAAATTTATTTTGACTAAAGTACCGAAAATTGAAGTGTGTCTGTTAATGCAGTACGAAAAAAATGATAATGAAATAGGTAGAATACAACACCGTGTAGATATAGGATTTCTATTCTCTGTTTGCATAAATAAAAAATAATATCTAAGCCTAAATTATATTATATAATACCTTTGACACTTCTGCAGAGAGCATTTGTATAAACGATAGCTTTATCTATACACAAATTAATAATATGACTGGAGTTTTTACATTTCCAACACATAATTGAATGGTACAAGTGATATTTTAGGTATGAAGCATTAAGTGTGGTATTTTTTAATATTCAATTCATATAAACAAGTACGTATATTTTGTGCTCTCCTTTTTTTCGTAGAATACAAAATACCTAATCTAAAATACACGTTTCTTAAAGGTGTGACTACTTTATTCAGGTAACTGAAATTCTCGTTTCCAACTTTTGGTATTATAAAAAAATCATTTTAATTATCAAATTGTTTACTAATGAATTCAGACCACTGAAACGCATGACTTCCAAGAGCAATCTTCCAGGAACGAACGGTAACAGAAAATGAAGTCCTTACCATTGTGAAATCACAGCAAAATTTACAACGCTTCTTCGAATCAGTCCATGAAAATCAGCTCCCTCGGTTTCTTTGGAGGTTCGTTGCCCTTATTGAAAGGGATGGGAAGCGCCCTCTCATAAAAATGTTGGTTTCCTTTGTGGCACAGCCTGTGGCGCGCTAACCACAAGCAGGTAGAAACGAATAGCCGAGACTGTTCGCGGCGTTAAGGGTTTTAGGCGGGCTTTACAAGAATACGAGGGTACCTGTCGTTATACCCGCGCTTCGTTAACTTTCCTGGCACTGGTGAATTGGAGTTTCAGACACCTATTCAGGGACACTAGGCCTATTATACGCTTCGTGATGCCGTCTGCTATTGTTTATTCTCAGGCATAAAGAAAGGTAACAGGACAAGTGGTGTGAAGATTAGGAAGCAAAGAATGTGACCCCATCACCTGCGATTTGTTTCCTCTAATCTACCTACTCAGAAGGGCTTTTGAGTCTGTATATACGATACAAGACCTGGTCAACAATGTCTGCTCTTATTTTCTAAGATATCGTATGAATAGGGCTGGGCACAAAGCGTTTATGTTAGTTTAGAAGTGACAAAATTCAATGTGCAAAATATGTTGATCTATCATAAATTTAAAACATTTGTTGACTTATGAATGACATCGTACATTTCATTAACCCTGTAGTGATTGCGAAGTTCACAATTATAAAAATCATGACCACGTGTAAAGGTTTGTGTGCATTAGTGTTAGTATTCAATTAATAACAAAACATATTAAATACTCGTACGTTTATAATAATTATAAATTTTCATTAGACTTTTAAAATAAGGCATTTCATAATCGTGGATGGCCTACTATTAAAACATCAATTTAATTGCTCTTAATGACAACTTATTTGGATTACACTTGTTGAAACAACGTTCCAATAGCTCAGTGTCTTTCAAAATGTGTCAAGGAATAATGTTAAAAAACCGTTTCTACAGCGATCTAAAATAAATATTTTTTATCCCTATTGCTAATCATTTTGAAATTGAATTATCAGATGTTATGTTTTAAAATTATGATATTTGATATCCTATGTAAATATATTTCGGATGTTGCAGCAATTTCGGGACTTATAATAGCTGTCGATGCCAGTAGCAGAGTGTCATATGTTTACCTCATAATCTTGAAACTATCGCATCAGCAGGGACGACCATTTTATCATGAAATCGAACTAATGTTATTTACTTCTGCCACAAAGTATGACCTATCAATAGTGACCCAATATCAATGCAAGGTGCAAAGTATGGTCTATCAACATTGTCACAATAGCAGTGCAAGGCAAATCGCAAAGTGACATCTACACGTTTAGGATGTACAGAAATCAAAAAGAATACAGAACGTACAGCATTGCAATTAAATAATTTCTTTGCACATTCACTTTTCTAGTTCGGATTTTGAAGACAGTTTAAGGACACATACAATTGAATAATTTATTTCTCGTACCAATTAACAAAATATACTTAATTTCAAGGAAAATGTGTATAAAATTTTAATATGAAATATTTTTATGAAGTTTATTTTGAAATTTTAAACTAAAATACATTATTTAATATAAATGTCTGATTTTTCATATTTTCAACTGTTCGTAGATGTCAAGTTTTCATATCGTCAAACCTTCAATGTGAAATAAGTCATTGCTAAATGTATACTCTCACACTGTCAATTGGAAATACGAGTCAGTATTTATTCCAACTGTGAAGATACTTCTTAACAGTATGTTGAATCCATCAACATATCAAATTCTTCTTTTTTTAAAAAAAATATACGAGTTAGAGAAGACAGGTTGTCTGCAGTCAGCCACAGCGTAAACTGTTTGCTGCATCACTTCATCACAGACCAGGTCCACCACGTCGATTGATAACGTTCTCGATTCATAAATAATTATTATTAAGAGGACAGTTTTAAAATGAGAAAAAATGACTGTCTGATATTGCAAAAAGTTTATAAAATATACTTTTCTCAAGAGTATTCTGAAAATCGTAAAGTATCTGCAAATTGTTGCAGGTAACATGAAAACCTTACGAAACATAATTTACCTTTGGTGTACGCGTATTTTGTAGAAAATTATGCTAATGGTTTACTTCTATTGAATTTTATAATTATTTCATTTGCTAGTATTGTCTTGTTGATTTGTACGAGAACTATCGTTTAATTCCACCGCTTTCGTTTTTGCGAAATTAATTTCAATTACTCTCAGACTTCTTACAAACTTCTTCAAAGATCCCATAAAATCAAGTGTGCTTTCAAAATTCTACTTTCAATCAATGCAACTTTTAATAATTAGGATAATTATTAATTAATAATTAAATGGATAATTAAAATAATTATTACTTGATATAATATTAATAAAGTGTAGTATATTTTAAAATCGAAACAAAATGTATTAGGTGAATATTGATGTAGAGAAGTTTAAAAACAAATTGCATTACCTTTCACATCATTTTCTCAAATGGGAGCTATTCCGAAGCAAGAGTTTAGGACTTAATTAGTAGGTAGTTAGTGAATGAATCAGGAAAAATGTTTCAGGATAAATAGGCTTTTGAAGGCTTTCAGTGCAATTTGTTTCTTCGTGGCATTTCCATCTCGCACAAGGAGGCTGTGAGTAATCGACAGCACGTCCATCTCATCCCCAAAGAGGCAGCATACCATTTATTTGTCGCCCTCGTCAATTCAGAGATCCATGATTTACGACTTGCTCTATCAAAGCGTGTATAAACACGCGTCGCGTGGGAGTGTGCGGCTTCCGCCGCGCGTGTGCACTGTGACACGCGCAGTTTGTACGTGACTTGGGGCGCGAAGCACGCATTTCGCCCAAGTCGGCCGGTGGTAAATGAAGCGAGGGAGCGAATCGAAAATAGAGAAACAAGTTCGACCATGAACTATTTGAATAAAACGTTAGTCACAGTTGGTCGGTATCTCGAAATATTACCCCGACGAAACAAAACAAAACAAAACTAAATGAAACTAAACCAAACCAAAGTAACCCAAATCAAATTTAATTAAACCAAATCAAATTAAATTAAACCAAATCAAATTAAATTAAACCAAATCAAATTAAATTAAACCAAATCAAATTAAATTAAACCAAATCAAATTAAATTAAACCAAATCAAATTAAATTAAACCAAATCAAATTAAATTAAACCAAATCAAATTAAATTAAACCAAATCAAATTAAACCAAATCAAATTAAACCAAATCAAATTAAACCAAATCAAATTAAACCAAATCAAATTAAACCAAATCAAATTAAACCAAATCAAATTAAACCAAATCAAATTAAACCAAATCAAATTAAACCAAATCAAGTTAAACCAAATCAAATTAAACCAAATCAAATTAAACCAAATCAAATTAAACCAAATCAAATTAAACTAAATCAAATCAAATTAAACTAAATCAAATCAAATCAAATCAAACCACATCAAATTAAACCAAAAAAAAATAAACCAAACCAAACTAAACCAAACCAAGCCAAACCCAACTAATCTAAACCAATTCAAATCAAAAAAGTAAACCTAGATTATTCCATTGCACTTACCCTTAAGGGACGTTCTTTTAGACCAGTCACTGAAAATGCCTCGCAGACAAATCGCACATCACTCCCTCTTGAAATAACAACCACACGCAATGCTCCTATAAATTTTATTGAGTTACCATCATCTAATGTAACAGAATCGCAGCAGCGGCGGCGGCGGCGGCTGTGGGGGCGTCAGCGCAACGCAGGGGGCGGGAGGGTGGGGGAGGCTGGGGTGGGGAGGGAGGGGCGCAGCGTTCAGCCGCGGCGGGGGTGGGTGTCAGGGGCGGGGGCGGGGGCGGCGCGGACGGGCCGTGCGGCGTCCGCCGCGCCCCGGCGCTCCGCCTCGTCCGATCCGTCCGCGTCGGCCGGAGCGGCGTCGTCCTCTTGCGCTTCGTCCGCCGAGTCGCCGCCCGCGGCGTCGTGTCGCTGCTGCTGCTGCGGCGGCGGCGGAGGCGGCGGCGGCAGCTCTGCGGCCACACAAAGCAGCCGCTCAGGCGTCTGCGGGGTCCACACACAATAACGCACAGGCTTTAACTACTTTAGGTGGCGCAACGCTGCGGAGGCGCGCGGGACGGCTGGGTCAAGACCGTCCGTCTTTTTTTTTTTTTGGTCAGATTGCATGCAATACAAGAAAATATAATACAGATTTCACCAAAGTAGTAGTGAATAAGAGCATTCTTTGGGCCGGTATTTCACTATTTCACTGAATTACGACATATAGAATAAAAGCCATAAAATATAACAATACTCGTATAGTTATTGTTATTCAATGTGTAGGCGTTTAACTTTCACTCGGCGATGATTGAAAGCCCCCTTTCAATCTATTTCAAGAATCTAGTTGCATTCAGTGGAAGGGCAATAAGCATAAAATGCTATCTACTTGGCTGTCCGTGAGACGCCGCGTCCTAGGCACAGGTGCCGAAGTTTCGGCCGCCATTCGGCGAATACATTTCGCCCTGCGGACGGCATCTGTGCCGAGGACGCAGCGTTTCACGGCCAAGTAGATGCAGACACTGATCGGAGAGACAAAAATACATCAATCTTAATTTTCTATGAAAATTAAGAAATTTTATTCTAATTTCGAAAATTTCGTGAATGATGTTGATTAGTATCTATATTCACTAGATATAATTGAATATCAATATTTTATTATTTGATTTCTTCTTGTTCCTAGCTGAAGAAATTCAAGAAGGAAATTTTTTAAGAGCACAATGTAATTTAAATATTTACACTGTATTTAAATACTTTAAATATTATAGTTTTTATTATTATTGAACATTATTTTCAGATATAAACGAAAAGCCAAACTCTAATGATTAATGGGGTGCCTAAATAATAAAATTATTAATTTTAAAAGGCATTAACTTATTTTTACAAGTAATACTACGAGTTCATGTATGAATTGCCAAAAATACTTTTGTTTCAAAGAACAGTGCGCAGTTTCAGTAAAATGTATAGTCGACATCACATTTTCATGGCTTCTTTTCTGCTGTTTTTTGTTGTAACTTTATAAAGCACCTTTCATTTTTAATTTGTTGTAAAGGTACGGTGACCTAGCTCACATAGAAGAGTTCTATTGAAACTCTGTGTTCATGTCGGAAAGAAAAAAGCCTGCGAGGGAATCCTTTCCACGAAGAGATCGTCATTAAAATTGCGTTATTTCAACGAGCCCAATTAAAAATTTTCCGAGTTCCGCACAGCTTGTTTCGTTATTCTCTTTACTCCGCACCTTGCCTGAATGCGTAGTACATTCTGGGAGACAACGACGTCAACAACATTCAGGAGCAGAGGTGAATGTGCATGCATAATAATAAATTGTAGGATCTAACTACTGCTGTGTTATTTTAAAGTAATTCATGCACTTTAAATCATATTGCTTGAACTCAAAATGAAGTTCTTGCTGGGTCCAAGAAAACAGATATTTATTCTCAGAATTATTCAATCTTCATGGAAAGAGAAAGCTAGTGCATTACAATACTGAAATATATGTAAAACTCATCAAAACAAAAGTCAGATAATCCTCTTATTGAAGTCTGTAGGCGAAAACAATTTCCAGCATATTTTAGTTTTCAATATTTATCTCTGCAGACATTCAAATACATTGCTTTGTTTTATTCAGAACGCATTGTTCATTTACAGCCAACAACCTTTTGAAAATAATAAAACACATGAACCTGCCATAAACCCACGACGCATGGCGAACATCGCCCCCTGTCGAAACCAGCGACACCTGGTCAATTTCGACACAGCGTTGACGAGCGCGGGGTGGTGACATGACAAAACCTACCTTTCGAAATTGTCAAAATCAAGCCTGTTTCCTGTAAATTTAAGTAATCATCTTAATTTGAGAATTTATAAAATAAGTTATATGTGACAATTACTTTTGAAATAATCGTCAGGAAAACATTAACACAAATGTTAATCTCCTAATTATAATGCTGTCCAGGAACTTTATATGTGGCAAAAAATTTATTATACAATGAGAGAATAAAATATTTTATTTTTTATTGATACGTTATTGCTTGTCATTGCTTTCGATTCGGATCTCGATATTCACTGCATAACTTATCTGGATCGAGAGGATCATGGTGACGAGGGAAATAGGAAAACAGTTGAATGTTGCTACATGTTCTCTTACGCAGGGAATTATAAAAGGGAACTATGGGGTGGAAAAATTGAATGACAAACCGAGTCAAAATAACAACTAGTTAATTAGTAAATTAGTATATCTAAATTATTAAAATTACGTAAAAAATAAAATTTACTACGGGCGTTAACTGGTTGTAATGATTTTGGGCCAAAGGGTCTCAGGCATTTGGTTCCGCTCGATTATCAGAACTCTTATAACGCCCTTGGAGCGTAAGTAACTACAGTTGTATCATCTAAGCTTAATAACACAAAAGGAAGTTGTTATATTACATTCAAAACGTCATATCAGATTCACATTATACAGTGAAATCTAATGTGATCATGTGATCTTAATCGCTCATTCATTCGTTTGTTCATGTACTAAATCAAATAATATTTCATGAAGAGTGGTTTTACAAGTATTAGATATCTAAACATTTCTAAAATGCTTACAAATAATATGTTGTACCATTGACGTGAGATCAGTGTTCAGTAATGAAGAATATTCTTTAATGCAGTTTAGATAAGTCTTTCTAAGGCTGAAATTAAGACGAAAGTAACTTAAGTACCTGTTAAGAACGTACGAAGTAATCAAGTGAAATTCTGATAATAAATTACTACTATTAACGACACAATAACGCAATAATGTAGCAAAATAACAAGCGAGGTGGAAAGTTAGCATGAACTACGAGTGAAGCTCGTAGAGACTCGCAGCGCAGACAGACTCATAACGCCGGTCAATAATCCACGCAATTTCCTGCTCGTAATCACTTTGCGCAGGGAAACGAAAATATTTCTCACTTACAGCGCTCAATTTCACACTATTTTCCCTCTAATCTAATCGTATGTCCGTTATTCACGAAATTACAAAAAAAAAATATTACATCGTTCCGGCCTTCACAAATGCTTTACATTTCTTCTCATTACCTAAGAATTTTCCGAAACTAAATAACATGGCTCGGAGTGCCTCATGGCATCGAAAAACGTGAATCAAAATTTGAAGGTGATAATAACAATAATAGTAACAATAACAATAATAATATTGAAAGAATAGTAACTTGAAGAATCAATGAAAGTAATAGCTGATTTATATGTTGTAATGTACACAAAGCTCGTGAGCCCCCAGTCTAAGAAAGACAGAGAGTAGATGTGGCCAGGCACTTATAGGTCCAGGGCGAAATTATCTTGGAGTTACGTAGAGTTCGAATCCGAAAGCCTAGCCCAGGGTGCTGCCTCCGCAGTCAAGGGCGAGTTTTAGGTTGCCCTGCCCGCGCCACTGACCAGTAATCCTGCCATGGTAGCGTCTGGCTCCGCGACGGTTCTCCACCAGGCGCCTGCTATAACTAAAGGGGATCCCGCGCACCACGCGCCACACTTCTCGGGTTAGTTCGCCATCACATACCACGGTCAGAGTCGCTCGTGACGACGTATGGAAAGCTTCTGCCACTCTCGAAATTTCGAGACGTTTAATCAGCTATTTCCCCCTCGACAGACAGTATGCTACGCACCCCGTCTTTAGCTATACGTAATGTTTTTTTTGTATTTATCATTTTGTGTTAAGAATGTTGAACAGTCCCGTTTTCGTTCTGATGATAAATTAAATCCAAATGTATTTTATCAACAAATGTTAAGAAATGAGCTTTGGTTTTTCTTAACATGAAGCCAAGGGTATATTCAGCGCACTGCTGAGACATAAGATTCCTTACAATATTAATGTTCTAATTGCCTTCTGTCTTTGAACAGTCACGCACTGATACTGCCTCACTGTCTACTAGGTCCGCGTAGTATGGCTGGTTTCTTGTTTTGTTTAAGTTGCTCGGTAAGTTCGGTTGAATAAGGTTTGTGCTCGAAAATAATCACGAACGTGACTAACATTACATCATGACTAACAATGCATAAAGTAGTTCTTCAGATGATCATAGTGTCTTGGAGTATTACACTGCAGTTTTTCTGAACCTTTGAGAGACTTAAAGAGTGTACTTACTAGGCTGTCCGGGTGACGCCGCGTCCATGGCGAAGGTGCCGACGTTTCGGTCGCCCTAAGCAAGGTCGCAGAATGGCGACCGAAACGTCGGCACCTTCGCCATGGACGCGGCGTCACCCGGACAGCCTAGTAAGTACTGACTCCGGCCGCGGAAGCCTACGCTCAGACTTAAAGAGACAGACGAAAATTGTCTCATGCCATTAAAAAAATGTTATGAGAATGAGTAAATTACAATACTTTGAAACAGATTTTGTCAGATTGGGAATATCAAGAAGAAAGACATGAAGTAAATCGTGTAATTGAACGTCAAACATGCTTCATTATTTTTACGTCCAGCCGTATCTTCTATGAAAATACGCTGGCGCAATCGCTTGTGTGTTTTAGTGGCAACATAAATATTATACTTTTGGGGCAGTCTCAAAAATGAACGTTTCAAATAAATGATGAAGCAATCTCAACTCGCACGAAAAACAATAAAACTACGAAATTTTGCATTGAGAGATTAAATACGTAAAGTGTATAAATTTTCCCGTATAAGGAATTGCTTACTTCAATTAGCTAAATGGATTACAACAACCAGTTTTAACAAAAGATTCATTTCATTTCAGTACTTCATTTTATTAGTTATTTCAAATAAAATGATTATTACTCAATGATTATCAAAGTCGGATATAGTTAATTTATTTAACGAGAAATTACATTTTCTAATCTTGTTTACTTTGTGTTTCATCATGAACACTGTGTCTTCCCAGTGTCTTCCGCTCCATCGTTTTTCGCTGCCCAGCCTTCTTCTCGAATTTCGTTGAGAATGATCCATAGCCCTCCGGTTTCATTCCCACAATTCTCCCTCGCACAAGAGACCAAAGAGAAGGAAAGGCTGACCCAAGAACGTTATTCGTTTTTCAGGCAGCTTTCGTGAATCTAAGCTCTCTTCCTAAATTTTTAATTTCTTGTTTTCTCATGTTCAATTATACTTTTGAAGTAAAGGGTGGAAAATATGTGTAACACGCTCTTATGTCATAAAAATTGTAAACTTTTACAAGACATTCTTTGGAAATTATTCTTTGCCTTTGTCGTATCATTTGTTCTAATAAGCAAATATTGTACAGAAACAAACAAGTCAAAAGTTTCTTTTTTGTCTAACTGAACTGAGAAAGATTGATTTGAAATGAAAAAAGAGTAGGAGTTGAAATTCCATGTAAAGCGATGAAAAACTCATACAACAAAGTTGCAGTGTTTTGATTATAGTAAACATTAGATTATTGTAAATTACTGAATAGTTTTTTTCTACATTCAGTAAATCTCAAGAATTTCATTTTTAACTTGGCAAACAATTTGTCAATCATTTCATAAATATTTCAAGCCAACGCATTGAATTCAGCTTAAATGAACAGAGAATTCAGCTTAAACGTAATGAATCGAGAACTAATAAACAATTAAAGAACACACCAAATAAGAGATTTTCTAGATGTACGTTATTGCGAACGCCAACCTCTGCCTTTTCCATGACTATTTCAACGCGAGAAAATAGCTGCGTTTTCGATCTTGCGGGGTAATCCCAGTTGAGCCTTTCGTGCTTACGTGGATTTTTTTCCCGTTCGACTCGCCGGTGGCTGGGATGAACAAACGCACCTCAGTCGCTCATCACGGCCTCCCCCGCCGCCAAGGTACAAGGGGTGAAGAGGCCTGGGGGTGGGGGTGGGGGAGCGAGAGGTAGGAGGCCGCGTTAAATACCCGACGACAGCGAAACGACGCACTCCAAAAAGTTGATGAAACGCCTCGTTCTCTGCCGATGGGTCGGCCGTGTGGGCGAGGTCGAATCGAGCCTCTTTCTGATGGGTTTTCCGCTTCCGCCCGTTCGTGCGAGGCGGGTGCTTTGCCGCTTTAACCCTACCCTCCACGTGTTATAGTAATAATCTTCACAAGCACGGTGTGTAACGGTATCGGGATTTTATGATGGCGTTTGTGTTCGCTATTGATTTTCTTCGGTAATTTTAAAGCGAGTTGCACGTTCGTTTTTGTGGGATGTGAGGCATAAACTTTGATGGATTGAACAACGAGCACGGATCATTTGTGTTTCAATTTTAAATTAATTCCGCGAAAAAGCAATGGTGACCTCACATATTTATCTTAATAACACGGTTAACTATTGTTGCACCTACAGAAAATTTTGCTTAAAGCTAGTCTTTTGCACGGTGTCGTAATTTATTATGCGCAACGCACGTAATATTTTGTTATAATTGATTTCAAGTCGTCGAAATGTTCATAACTCCTCTACCTTCGTATATCATGTAGTAAGTAGTATGCAGTTTTCAAGCGAGTTGTCTAGTAACTTCAACTAAGAGTTTTAGCGAACTTCCAAGGAATAATAAATTGCTATTTTTCAGCATGGACAAAAATCGTTACTTATTCCCATTAATTTTCCACGTTGTTCATGACAACCGTCGTCTCTCTTTTTTTGCCGACTTTGGGATCTTTCAACATATCCCGTCAGTCAAGAGCTTAGAGATTGTCCCATCTGAAGCGGTTTTCCGCTTGGTTAGATACCTGAAGGAGAAAACCCTGCAAAGCGACATATTAGGCGGGTGCCGGATTTCACGTTCCAGCAGGAGGGAAACCTCCCGGCCAGAACGTGCACTACATCACGGGCACCTTCGATTCTAAAGGTCCTTCACCACTTTTAGCACTAAACCAGGTTGTCAATACACTCATGGGACTACAGACCAATGAAATTGACGCGCCTAGAAAGACAAAATACTTTCTTACTTATTCCTCTGACGAGCGTGATTGTTGCATCTGGTGAGTCGAAACGTTCGTAGAATCCCTGAGAGACATGACACTATACACACACATAATTCCAATGTTACCTGCATAAAGTCATCTTATAATTGTCAGTTAACACAGAAATCACTTCTCAGTTTTCGTTGCCAACACCTCCGGAGGGATATGTTACACGAAGAAGAAGGTGAGGACGTTGAAGTCTGGGCAGTGGGTTAGCACCCAAGATTATATTTTTGAGTGTCAACGCCATAAAAAAGAGGCATTGCAGTTCAATCATAACATTGTTAAAATTGAAATTCTAAATATATTCAATTCTAATACACACAAATAACATGTAAATGCTTAATCTTATTTTGAAGAATGTTTTCAAAAACAAAAAAATTAAAGACTTAATTTACAAAAAAAAATTTGGTGCAAGCAGCACAATTTTTTTGTAATACCCGAAACGAAAACCACTTGTCACCATGCATCATATCATACGCCCTAAATCTTCAAGCAAATATTCTAAGTACGTAAAACTTAACAGTTAGCAATCCAACGTCTAATTGTATTTGAAACCAGTGAAGTATGAATGATATCTGAAAGCCAAATGCTGAGCAGATAATATTGAAGTTAACCTACGGCAAAGGAGGAGGTTTTCAGGGCTGTTATTGTAACCATCTTTTCATTCATGTGTTCAACTTTATGGGGAAACGATTATACTTCAGCCCTTCGTGGACAGTCGACTGGATCTTGTCATCAGGAAAGAGACCAACGCAATAATGGGAACAACGGTCCCCCTTTTTCGCCCCCAAAAAATCCACGATTTCAACCAGGTTTGAACCCGCGATTGGCTGCGATACCACAGCAGGAACACGACTTTGCAACATGACCGAGAGGTCCTAGGGTTCGAGTCCCGACAATGAAGGATTATCGGCACTAACTACATACAGGGGGTGGATTCAACGACTGTGTAGAAGGGAATTCTAACGTCCAGCTTCTCTGATCGGTTGTTTACGGTCAACATCCCGCGAAAGCCATAACCGTACATAACAGCCCATGGGTCGATCATTTCTTCACTACTCTTAATACCATCTCTCCCCGTACTCTTAGGTGCACCACATTATCATGCGTGTCAGGAGATCAGTTGGGAGCTTGGGGTTTGTCACGAGTGGAGCGAAAACCCCGGAAGGGAGATACTTAGATGGGGGAAATCTCTCATGCCGATAGGAGAATAAAACATTACATTACTACTACACTAAAGGGACATAAGGGATCAGTAGTTACCTCGCAACGAAACAACACTCACTCATTCAAACCCAGTTATTGAATTGAATTATTGAATTAATGCCTTATTTTACGTGGCGAGACTCAGTCCATCAGGCCCGCTCTTCCGTCTGACCACGCAAATTTCGTTACGCTCCTTTCACCAACTAGCGTAGGAAGGAGGTATTTCTTGGGCGAGAAACAGGCGATTTGAATTTAGCTCAGAGGCGTCATTTAGGCTTGAGTATCTTTCACATGCAAGTAAATCTACGAACATGGGACAGCCGGCTTTACTTCCCCTCCGAAGGAAGGCGTACGAAGGATTTTTGCGCCCTTAAAAAATCCACGTCTTCGATCGGTTTTGAACCCGCCAACTTGGGTACAACAGTCCGGTACGCTAACATCGTCGCGCGCATGGCACATGGCAGTCTTCAGAATTCCACTATTCTAAACTTCCGAACCTGCCCGACTGGGCGTCGAACCCGCAGAGCGCCCCTCACCTCTGAGCGGCACGATGGTCCAGGGCCCCTCGAGCGCCAGGCTGCGCCGGCTGCGTCGCCCCAGGCGCGGCCCGAACCACATGCCGTCGTTGTCGCCGCCGCCGCCGAGGTCTCCGCCGCCGCCGTTGCCGCCCGCGCCGCCGCCGCCGCCCACGGCGCGCCGCGCCAGCTCGGGGGCGCCGGCGTCCATGAGCAGTAGGGCGGCGGCGGCGGGCAGCGGCGCGGCCCCCAGGCGGAAGCGGCCGGCCCCCGCCGCCCCCGGCTCGCCCGCCGGCGCCGCCGCCGCCCCCGCGGGGCCCGACCGGCCCACGCGCGGGAACGGGATCAGCCCCTGGCGCTTGCCCTCTGCAGCAGCAACAACACGCGCAGCCGCCGATTAATCTCGAAGCAGGGGACAGACTAAAAATGCTGAAAGCCTGAACGTATACAGTTAAGTTAATTTTAAAAAAAACACTGTCGTCTTCTTTCAATTTGACGGACAAATGTTTCTTATCTCATTTTGCTGAGAAACGTTCGACATTCGTTCGAACTGAGATTCGTTCCTCTACGCTGTTTATGGTAGATTTGTGTTCTTCAACAAGAAAAGATTGTAGTACTGAAGTGTCAGTCTACACGGTGAGGATAGTTCTATTGGATGTAAAGTATTGCCGAAGTAAAATACTACTTAAGACAAAAACGGAAATGGGTGAATTGATGGCATTGGAGTGCGTATTACGAAACATCTGTTGAGGCGCGCGGCGCTATGATCGCTCCCGACCTCGCTTGCCGTCCGCTAGAGTGACGTTTACTCGCTGTTTGAAAATGACACTAATGATCTCTCTAGTTTTCAATAGGGTTTCTAGACTTCTTTAATGCGCACAAAACCCCTGCAACGTATGGCTAGTGACGAAATTGTAAAGTAACAAAAAACACTTCCTAAAGGACTTCATGTTTTTAGAGCCAAATACGGAAAGGAATTATTTTTTACCAATATTATGTGAAACTTGCTAGTGATCTGAACCGACTCACGCTTTAAATTGAAAATTATTATGAAAATAAACTATAACCTTTAGAATTTTAAAAATTAATATTAAAATATTTTAAACTACATAATAACTACAGATCGTGATGATGAATGTCCAATGTAAAGAATAAACCGCTGCCCAATCTTTCACATGAGCTCTTCATGATTATTTTTGTTGTTGTAGAAAAGCGTTTCAAGTGACATTTTATCACGAATGCTAGGCGCACTGGAGCATTTTTTTCTCTCGTGCGTTCGTTTTAGAATGCATTATGGATAATGGGATCTGTGATCTTCAGTGATAAACTGTCGTAACTGAATATATTAGTGGATTCCAACAAAGTTGGCCAACTGAAGAAACGGCGCATCAGTCATTATACTGTCTGCAAAATCAAAAAATGTTCGAGGAAGTGAATTATTTTTGCAACAACGATGATTTTGGATTAGATCATTCGGATCTTAAAATGTCGTTTGTATTACGTAGTTTCTCTTAAAAAAGGAATCTTAAAAATTGTAAGCATCTACATTGTTTCAAAATGAATATTTCAAATATGAGACATTAAATTATCAACGTTCATTAAATACTTCCACAATCTCGCTATTCTTCTCACTTACTAGTGAGAGTGTGCTTACTAGTAAGAGTAAGTACACTCTTACTAGTGCGGTTAATAAATACAGCGAAAATCTGATGAACCCCGGCTGTGCTAGGAATCTAGCATTGCACTGGTTTCCTACATGATACTTCAGCCCCCAGAAAGTGTGACGTCAGCCAACCATGCGACCGAGCTCCTCACATTCGGCATTCGGCGAGTAGCGAGCGATTTCCGATAAGTGAGAATGCTTTGCTATCTGCCACGGATCATATACCATTTTTCTATTACACACATTCTCACATTTCGAGAAGCTCTGAATCTATAAGTATGATGACTCCTAGATGTCGCTGCCTCCTTTACGTGCTGTCGCTGAAAACGTCAAGCTAACCAGAAATATCAAGCATTCATTTTAAGCACGCAGATCTTCTCGGAATAAATATTACATACATCTAGAAGATATAGAGGGTTCAAATATTATATTGTTTTGCCAATTACCATGTGGTATGTTATTTCATATAACGAAATTACACATTTACTGTAATTGGTAGGCAACGTATCATGCACAATTGCACATAAGACAAGAGCACGAACAATATTTGCGTCAGATCGCATGACGTAACCTGACAAATAATAGTGCACGATTAATGGAAAATTGTGTATTGCACCTTCGTTATAAGAAATTTTTCACTGCGTATTAATTGAAAAGAAGTGATTTTAAACTCTCGTAGAAGTTTACCAAACCATATCCTAGAATATTGTAACATTTGTTTTGAGACACCTCCAGATTTCAGTTCAGGATCCGCCGACCTCCCGTAGTAGAGCTACTATTTCACTCGATTTGCACCATCGGATGCCAAAATTCTGTTTATAATCCCATCCTCTACACACATGTGGAATTGGCTCGAACCTGAGTCCCACAAAATGAAATTTGTAAAATTTACAAAACCCTCTCCTATCAAATTAGTTCGTTTAAATTCAGCCTACAGATACAACATTCACTCGAGCACGGAATGTGAGTGGGAATGATCCCTCTGTAAGTGCGCACGTAGTGTCAGATCCACATGAATTCACCATTTCATCCTCAATGGAGTGGATTAGGAAATGAAAACTTGGCCTTCGTGAGAGAAGTATCTAAAACTACTTTGTCTTCCAAAGAAGGTAAGACAAATTTTGGTAAATTAGAGCGATCAAATTCGTTTGGCAATTTGGCGATTGGTCGTCAGAATTCGTGGCATGGACTGTTTCACAAAATTGTTTACAAACCATCATAAGATGACCCATAGTGTAGTGGCCAGTATACCGGCCTTTTGCCGTTAAGGTATGCAACCTCAGACACTCCATTTGCAGTTTGTGGAGAAGAAAACGAATTTCCATGGTATATACCAATGAATCTAATCATTGAATTGTCTCTAACTTAGCTTCTTCATTTTTACCATCATCACATTATGTCTTTATCATATTATTTACCTGATATGAACCGATATTCTGGTAGAGAGAATCGACTTGAATGAATGTACATTCTCCGTTTCTCTATGTCTCCGAGATTCTTTCAATGATATTAAGTGTGACTAGTGTTGTCTCATCTGTTGGGAATGAATTTATCCCCAAAAAACGAATACCCTCCATTCAGGAGTAGTAATTAATTCGGAATGAGTGGTGAGGAGGACAATGAAGTAGGTAATATACGAGTAACCTACGTCGTGAATCTCTAGAATATATATTTTCACTCCTATTATTCACATATGCATAGATATCATAAGACAATTGTAATAAATTAATTTTATCATAATTAATAGTTTAATTAATATAATTTCTATTAATGTTGATGCATAAAAATTGTGTGTGTGCGTGCGTGCGTGAGGGGGGCAGGTCGAGTGAACAAGGCGGAACAGGGGAAGTGATCTAGAAGAGCAGGAGTGGGCGACAGCAGCAGTAGGAGAAGGAGGAGGAGAGCGGTTAAGCCTATTCTATACATAATTGATATAAACACCTGAGCATCGCCGCATAATCCGCTAGTTGGTTCAATAAATATAAGTATAAGAATACGTAGGGTTAGGATTTTTATGATTTGTCACATTTACATGTGGCAACCATGATTTCTTCATAGTGTACAGTTTACACAGAAAAATATGTTACTGAATTAAAACATCGTATTACGTGAACCCGTATTTTTGCAACTTTCACAATTTTTAAAAGCTTAACCATTTACCGGTCTTATTAGTAATAAACAAGCTTCTTTAAATCATACACTTGCATATATTTTATGTAAACTAAAGTAAATTTACAATCACAGTTTGAAAGAGTATCATCACGCCGATTCAGAAAACTAAAAAAATAACGTCCTGACTAGTGAACTTTTACTGTCGGTAGAATATTTTAGTTCATGTTCTACTCGTGTGCAGTTGCTGTTCGGTGCGGATTACAGAGGGAATATCGCAAATGGATTGCGCCGCGCAACTGACTCGTAACTTCGTGGATCAGGTACTCGTACAATAGGAAAACGCAGGAAGAGTGTGCGTATTCTATTCTTTCAACTGTCTACTAGTTCTCACTTTGTTATCGCAGATGGTCAATCCCGTTCAAAGAAAGACGCCAAAAGCATTCTGCATGGACAACAATGTGGTGTAGAGGTTCTGCAGCAACAATAGACAACTTCTTACATTTGTTGTTCTTAATAGTTATCACCCCCCGCGCAAACAATTATTAAACAGCTACGGATGATTTTCATTATATCATAAAGGCATCTTTTTTTTTTTTTTTTTTCATTTTTTGGTAGTTATGAAATTTCTAATCCTACATGTGACGTCGATTGCGAAAACAGGATGTGAAAGTTATTTATCAATATGTAAATTAAAACGTTAAAATGTATGAACCCCTAATCTTCAAAATATGAATACGAGTTTCATCCGATTGTGATAAAATGAATTAAATATACACTAGTGTATTTCCCTGCACTGTAGTTCAGATATTTAAAGTTGAACGCTTGATGACTGTAGTTAGGTCGGAAAAGTTTTATTTGTAAACGAAACATTTTGGAATATGTAGGCAAAATTATAGGTGTTGTGGTGCGTTATCGTTGGCATTTCTAATGAAATAATTATATTGCGTCGTCATTGCCAACAATATTATTTATTACAAGAATCATCAGTTTGATGATGATGGCTAAGCCATCGAAAGCTGCTCTTGTAATAAATAATATTGTTGGCAATGACGACGCATATAATTATATCATTAGACAAAATTAGCTGAAAACTTTCCATTAAATTATTTCGTCGACAATGCGTGTATAACGTTACTATTCAGAGGAATAACTTTTTTTGCTTTTTTATTATGTGTTTATGCTTCAGTTGATATCTTAATTTTCATCAAGTGCTCTGAACAATATGAAGAGAAAAAAGCACTCTTTTCGCACAAAAGGTCATTTATTACAGCACACGCGTGTGACGCTTCGCTTTGTAAACGAACTAATTTCCGTCCCAACCTGCCGGAAGAAAAACGGAATGAAAGAATCTGTGCCCACAAAAATGGAGACGTCATCTCCGACATTCGAATCTCACAAATGAAGCCAGAGAAACAGTCGAAGGAGATCTACTCAAAAGACGATAATTGCCCGGTGTGCTACTGGACGGTTATTACGGATCAGAAGAGTATAATTGCATTTCTTTTTATCATCAAAAATGCTTTTTTAAATTGAGGTAATTTTATAAAGCGCTATAATACTTTTTCTACATCGTTGTCTTCACAAAATTCTCAAAAACCGAACATCGGTGAATCACGTTCTGGTCACCCACGCGAAAATCGTGCACCTTTTGAGTTGATTAATGGAATGGATGTTCTTAAAACGGAACATTAGAGATATGCAACAAAATTCAAGGAACAGTTTCTTAATTTAAAATTTGTAAAGCAATTATTAACGTAAAAGGAAAAATGAAAATAATTTTGTCAATTCTTAATGGTAACTACAATACAGACAAAACACAATTGCACGTTGTGTGTCAGTAATCTAATGAAGTTTTATTTTTCTGACTTGATGAAGAGATTATAAATCCATATGTCCCATGTGAAAATAGAGTTTATATTAGTTTTCTCTCTCAAAAAGTATTTTTTTAAATGGAAAAAACATTCGCGCTCTTTTAGTTAAAACTGATTTATTAAATTGGGAATTTAAAATAATCACAAAGAAATCACAAGACGTATCTTCGATGAGAAAATTTGTTAAATAGCCTGATGTAACTAGAAGATAAGCGGAAGATCATGTTCTGCAAAATCATCAAAGCACTGCAGTATCCCAAGAAATGTTGACGAGTCACATTCTTATTTTGCATTTGAATAACTTGCACATACTTTCATATGTCTGTTGGTCACACACGGTTAGACCCGTTTCCACCCACCAATGAGGTGTCATTCGACGCGCTCGGTCTCCTAGTGGGGAACTGATGACTGATTTGCGAATTCGTCCAAAAGATTCTCAGAAATTTACAAAAACGTGCTTTTGCGGCTTTTAGCGCTGGGATCTAACGATACTCGTGCGAACCACGAGCCTCAGCCCCATGCTGTGATACAGCTGCGATGACAGTTACGTTGACGACAATTCTACGGCCCGGGGCACGTGCATAGACGATGAAAAACAGGTCGTTATTGTCTGGTGGCCGCTGTATACAGGTGCAGGGCATGGGACACTCGGAAGGAAAATGGGTGTCATCAGCGTTGCCACCCCGAACGATAATTATCGTTTTACAGGATAATTTTGTTATTTGTAGAATATGCGATAGTGTTAATGAGATAATCCTCTTTTGTAGGATCATTTATCAACCACAAAATGATATTATAATATAAATCTATAAAAGTGAATCGGTATGAGACGGTATGGTGGCTTCAAAATATACAAACTTTCTTTTATAAGCCGCCTCATAATACAAAGAGAGAACATACTATTCAAAACAACTCTTCTGGGAGCATTCGGATTCGTCAGTTTCTTGACTTCCCGGGAGACACCCCTTCCTAGGCCCTGGTCCAAGCGTTTCGGCCGCCATTTTGCGAGCTTCCCCGGGCGAAATGCATTTCGCCCGTCGTGAAGAACGTTGCAGAATGATGGCCGAAACATTGGGACCAGGGCCTAGGACGTGGCGTCTCCCGCGCAGCCAAACAGCTACTTATTCAGGCCGTGGAAACCAATGCTCTCCTTCGGATACGTTTTCTCTAACACCGAATTCTGAGGTGGGTAGTAGCTGGAAATAACATCCAAGAAGAAAAGTTGTAACTACACTTTTTTTGTATTTTTTATTTAATTGTAATTCTTCTACTACGTCCGAGGATGAAAAAAACAGACAACTGATTTTTAATATATAAAAATATTTTTAAAACAGTTTAAAGAGTCAGCAACAATGTATTCACTTAGTAGTTCCAATATTTATTTCGTATACGATAAAAAAGGGGAAATGGGCATTGAGGGAAACAATAAATAATGATATTGTGTACCTTCCGATGTTCGTATCTGCAAATATTCTAGAATCCATCTAATGATGAAGAGAAAAATCGAAAAAGTATGTAATATATATATATATATATATATATATATATATATATATATATATATATATTACAAGATGCAAAGTGATTCACTATTGGTCAGGAATGGCCTGAGAGGCGCCCCCTTGGAGGGGGGAAGGTTTTTGGTGATGAGAGAGTTTTGAGAGAATTTTAGGTGATGAATCTTAAGGAGTCAAACATAATACGGCAAGGATCTATTTAACATTTAACCTTTCAGGATTCATGATACAAACCATAAATAATAAAAAGTAAAAAACAGAGTCAACGCTTACGAAGAATTCTTCAGATCTATTTCCATCCCGTATTTGAACTCCACTTTATCTTCCTTTGAGGCGAGTTTGTTCACTTATGAATGAGAAAACATTTTTACTTTTGCAATTTCACTCAAATTCTATGAACTAAATGAACAAAGCATAATTTTTGGAGATTTGAAGAGGATACATAAGTCTGTATGTAGAACTTTGACACTGATTCTATTACGTGATACGAAGTGTAGAAGCATTAATAAATGTAACATGAAGGTTACTTACGAGGTGATGTTTTTTTTACTAGGATTTAGTAGGCTTACCATGTCATATGATACAGCAAAAGCCTAGGCAGTACAGATTGGCTTGACTCTTCTAGCAACAAGGTGCAGCATTGAACAAGCTTAGCACAATGCGACCCGTCACAACTTTGAATCTATCTGCTTCATTAACTGATGAGAAAGTAAGTGGGATGCATTGGTTAAGTATTATAGGAAAGAAGAATACAGAATTAATTGGTAATTTCATAAGCAATCTTGGACAGTGACGGAGCCTGCTTCATCTTTAGTTCTTATAAATATTGTATTACATAATTTCAAATAAAAATATGTTCAGTGTTAAGCTACTTATTATTCGCATAAATTACCCTCTTTTCAAAAGCTTGGGTGTGCAAGTGCACTCTCTCCTGGTATCCTTCGCTAAAAATACATTTGTACACACATCCTCAGTGTAGAATATACAAAATGTTACACAGGAAAGGAAATCTCTGATAAAGTGACTTGCTAAAAGCAACATCTCATTTACTACACTTCAATTCACTCTGTACAGTCATCCCTAAGTGTTACCTACACTGGTGCAGAGATGCCTTTGAGAAAGAAATTATTACGTGAATTTCTTGTCTGAGAAAATTCGAAGCCCGATTCCTGAAACTGAAGGTCGCGACCACTTCCACCAATGAAATGCAGACGGCCAGCATTTAATAACGGTCCCTTTCGTCGTGCCGCAGCTGATGCTCCTTTTTCAACGATGGTTCCAGAAAAAAGTACTGTGATCTACCAGCACGTGAAGAACCAAAATATCAAGTCAAGGAATTTAGAAGGCTTATTTTTTTACAGCAACGCTTTCTAAAATACAAAGAACAAATAAACTATAATTTTTACCTTTAATAATAATACTTCCTATAGGATTACAATGTTTTTCATAAATTTTGCAAAACGAATTTATTAAAAAAATATTTCATTAGAAAATAATTATTATTTGTTAATATTAATAAATATTATTATTTATTATTATTAATTATTATTTTTTATTAATAATAATTATTATTTTTTATTAATAATATTATTATTTATTAACATTAATTATTATTATTTATTAATAATAATTATTATCATCATCATCATCATCATCATGAAGGGAATCGTAGTATTTATCATATAAAAATATGTTTTTTTAATTCTGTCTTGCATCTTGCCTGGCACGGAATTCTTCCATCTCTAGTTTTAAAGAGATCTGTCCATATTTCAAAAGGAACACAAAAACCTTAACGTGATCGAGGCTGTCCTAGGGACATAAAATTCACCATAAAAACACCGTAAAAGTCCAATTGGAAAAGGAGTATTCGATCGCCTGACACGTGCCTTCCTTCTTTCACCGTCAATCGTCCCTAGCAATCTTCAACTTTCCCAGAGGACTTCGCGATGAACAAATATTGGAGAGCCTGCGCAGAAGCTCACGTTTTCAATGGGATAAACGTATTTTTTTTCATTTTTAACCAAAAATTAACAATCCGAGCAGTATCTCCAATAAAGTATTAATTTCAAGAGTTTGGCTTACACTTACAACTCCTGAAAATAAGTCAATCCACTAAGACGACGGTTCTTTACTAGTTAACCTGTTACAATTTTCCACGGCATTAATTTTTATTATACTCGTACATTCAAATACGAATTTATATTTCATTTAAAAACAATTTTCTCTTATGTTCTTCATGGAACATTATTCCCAATATACTATAATTTGAAATGCAGTTATGAGGGTTCTTTGGGAGGCATGAACTATTGAAGGCTAACCCGTGTTTCTGGAGAGTACTCACCTATCGGTGAAAAAAAAATAACATGGTCATAAGTATTTATGTTACTTACCGAGGTGCTGAAAATCTCATTTCTTTATTTAAGAAAACAAAACAAATAGATAAGCACTCTTTTTAGATGAAGACCTCTACATTATTCTGGAAGAGTTCTAGGAAAAAGTAATTTTTGTAGTTTCAATGCTCTTTCACGGTTGAAATTCTGAATTACTATACTACATTTCTGCCATAAAACGAATCGTTACAACTCAATAGTCTGATTGTGGATAATAAAACATAACTTTGTAATGAAACATCATTTTTATCGATGTTTCAATCAATTCCATTAGTACAACAATGATATCAATCGGGTAAATTTGTAAATAAGATGTCCAATAAACCGGAAAATATCAGAATGTAACGTTGAGCCGTTATTTAGCATATGAGACTAATATATGTGAATGGAATATTCGAATAATATTTTTTAAAGTCTTGATTCATATTCCTCGTTTACATTTTTTAATTCTTTCAACTTCATTTTTTATACATTTTCGTTTCTCGAATGCTATTTGAAAACATTTTTATTTTCTATCACCTTGCAACACACAATTAAATATCATGCTTATTTACGCACTAATATTTTACATTTGCGTGTCTTCACATTTTTCTTATTCTCGGTTTAGCGGACATAAGCAGACGTAAGTATAAATAATCCCGTTGAACCATCGTCTGATAGGTGAACCGATTTGACTTTGGAGATATTGCCGAACTTCCTTCTAGTACATCTTCTTTTGGACGAACGATAATCACATTAAATCATTTTCACATTGAAAATAAAAGAGTGAAAGCTAGAAAAACTATTGCTAGTGAGACAAAGGTAGTATTAAAAAATATGACCGGTACAGCAAAAATAACGTAACTACTTTTAATAAGTTACCAAACATTGGAAATTACGAGTGTAGATGGGGTAAATACTACACAGACAAAATTTCACTACTAAATGAGGCCTGAAATAGAAAAGTTTCCAATACTATAGTAATTTGATTGTTAAATTGATTTATTTTATCAATAATTTACGTTCCCAAATTCGGTCTCGCAAAATCAAACAATGCCGTTGAAGATACATTTAATTCAATTATCTGTCTATAAATGTTTATTAGTTAGCAGTACTGCGGATCAAATTGTCAAACCAGATGCATTATTCGCGGGGTACTTATTTATGCTATTTCGTTAATCAGCTGTCGCCATTGCGTTCATTTAACAATTTTCATCTTTCGGCAAACATCAGTTTCTTCCACTCGTCCCTTCCACAATAAGCACTGTTGTATCGGTCACATGAAATTACGAAACTCCAAAAGAGAACACTGGGCGGAGCGGGGAGAGTACAGGGACGTTCGGAGTAAGAGTCAGATTTACTCGCCACTGAGCATTTCATGTTTCGGGACGCGTCAACTACTTTGGCCATTAGTCCAGTGAGTGTAGTGTGTGTTGTAGCCAGGAGATTAAAGTGTTCCTTCCCTGCCCGAACGAAAGACCCGGCGCCTACCTATGTGTACGTTGTCTTCAGGAATTTCTCCCTTCAAGTGTCTCTCCCAAGAGCACCACCCCAGTCGGGATAAACTCTAAGTTACACCTTCATCTGCCTATAATAAGTAACCGAACAGAGCAGCCGACCACTACTCGTATATGTCTCCTCTAGATAATAGCCGAATTCAATCTGGCTACATAGCTAGTGTCGAAAATACGAGAAAGATTGTTGCTACTGCGCCATTTTAGCTAGATTTACTAGCCAGTGTTCGCAGATCTCATGTTTAAATGACATCTTAAGACCAGTGTAGACGTCTGTTTGCCCAGTACGTGTCGACAACGTTATTTATTTAGCCGTTTAACTTTTACCAGAGAAAAATATTTTACTAGAAGTGCTAAAACCTTATTATTTCCGGGCAAGTCAAATGCTATGCTAAATAGTCCCGTTATTGTAGTGAATGTGTTATCCCGGGAGGAGGCGATGACCCTCTCTCGCTGCACGGTGAGATCCGACTCCAACCTACTTGACGAGTATTTCCCCCTTCAGATATCTGCCGCAACAGGCCGAGGCCCCAACCGGGACGAGCTCGAGGCTCCCGACTCGCTTCCCGACACGCGTGGTAATACAGTGGCTGAAAGTGTACGAGTTGAATAAGAGGAGAGGATGGGACAAGGAAGGGGGAGGAAAGATCATGCGCGGTTCGTAGCACATTTGTTAGGGCACTGCTCCGGCATTCGCTGGTTCTGATTCGAGGTATCACGGAATACTACGGATCGGAGCAGCCGGCAGATAGAATTCTTCTTCAGACTGCGGATGAATCCGACCTAGCTGTTAATTGACGAAAATCCGTCTCCTTTGGGTCTCAAATCCCAATAATAATAATAATAATAATAATAATAATAATAATAATAATAATAATAATAATAATGATAATAATAATGATAATAATAATAATGATAATAATAATAATAATAATAATAATAATAATAATAATATAAAAAGTAATTAATAAAGTGAATTGACCCAATATTAATACATTATTGCATTTTTTTATCGAAACAGCTTCATTTGTGATATTTAATGGTATAACTCAATATACCTTCTTTCATTTGTACTTTTCACAAAAGGTTTATGAGACGTCGTAATTTAAACAGTCACTATAAAAGGAATTCTTTCGATAGAAAGACTGACAATTAACCCGCAAACGCGCAAGACTGACAATTAACCCGCAACTTTTCATTGAACTACCGTTGTTTCAGCAGAGGTTCTAGGGTTCGATCCAGACGATGGCGATTTTCCATCACTGGCTAGAAAGCTGGGTCGAATTCAGTCGCTATCAGATGGAGAAACCTAGCGGCCTGCTCCTCCGACCAATAATTTTCCATGGCTTCTCCAAACAGAACGTCTGTGGCCCGTTTGGTAGGGTACTGCTCCGGCATTCGCCTGGTAATGATCGGAGAAACCACGAAAAATTGCCGATCAGAGCAGCCGATCGCTGGAATTCGCCTCGAAACAATTGTGTGGTTGAATTCGACCTCGCTGAATATCTGATATCTATAATCCCCCGTCGACGGGGCTTGATCCCTAGAACCTCCCGGTGAGAGCCACCACAGAAACAGCAACCACGCTTACTCTTAGAGAAACTGGTCAGCCGGTCTCTTCCCGGCTGTGCAGTACGTATATCACATTCGACCTTAGATGTGCGTGTGATCAAAATACCACTCAGAGCGGATTTGCACATTTCAAATTGTATCTCTTTTTATTCAAGAGACCGTTCAATACTTTCAGGTCGAAATCGGACCGAAATATTTTGTATTGAAAAGTATTCACTATTTGTATGTGTTGAAAAAAAAAAATTAGCTGCCATCGCGCACTGGGAGTTACTGAAAAAAATGAAGAATGTGATCAGTTTTGACCACGCTGTTTTCCCTAACGCCATGGATAACTCTTGCTGCAGCGAACGACTTACGTAGCGATGTTATTACACTTTAGGGCCTCTATTAATCGGTTATGACTGACAGTTCGATTGGCGGAAAACAGTAGTTCATTTGGGAGAATATTGTGTCAGAGATGCACAAACCCAGTGGAAACGACGACTTGCGTCGTGAAAAGGGTGAAATTTTGGTATTTTTTCAATAACTTCCAGTGCGTGTCGGCAACTATTTTTTCGCAGCACATATAAATAGTGAATATCTGTCTATGTGTAAAAAAGGAAGCCAGATTTCGACTTGTGTCAGTTGAGAGGTCCCTTATTATAAGAAGGAAATATCATTTGTATGAGAGACTGATTTCCAAGAGGAAGTAAAATGCGCAGTTAATGAGGTGAACACCAATTATTATCGTGTCTGCAAGGAATACCTCATTTATTGCTAGAGCAAACATTTAAATACATTTTATTGCCATAAAATAGCATGATACCAAAATAAATGTATTCTGACCTACCTATGTCCGTTAACCTATCATAATCGGGAAAATACTTTCCGAGTCACCTTCCTATTTATTTTAGACGGTTCTACTTTCCAAAGAAAATAAACTTTCCATTTCTTCCAACCCGTTGATCCAATGCACGTGTGATGTAAAGTACCAGAAGTGAAGGATTCATCAAAAAACTGCAGGAGCGCTATAAATGTTCAGAAGCGAATAACCCAAGGACGCGCCGAGAATACGAAAAAGCAGTATGTCTCTCTACTGGCGTAACAAGTCGTGGAAAAGCTTCAGGTCTAAAGAAAAATGGCGTTCCCGCGCTTTCTTGCAGTCGCTATAAACATATTTCACTCTTACCTCCTGCATTGCTCTGAGACGCGATGCGCCTAGACGGGACCACGTTCTCAACGCGGAGAGAGTCGGGCGGGGCTCCACTGACGCGCCCTCGAGGGCCGAAGCAAGTGGGGCAAACATACCCGGGGGCTCCTCGAAAATATTACACAAAACACTTGTTAGCCGGCTAATGGGTGAACTGCCGAAAAGTAATTGGGCATGCATGCGATGCAATAAACAAAGCGTCTCAGCGTAAATTTGAAAAATTGTGAACGTGTGCGTTTTTACATGCGACGTACAATTTAGCCTGAACATTTAAATTGTGTTTGTTTGCAGAGGTATATCTATTTTTCAAGTTTACAAGTACTGCACTCCCTTCAACTCCATCTTACTGAGATAAGCGTATACAGTTTTAGAATACTTCTTTAATTTTTTAATGTATCTCACCCTTCCCAAAAAGAGTATTCAATGATTAAAAAAAGGTGCTAGTGTCATTTCTTGGTCAATGTTTCCTTAGCATAAAGACAAATAAAATACCACAAGCGGAAAGCGGTAGTTAAGGTGCCAACGTTACTTAAATAAAGTCAAATAAATGTGGCAAAATGTGGAACGATTAAATTCAAAAACGCCAAACATTTCCTAAATTACGTTTTCACACCAATATTTTACTTTTAAATATTCATCGTTTTTAACTTAAGCGTGGATATTCTTTAATCGTGCGAAAAAATTCAAAAGATGATACTCGAAGTTCGTGATTATAAATTTTGGGAGTAAAAAAATGTTCACAGTAAGTGAGTTACAAAATCATTTATTTAAATATATATGAAAACACCTGTAAATGCAATGAAACAAATAAAAACATAACTAATTAAACTGGATGTTGGTTCGATAGAAAGAAGTAATTAAGTTACTTGATCAAACACGTGCATGATGTACAAGTGTACAAGATGCAAAATGTACTTACAAGATTTGCTAGTGTGTTGAAAGATAAACATGCTCTGTAAGACGGCATTGTCTAGATACTTACCGGGCGCAAACTCCCAAGTCAAATCACCAGATCTACCGACTCGTGGAAATGGGAAGAGGCCTGCCTGCCTCTTTGATTCTGCAATGAACAACCAATAATCACAACACGACCCTGTCAGAAATAGTTTCACCATTAATGTCTCTTCCTGTATTAAACATTAGACTCGTGGCTAGCCCTTGGTCGGCGTGCTCGCTTTCCAATATGCAGCCACGAGTTCGATTCCCAGTAGGTAAGATGATGGTGAGAGTTAAACTTCCAATGCCCCGGTATATGTTACGGAGTGACGATGAGAAAATCACTTCTCAGATTGAGAAGACCGGAATAAGGCATGGAGATGTCCGTGCTAACCACACGTACCCCCTTTACCCCGTGGCCGCGAGGCAAGGACGTCGCCGGTAGGCCTGAGCCCGTTCACAGGCAGTCGTACCAAGAATGTACATACATACTTATTAAAGATTAAGGCACTACCTTTATCACATTTTCGTTTTAATTTCCACATTATGAATTTGCGGTTTTCCAGCGCACTAAGACATAACTTTCTCTTCTTACAAAGTACTTCGTAAGTCGAGAAAGTAAAACGAAAAAATCGTTTAGAATTTAAAGAACTATAACAAATCATCAAACAATTATAAAATTAAGTTATGAAAATATTATGGACTCTCCAGGGAAATACAAAATGGAAAGAATAGTAGATGTTTCTGATAAAATTATTTGTTATTGTATTACGATGAGAATACTACGATTTAAGTTCCAATTTACATAGCTTAGTAGTCCTTATATGCTATATGGATTAAAAACCAATATATAAGTCGGATCGATTTTATGTTTAATAATTATATTAAACATGCTGAAACTGCATTCCCTCAACCCGAAAATTGTGTTTTAATACATGACACGATGATGTAATGATAAAAGTGTGAATTTATAATACGATACGAGCGAGGAACAAGCGAGTGTGATAATTTTTATACGAGTGTACTAAATCGACTTTCATACGGTCGTTTTTACAACTAAGTATAACTATTATATGTTAAATGTGTGTATTGAACAGTTACGTGGCAGCTGGCGTGCAGTATTCAACCGTCACCTTGCGGGCAGTCTTTCAGGTTTACCATGTAGGATTGGTTACGCGTTAACACAATCCGACTTCAAACGACGAGTACACGAGACAATTTGTGACTCAGTTTATTACAGAAAAATCAAGTTTTTTTGTCAGGTTAAAAATGTATACATTCCAGATTCAGGGTTCAGTATTCTGAATGTCTTTTGAGTTTTGAAAACAGGAAGAGCACGCGCGGTTTGCCTTCACCCCTTCACAGGCGGTCAGGACACAGTAATACACACAATCCAACCGAACATTTAATAGAATTATTTGACTATTGATTTATTACTTCTCAATTGCTAACTTCTCTGTAACTGATCAAGCTCTTGTAGTAAAATGAAGCTGTATTATTATTACTAACATTATGCAACGTGCTGTAGACATTTAATAAGGTAATTTCCCAATGGGATATTCCATTATTAAAACAAATAAGTAACTTTAATCATATTCTATAACTTTATTTACACGAAACCGACTTGCTTGTGAAAGAAACATTCCGTCAAAAAGTTTATAGAGTGTAATAATTTCTTTGCCGACTCACCATTTTCATAATCCCACGTCAAGTCTCCTGATCGTCCAACCCTCGGGAAAGCTTTAAAAGCTCCTGAAAGAAGAAAACTCATGAGATGAGTAGTAAGTACACACAAACCACCAACATAAACACCGCATAAATTAGTGAATTATACGTAGAAATATTTCAAAACGAGTTAATTTCCATTCCAATTTACTGCCGATAGAAACACGTTTTTAAAAACAATCAGCCCAAATTGAAAGGTAATGTATGAAGTTGATCTTCGTGCTTTTCATGACTAACAATCACTATATAAAACAGAAAAATAATTTTATTGAAACAAATATAAGTAATGAAAGTAGAGTCGTGGATACACCTGAAAGGAGTTGAATATCTTAATTTATGATTCTATACAGACCAATAGCCTCCAATAGTTTTAAAGAAATTAGAATACCCATAATAAAATTAAAAATAATGTCGTTACAAAATTATAATTATATATAATTATATAATATATCCAAGACAGTAAATTTACGTTAAGTAATATTTACTCCTTGAAGTAGAACTTCTGAATTCTTTATCGCGAAGCGAATTACAAGCATAATGATTAAGTTTTGAATAATCAAGATTGCAGCACTCTATCGAACAAACAATTAAATAGAAAGGATCATAAATAACAGGTACTCAATTAAATTACGGTCCATTGATTTAAGTCGTGAAATTATAAGACTCAGGACAGTTTCAGAATTTATTTGATGAAGAGTACAGTCAAAAATCGAAGTATTCGCAACATCATGTGCAATTTACCCGTACATTGTACCAAGCAACTAGAGAACAAGTGTAAAGAATTTCACTACGAGAAAAACTGGGTCACTAACATTAAACTCACTCTTTCCCACTTAGGAAAGGTCGTTCCTAATTATTTGCGTTCGGTATCAACTTGAAAGCATATAGTGGGATATTATCGCTATAATTCTGTTACAATTAATGCAACGGAAATGATTATACTAATTACAATAATGATAGAAGATTATCTAACTTCACTAGGCCGGGCAATTACCTGTCATTAAATCGTCTACTGAGATGCAGGGAAAATGTGAGGCAAAATATCTTTCCTTAACGAAAAAGATATTTAGGTCGGTTAAAAATGTATTTCTAAAGGAAATATTGTATATGAATTAACAGTTGTATATGAGTATAACACGATACAGTGAATAACAAATATAACACGATATCCAAACGGATCAAAAATCCTGTACACCCAGCACTGTACTATAATGTCGTCTGTACTAAGAAGTGAAAGATACCGTCATATCCATAAAAAATGCAAAACACATACCAAAATCACAAAAAAGTTGAGTAAATAAAACAGATGTACGTCTCCCATTCTCTAATAATCGGAGTAATTGATACTATTTCAATATTTTACAGATCATTTTCTTCTATGAAATTTGTTTCGGCATAGGGTATCAGATATTTATTCAGAATTCTCATTATCAGCGAGGTAACTTACATGCGCAAATACTAACTATCAACATTTATATTCGACGTAATGAAAAAAATCAACGAAGTGAGCTTCTAAAAGTATTTTGAACATTATAAGAATGAAATATTTTGTCCTTAAAATATGTTGCTGAGTCTCACGCCCAAATCATCTTCACTCGGGTGCAATTTATCATTACAAAATGTTAGACATTCTGTAGGAATGAAAATAATTTTTTTGTAAGCACCAAGACATAATATGTTTAAAAAAGTATGAATCAATAGAGATGCGTAATTCTGACACATCAATAAATCGAAAGAAGGCAATTTCTTCAAATTTGTCCGGTAAATTCCTCACGAACATCGAAAGTGAAAGTATAAATCACGGTTTCTGGCAAATACCATGGACAAAATGCACAATTGGATTATTACGTTTCAAGACAACAAGGAGTGGCATTATTCACATCAGCGCTAGTAAGCATAAAATGAGTACGAATCTTCCACACTTCGGTGGCCGTTAGCTAACCACTATTTTTACACCTCAGAAGCGTTACCTTGCTTTTTCCATGGAGAATGTAGTCAAAAAATACAACGAGCGTGTAATACTCAATAAGCAATTAGGCAAACTCGGAAACTGGTTCAGAAGCTGGTGTTTATTTTAGTGAAAAATAATACCTCTGAGGACGAGAAAATGTACAAATGTACATTTCAACCTGCATGTATGGTGTTCGAATACCTGAACGTTTGTCAGGTAAGCTACCGCTGCCGTGACGGCTAAGGAAGACTTCGAGCATCGACAGAACAAAATATATTCGCACAGTATCATCAAAGTTTCAAAAATAAAATAATAATGAAAAATACGAAAAGAAACTAAAAATGGCCCTGTAATGTGTACCAGCTAAAAAATTTCATAAACTGACTCAGAAACAGGTCGTTTCACACGGGCGGATCTAGAGATGAATTTTGGGAGGGGAAATTCAAAATGTTTTCGTCCAAAATGTATATAACAGATTTTATAAAACGGCGCAGGCTACACTCAGCCCATGCTGCGATACGATTTGATTGGTTTTAATGAGAAACCGATTTTTTTCTTGAAAATTTTGTAACAAATTAAAATTAATAGTTTCTGAAAAATGTCCCCTCCTTGGATCGGCGCCTGCGTTTCAGGACATTACACCTCGTCCAGATGACCGCAGCCCGGGCCCCGCACGCCCAGCGAGCGACTCACCGGTGCCGTGGCAAGCGGACAAGAACACGAGCATCGCCAGGGCGACGCAGGCCGCTGCTTCGTTCATGGCGGTCGCAGGAGGCGCTCGCTCCGGTTCCAGCGGGCGGTGCGGGCGGGGCTGCGTGCGCGGCGACACCACGGCGGACGACGGCGGTTTGCAGGGCGCGGTCCCACGTGAGCGCGCTTTTATAGGACGCGCGCCGCGCCGACCGAGTCCGTGCCTGCCACGCCCCCGCCCCCGCCCTCGCGGGCCCATCCCCCGCCGACGCGCGACGCTTCGCAGTTCATGCTGACGCCACCGTCGCCGCGCTCACCCCCTGCCTCGCCCCCGCCCCGCCCCGCCCACCCCCGGGGAGGATTGCACCCGGCTCCTCTGTGGGTGGGTGGATCTCCCTCAACAATTAAACTGTTGCTTTCGCGTTTTCCTACCTTATTCTACTGACCTTTAGCATTTTTGCGCAGCTGTGTGTCATTGTATAGTGATAATATCTCTCTAGTTTTCCTTCAACTGTTAATCTTTTCTGTATTTTCCTGCTACAAACACTGTGTTGTATTGTTTTCCATTTTAAAAAGTACTTTTTTTTTATAATTAGTTGTGACGCACTTTTCGCTCATATCAGCAATGACATATACTTTGAGAAGTTGGTAATAAAGATGAGACGACGACGAAGCAATGGTGATTGATTGGTTAGTGATTCTGAGCGCGCCAACTGGTAAGGTGATGATCCCGTAAGGGAAGAGCCTGTTTTTAGATAGATAGATAGAGAGAGAGAGAGAGTGAGAGAGAGTGAGAGAGTGAGAGTGAGAGAGAGTGAGAGAGAGTGAGAGTGAGAGAGTGAGAGTGAGAGAGAGTGAGAGAGAGTGAGAGAGAGATAGAGAGAGAAGACCGTGATCTTCCTCCACTGGGTGGCGAGATCTGACACCGACCTACCCGTCGGCTTGCGGGTTTTCCCAAACTAGGTATCTCCCACCAGCGTGGCACCGCTCCAGCCGCCAGCCGGTACTAGCTTTAAGTTCCCAACCGGTCTTCCGGTATGTGTGGTAGTGTGGTGAATGTAAGTCTGTGTGTGTGTGTGTGTGTGTATGTGCAAGTAAGGGGTGAGAATAGGATAAGGAAGAGAAAGAAAAGATCGTGCGCTGTGCGTGACCCGTTTGTTAGGGTACTGCTCCGGCATTCGCCTGATGTTGATCGCAGAAACCACAAAAAAACTATCAGAGCAGCCGATCGCTATAATTCTCTTTCAGACAGCGGCTTAAATCGACGTAGCTATGCAGCTAGTGCCGAAAATCCTGCCACCGACGGGACTTGAACCCTAGAACCTTCCGATCAGTGGCATTGCAAACCATTGTGGTAAGGGAGAAAAGAAAAATTGAAGAACCTTTAAAAAATCTTTGTGTACGGCAGCAACCCTGTTTACGGCCGGTCTGGAGAGCAAAAGTCGCAAAAGCAAAAGCCAAAAGTCAAAAGTCAAAAAAAAAAATGTGATTGCAGGTAAAATAGTTCAGATAATTTCAATGGTTTGTCTTTCTAATAAAAATCGATTGGTGTAGGAATTAAAGAATAATATTGTTATGATGTCTGAAACGAGAATTGTAATTATTAGTAGAATTATTAATGTGTGATCATGAAAAAAGATGAGTTGTTCTATTAAGGGTGATGAACTATTTTGTAAATTTAAGTTAGATCATGTAGCCATAATACTAAAAAAAGGAATTCTTTATTAATGAAGCTTAAATTCATCGCACTTTTCTGCCATATTAGTAATTAGATAGAATAGGTAATTCTGAATAGGAGTGTTCTGCTGGAGGAAGATTTTGATATCATTCTAGGGATCTATTTAAATTTAAAGGAAAGGGTTGAACTAGTAACTACCTTGGCTTGAATGATCGCGGGTTCGACTCTCGCCCGGGCATGGATGTTTGTGTATGTAGTATGTGTTCACCCATCGTTACCCCAAAGTTAAAAAAAAAAAACTTCAGTGGTCGCTATACGACCGAGCAGTTGAAAAGCGAGTTTAAAAAAGGCTGTTTAGCCCACCGCAAATTCTACGCTAAAAGCTGGAAACCGGCATGTACTGATGTCCACTGTTACTATTCAGCAGAGCGGTCGTTGGTTTCTGTAATATTATTCTCTGGCACCATGGTCATTCTTGCTTCTGCCCTACTTTTGTAACAACCTTGCTAACTTTTGCACAATACACAATCATCTCTGTCTCATTTCACTTCCTCCCATCAGCAATTCGCGTTTCCAAATGCAGTCCACTGCAGTTTTCACTCCAATAAAACTTACCATTGATATTCCATCATCTAACGACGGCATTCTTTATTCCCTCTTTTTACACTCCTTTAATAATCTTGTGATAATAACTTACTAGAGAAATGACCATATCAATGTTACTTTGTTTTTATTACTATACTGAAAATATAAAGCATAAATACATTTTTGCGTCGAACTTTTATAATTTCAACGATTTTTTTTCAAAACTCATGTTCTGGAAACTAGCACTCACCACCACTGTTTATTGATTGGAAAGTAATACTTTGCGGACCAAAATCACGGACGTATAAAACTACTGGGTACTTCAAGGTAAACAGAGCACTAGGTTGATATTAATCAACATTACTGCCTCCTTGCCAATTGAAAATGATTCTTAGAGAATATACTGGTAAGTGTCCCAAATTTTACAAAAATATAATGTACGCAACTCGTACGAAAATGGGGCTTTGGCGTACTCGTTTCAAAAATCTGGACTCGGCTCCCATTGTCGCCTCGTCCGTTAACAGTTCTTTCGTACGCCAAAGACACACTTTCTGTACTTGTTACGTAAAGAACTATTTTATTTCATATTTTCTGAAGATCATTTCTTTTTTTACATGTAAACTACATTTGGATTTTTGATATAATTTATTTCAATCTGTCGTCGAAAGCCTATGTAATTTCAATTAATCCAAGTATTCTGCCGACTGATATTACTGTCCCATACCCTTGTGAAATATTCATTTTTATTTGCGAGAAAAGAAATTATAATTAAATATTTGCTATATGAATCATGATTTTTGCTGTGTTTTCATTGAAACCTGCAAAGACTATTGACTGTCAATCGTGCGCCTTGCTGCTTAAATGTTGCACGATATTTATTATAGACAAGTTATTCAGAGGGAAAATATCAGTGGCAGCTCGTACTAGTGGTAGCATAAGTAATAAGCATATTTTTTCATTCGCACAACTTTTCTTGAACAACCGTGCCTTACTGTGAATCATAATCGCTTCACAAATGTCTCCCTTTTACTGCAAGCCAGATATGATCAAAGGAACAGCGTGCGTACTCTACAGGCAGAATGGTTCACTCCAAACTGCTAACCACGCCCCTCAATTGTAAAGCCTGGGTGATGGCAAACCGTATACACCCAGCGGAGGCTGAAAGGCACATAGTTCCATGATGTTGAAAGGCACATAGTTCCATGTTGTTAGTCAACCATCTCAAAAAACAGGGAATGGGATCACGCGGAGTGCGGTGACAAATTAGCAGTGTCAGTTGAAGTGAGCAAAGACGTTGGAGAAGAGAAAATGTCTTGAGAAAACTGCGTGTTGTTTTTTTAATTAAGAAATATATTTATAAAATTTCACGACTTTTTAACATCAATTTTAACAGCTCAAAGAACAATCGTTATAAATGAAAAAAACAATCGTTAAAAGAAACCCGTGAAGATAAAACCCATGGCGTTAGATAGGTAATTTCTCCATGTCTGCATCAATGAGAATCTACACACATCAGAATTTCGCAGATTACAATATAAGAGAAGCAGACGTAAGGGCAATCCACAACACTCCACACAGGGGAGTCATTACTAATATTTTCTTAATGTAATTTAAACACCGTTAAAAATCTAGTTTCTTTCTTTGTTTGTTTAATTGCTAAATGTACTGAATTATGTGAAATATTTCATTACTTAGTTTTGTACTTAGTTCAGTGAAATGTTTCATTACTTAGTTTCGTAATGATTTCTTTATAAAATTACTAATAATATTATTTATTTCAACCTTATCCTCTGTAAGAGTCAGCAGCAAAAATACACAATTATTTATATAAATTCGTTTTTAAAAAATGTCTTAATATATAATAATAATAATAATAATAATAATAATAATAATAATAATAATAATACCCCGTGTGGTGTCGGGGATTTTAGTAGAATAGCACCACGGGACCTCCCCCTGTCGTAGAAGGCGACTAATCGGAGCAGCTGTCCGCTGTCACTCCCCTAAACATCCCGTCATTCCCACAAACTCTGTGTGTCATTGCTTCCACTTACTTGTGGCACACATCTGTTTTCTGTCCTGTAGGCCAATCTTGTATCGGCCAACTCTTGTGTTTCCGCCCCGACGCTATTAGGTTGCGAGGGCTAGGGAGTCGTTTCCATTCTACCCTTCTATTCTAACTCTGTCTTCTCTGTCCCCCCTTGTTCCTTCCATTTCCTTTAGCTGGCGGTAGCTCAAAAACGCTAGGGGAAGGTGACCCTGAAGAAAAAACCCAAGATGGAGGATCTGTCAGGATCGACAGTTACGGTGCAGGGGATCGGAGCCCCAGTACCGGCGGTCGGTGGTGCGCAAGCAGGCCACCGGGCGTCGTCACCCAGCGACTGCAATGCCAGGGGTGCGGATCACTCGGCACCGCTGGCAGATAGTGCTACGAGTGATAGCAAGCTTCGCGGGACTCAAATGGAAGTCTGCGAACCTAGGGTTGAAGGAACCCTTAAAAACCCTCGTCCAGAAAAAAGCCCTGAGTTCAATGCTAAAAGAATGAAAGTTGGAAAATCAACAAAGTATGATGACCTGTTCAAGAACACCGCAGCGGTACTAAAGTACCTTACAGTAAAAAGAACTGAAGGAAATTTTGATAAAGTGAGCCCGTTTATAATAGAGAGGAGTATTAGCACCTGCGCTGGATCTGCCGTAAAAGATATACAGAAAACTTCATCTGGACTCTTGGTAGAAACAGTTAATGACAATCAAGGTAAAAAATTACTAGAATTGAAGAAAATAGGCACTATAGATGTTGAAGTAAGTGCTCACGGCACACTGAATACCTGCAAAGGTGTTGTAGTTTGTAGTGACTTACTAAACTGCAGTGAAGAGGAAATAGTTCAAGAACTAGCTTCTCAAGGAGTCATTGCCTGTCGTTGGGTAACAATGAGGCGGGATGGGCAGATAATTCCTTCTGCGTCCCATGTCCTGACGTTCAAGCGTTGTACGTTACCAGAGAAGATTAAAGCAGGCATTCATCGTCTAACCGTACGAATGTTCATTCCTCAACCAATGCAGTGTTTCCAATGTTTACGATTTGGACACCCAGCATCTAGATGTGCGAGAATCAAAGTATGCCATTGTGGTAAGCCATTTCATAGTGATGATCCATGCCTAGATCCTATCAAATGCATTAATTGCAGTGGAAAACATTCATCGAGGTCGAGAGACTGCCCTGTATATAAGCAGGAGGCAGCAATACAACAAGTTAAAGCCAGACAGAAGATCAGCTATCCTGAAGCAAAAAAACTTGTGTGTCCCGAAAATAAAGGAAATATTACATACGTGGAAGCAGTTACTAAAAACACAAATTTACCTTCTTTAGTAGTGAAAGAACTAATGCCTGCAATAACCCGATGCATAGAAAAGTACTTCAACGACATTCACAATAACAAAATCAACACAGAAGACTTAACCACAAACACTCAAAGTGAAATGGTAAATGAAAAAGAATCTTCAAGTCCCCCACCAAATGAGGCAGAAAGAAATCCAGTAGCTGCGCCTGCAGCCATACCCAGCAAAGAAGTATCGACAACAGGCTATCGAAGTCGATCGCCTCGTTCTCCTAAGCACTCCCAGGACAACTTCCTCAAACAAAAAATGAAATCAATGACCAATGATCAAGACACGACCACTGGCTCTGAGACAAGTTCGATGGTAAGTGCTGAAAATAATGATTACCAATCCATCGATCTATGCAAAACCCCGCGTAAGAAGAGAAAGAAGAAAGGATGGCCAAAAGGAAAACCAAGAAAATAAGCAAGATCTACGCATCCTACAGCTGAAAAACCCCATTCCAACCATGGAAAATATAATTAATGGAATATCAACGGCTGTATCTCGCATTACTGTGAGCTGAAATTGCTACTGGCCAATCACACACCAATGTGTGTGTGCTTACAAGAAACTCATTTTAAACCAGAAGACCGTTTCAATTTTAGAGGATATAAAACCTTTCGCAGTGACGTAGAACCTGATAGACGAGCTAGAGGTGGTGTTGCCATATTGATCAGCAATACTCATCCTGCTAGTCGTCTTGATCTCAACACATCTCTACAAGCAGTAGCTGTAACCCTATATAAGCCATTGAAGATGACGGTATGTTGCATGTACTTACCCGATGCCTCATGGCGAAATGAAGATCTGCAAGACCTGATCGATCAACTACTGCCTCCATTTCTAATTCTAGGCGACTTCAATGCTCACAGTACCACATGGGGCTGTTCTAGGACAAATGACTCCGGTCGCAGAATCGATGACCTGCTACTTAACAACGAATACGTACTTTTAAACACAGGAGCAAGCACTCATTTTAATGCTAGAAATGGATCATTCTCAGCCATAGATCTCTCAATATGTAGTCCAAATCTTGCAACTCGGCTGACGTGGAAACCACTGCCAGATCTTCATCAGAGTGATCACTTTCCTCTGTTGATATCATCAAACATGCCAAAGGACATAGTACACTTACCAAAACGTTGGTGTACCAACCGCGCAGACTGGTCCAGCTTCACCAGACATATACCACCAATAAATGTCAGTGGAAACTCCGAAGACGACGTTACCGATTTTACCAACACTGTCATATCCTCCGCTGTAAAATACATTCCACAGACCAGTGGCCGCTCATCTAGGATTCCAGTACCATGGTGGAATACGGAGACCAAAGAAGCAATAAGGGAGAAAAGAAAAGCACTTAATAGATATAGACGTGCACCAACCCAAGACAATCTTATTGCTTTCAAGCGTCTGCGTGCGCTCGCTCGCAGAAAAATACTAACAGCAAAACGATCAAGCTGGGAAAAGTACGTAACCACCGTAACTCGGACGACCAAAGTCACGGAAATATGGCAGAAAATCAGGTCAATAGCTGGGAAAAATGTTTTCAGTCCAATAACATGCATTGAACACGAAGGACAACTAATATGCAACCCTGACGAAATAGCCAATGCATTAGCGACCCAATACTCCAAAGCCAGTGGCACAAATAGCTATCCTAAAGACTTTCTCGACAAAAAGAAAGAAGAAGAAGAACAAGTACTTGACTTTACAACCAATATAGATAAGCCATATAACGCTCTTTTCACGTGGAGAGAATTGCTAGACGCCATAAATGCAGCTGGAGACACCGCAGCAGGATCAGACAATATCCCTTACAGCATACTACGTCGATTACCGAAGAAAATACTGTCCACTCTGCTAAATATATACAATAACATTTGGACACAAAGTAATTACCCCAAAGTCTGGAAAGAAGCGATTGTAATTCCAATTTTAAAGGCAGGCAAGGATCCATTAAATCCTGAAAACTATCGCCCGGTATCGCTGACATGCTGTCTAGGAAAAATCTTGGAAAAAATGGTCAACACCCGGCTAACATGGTGTCTCGAAAGAAACAACCTCCTAAACATACATCAGTGCGGATACAGACAACATCACTCTACAATCGACCAGCTAATATATCTAGAAAATGCAATTCAGAATACCTTCATCAAAAGAAAACATATGGTTACCGTATTCTTTGACCTGGAAAAAGCTTTCGATAAGACCTGGCGACATAACATTCTGAGACAGCTATATAACTGGCAAATAAGAGGATATCTACCAAAATTCATATCCAGCTTCCTTAGTACCAGATCTTTCAAAGTTCGCGTTGGGCAGTCTATCTCAGAAAGCTACGTACTAGAGAACGGTGTACCGCAAGGCTCTCCATTGAGTGGTACGCTCTTTATCATAGCGATTAACGGGATGTTTGACGGCATAGAAGCGTCAATAGGAAAATGCACGTATGTAGATGACATTGCTATATTTTACTCAGCCAAATCACTAGGTATGATCAAATTCAAAATGCAAAATGCCATCAATAAATTAGTACAGAACGCAAAAAACATTGGTTTCTCATTTACAGCAGCCAAAACGAAATGCGTTCACTTCAGTAGGAAAAGAAAAAGTTATAGAGATCCAGAGCTGGCGCTGAATGGTGTTCAACTGGCATACAATGAAACGGCAAAATTCCTTGGTTTGATTTTTGATAGGCATTTAACATGGAAACAGCATATAGAATATACCTTGCGTAGATGCAAAACAGCTCTGAATGTAATAAGATGCATTTCCCATATAAATTGGGGAGCAGATAGAGACATCTTACTCCGCCTGTACAAATCTATGGTGATGTCCAAAATAGATTATGGATGTGCAGTGTACTCCTCAGCCAGAAAATCAAGTTTAAGGAAACTAGACCCCGTTCACAATGCAGGCCTCCGATATGCATCTGGCGCTTTCCGCACTAGTCCTTCCTCAAGCCTCTACTGTGAAACCAGCACCATGTCGCTACATCACAGACGACAAAAAATGCTACTGAACTATAGATCAATCAGTAAAAGGCTAAAGGCCTTAGATGCTAAGCCTTCAAACTAACAAAAAATAATAATAATAATAATAATAATAATAATAATAATAATAATAATAATAATAATTTTTGTTGGCACGTCCCTTCTGTTCCCATTTCTAGTTGCTTTCGGAATCCGATTGAAATATTCGAAGTTTGATAATACTCTGACAGTACTATGATAAACATGTGAATTTCAACATTGATGTTACTCGTAGCATTAAATGAAACAAATTGTTGATGGCTTCAATTCTGGCACATCTCGAAAATTACGAGTTTTCAGTTATGGCTATTATGTTATTGAAATTATTTTTAACACATCTCCTATGGAGACTTTTAGTAAAACTCACTCAAGAATATATCAATTATTATTCTGTGATACCTGCTTTTCAATCGCCAGAAAAAACTTCAAACACGTTTACCTCAAAACTTCAGTTTTTGAGAGCCAATATTGTAGCTCATGAACGATATAAACTAAATTTCAGTTCTGATGACCCTTTTTTAGATGTACTCCTTTAAAGATGACCTCCAGTTTTAAAAGGGAATTGGCAACCTTTCTGCCTCCTGCCAATAGATCACCTCCGTAAGTTGTTAATGGCGTACGTGGGGAATGTGTAAAGAGAGGATAGATTATTTTTGAATTTAAAGTGGAAGATTCATGGTCTTGTGCGTTTCGTCAAATAGCACACCTGCAACCTTTGCTAGTGTGTCCGTTTTGTGCAAGGGAGAGCGCAATTAACTCATTTAGGAGATATACATAACATCATAAAATCATTCAGATCGGTAAAAAAAATCTGGATCACTCAACACACGAGGTTCCAACTACTTATTTGGCTAATTTATATGCAGTTTAGGCTGAATATTAAACAATGTTTCTTTTTCGGGTCGCCGATAAAGGCTAAAACATAGTAGGGTGAGGACAAATTTAATTATCTTCAAATCACGTAAACAATGATTTGTTGTGCTAGGAGAACTTTCAATTTCTTAATTAAAGAGAATCCAATTGTCTTTATATCGTATATTTTTATGTACAATGGTGTCGTCTATTATTAAAGACAATCAAATTAAGTATTAATTTTAACCATCATTTTCATGTCATTAATCTACTACATTCACAACAATTCGCGGCTCAATGTGGTCGCATCTTCAGGTGTTTATAATCAAGACGTTTTAACAATTAAAAATGTTTATTTCATCGCAATAATTAAATATTAAATAATAATACAAGCTAAGCAAGATTTAAAATTAGAATTACAGTTGAAATTTAAATACAATATCCAAACGAAAAAGAACTGTATTACGACAATAAAATCATAAATGGTACATAAATGTTAATATCTAACTACTAATCACAAGACTTATTTGAGAAGAAAGAAAGGAAAAAGATTTTGATCTTGAATCACCTCCCAAGACATCCCCACCCGATTCCTCCATGGGAACATTTCACTCCTAACATTGAACTGAAATTAAACCAATATTCAATTCCAATATTTACATCTTATTTTTCGAATTACATTAATGAGATATACGAAAAGTATCTAAAATAGGTTACTGATGGATCAAAACGCATCGGAAAATCAGAATGTGCTGCAGTGTCTACAACATCCTCAAACAGTATATGATGCCATCCTCTAGATCTCCTCTGTATTATTTCCTGTCATACTTGGGCTGTCTTCAAAGCCACTGAATACAGCACTCAAAATGTAGACCATACCCACATTGCCATTTTTCTGACTCCATGTCAACACCCAGAGATATCCAAAATAGATTCTCCAAATATCCAGTCATTCAAAACATTCAAAATCTTTACAACAAAGAAAAAACGTGTTTTAACATTATACAGTCATGGCTCCCTTCTCATAAGGAAATCACTGGAAATGAAAAAAACTGATTTAACCGCTAAAAACGTAACCCATTTATTGAATATTGACCAGCATATACATGATTTAAATGATTTTATAAGTGTGCGTTATTAAGGTATGTTATCATCAATGGAAAGCTTCAACATCCAAACTCCGTTATGTATGAAAATCTGTAACAGACTCAAATATCCCAAACTCTACATTAAGAAGAAAATAAGGGTATTCTAAAAGAGACAGGGTTTTGCGCTGTGCGATGTTCACTTGTCAGTAACCACAGTGACGTAATGCAGGATACCGATTTGGTGATACGGTTATCCAGTAACAAACTATGGAGAGTTTTCAATTTTGTTAATTTCAGAGAGTGAACGTAACAATTAAAGTGCTATCATATAAACGTGAATTGGTAATTATGCGGTGCATAGACTCAAGGATGTTTATTGTGATCACGAGGGCCGACGGCCCGAGCCTCGCCGTGACTTGGATCCGGGCGAGCGAAGCGAGAAAACTTGTCTTTGAAAGTAGCGTCACGAGAATATGGCGATGCATCTTGCTGAATATCTTTGAAGAAAAGACTGTAAATGACTAAATAGAGATAATTTTTGGTAATGATAGAAGATGTAAGGAAATATTACTCTGAACATTAGTACATAATTCAATTTACTTCAATTTAATAATTCGATTTTATAATTAATATCATTGTGTCGAATACTTATTAACTCCTTATCCATTCCTGTTTCATATTTATTACGCTTGGGTTGACAGTATGATTAATTTTAGTGGTGGGGATGACGTCAGCGAACAAATGTATATCGCACTTCGCTCATAACCAAGTCTGCGCTACAATACCCGAAAAGATCAAGTAATTACAAGATTAAGAATTGTCCATTCCTCCCTCACCCACTCCCATGTAATAAAAAGCCGGCTCAACCGTCTATCTAAAATGTGGAGGAATGTTCTCAACGTCTCATATTATCCTATAATGTTTAAGCCTTCAAGATCTAAGAAACCCTCTTGTCATCAAAAACGAAATGTATGAAATATTTAGTTCAATTGAGGGTTATCAGTCAATTTTAAATTATCTAAATATTGTTGTTCTTGATAATATGATCGGAATTATTATAAAATTTATTTTATTTAATATTTCTGTTTATTATAATTTATAAAATGTATCTCTGGTGTAAATCAATACTGGTCGCTAATGACCTTAGATGTTTTTAAAGCAACCTAAAATAAATAATTAAAAAAAGAAAGAAAAACATTTAAAAAATCACAAGTGAAAATCACGATGAAATTAAAACAATGTCAGGGACTCCAAGCCAGGCATTTCTAACATCGACTTTCAGCGTCGAAATCATAAAACCAAACGAAGGTAAAATGTGTTAGTGAGGCACACAAAGGCGAGAGGATAAAAGGAACAAAGGAGGAGGAAAAAGGAAGTAATAAGAGTAAAGAAAAAATAATGTAAGAAAAAGAACATACGGGGCAGTCCATTTAACTATTCCCCAAAAGTAATTTAATTTTGGACAAAATTTAGTGAAAGCATTGGTGAAAATATTCGATTCCACATACGTATTGACAGACTAATGAATCTTAATATAGTGCCATATAGGTGTCAACAATACTGTCCCTGAGGCCTCAGCCCAAGTAAGTCCCTCAATGCAATTCGTAGCTGTCGCTCCAGTCAGTTCAGTATTGTCTCAATAATTTACCACCCCCTTTTCACTGACAATTCTAACACTTTTTCGTCATTAACGGCAAGATTTTTTCTTAAATTCTTTATTTTTATATTCTTCTTCCTCCTCTTCTTATGTTTCTCCTATTTCTTTTTCGTTTTTCCTACATCTCTTTCTTATCATTTTTTATTTATACTTGGGTTGTGGCCCTCAGCAGCCGTGTTTGACTGATACCTAATACATTGGATGATTTATTTAAAGTACGTTTGTATTATCATCATTATTATTATTATTATTATTATTATTATTATTGTAGTAGTAGTTATTACAATGGAGAGGCACATTACATTGTAAGAAAGACTCATCGTGTCTAGTCTGCTTAAGGTAGTCAAACAATTTCCTGGACAGCTTTCTTTCCTAATGTTACCAGTGAGGGTTCTGTTTTCGGAGTCTGAAGTGGGTAGCTGACGGTGTTAAAGATATTTTGCAAGATAGTTACGTCGAATTCTGCAGATGTCTGGAGGAGAATGGTAGTGGTCGAGTGCTCTGATCTGTAGATTTCCGTGGTTTCTGCGTGTTTTCTCTCTCTATTAAGGCGAATGCCGTAATGGTACCCTTACGAACGAGCCACCGACAGCGCGCGATGTTTCCTTCCTGTTCCTTATCCTATCCTCTAACGCTTCACACTCATGCTCGAAAGTTCTGCACATATGTAGGAAGGCCAGTTCGAGCTTAACAGCTTAGCAAGCTGTGATGTACCACGCAATACACTAATGTAATTAATGAGACTAATAATTATAGTAGTTTATGTGATCGTAAACATCAAATAAATCACTGCCATCACCTCCTTCGTGACTGCCCCGCCTCCATCGCCCCTTCGACGCTTCGTCTCCGCCGCTGTGCATGCGTCCGTGTCAGTTCGTAGGAACTTCTGATGGCAAATTTGAGCAAAACATCGATTCATTGATACTTCAATACATCATCAAAAGGTTTTCGAGGTCGATGAAAACATCGACGAAACATCAATATTTAAAATATCCATCTCTTAAATATGAAACAGGTAGTATTTTCTCGCCCAGTTTCCAATTTTAAACTGACTATAGTTATATGTCATTTTTAAATATAATACTTAATTAAATCAGTTATATTTTATTGTTTGGTCACGTATAAGAAATATGTAAATGGTATTGTTTACAGATTGTAAAGAAGAAAATAAAAATTAAAGAAATTAATTTGCTATTTTTTATTTATTTACTTTCATTGACAAATGTATGTAATCATCGTGATCCTCATGTAATACATAATAGGCCAATATTAGTTTTAGGTACATTCTGCCTAAATTTTGACTGTCATCAAAATTTTATAATTAATGTTCCATATAGTTAAGGTTCAAAAAGCAGTTCAACAATATTACCACGTACAATACTATAAAAAAGGTTAGAACACGGGAGAAATGTTGCGAATAGTAAACGGTTGCATGTCACCTGGGGAACGACAAGAGTGATAGTTGCTAATGGCTGTTGCGAGTAAGCCACAAAAAACTTAGGTACAGAAAGTTGTATTTATATGATAAGAATTTTTTTGGAAACATTAATGTTTCTGGACAAATATATCGATCTCAAGAAAACGTCGAAAGTAAAACATGGATGTTAATATATCGTTGTTTCTGGTCAAAAATATCGATGTTTTAAAAACATCGCGGGTTTTTTTTTTTTTTTTTTTTTTTTTTTTTTTGCCATTCATCCCTAGTCTTGCTCCCTTGCCTAACGGCAGTGATGACATCTCTCACTACTTCGCCTCGTACCTGCGCCCCGCTGCTTCGGCAAATTGGTTGATTTAACTCCGGCCAACAGACTCAATATCGACCAAAAGGAGTGCTCGCTCGGTAACGGCATCCTCTCACTGCAATTGCGCTCGTCACATGATGACCATCATGGCCTTTTCTATACTCTTAATCTGGAACAGAAAACTGGTTGACCACCCTAGCCTACAAAATCTGAATTTTAAAGAAGATTCCTTTAAGTCTTTTATTTTAGATGATGCATCACTATGTTGATTACCATCCACAACAAACGCTTTGATGCAACAACAATTTTTCTGGTGTCATCAAACGTTTTCTCTATTTTTCGTTCCAGAGAAATCTTTTTACGCCTCATTTCTGTATAAGAGAGATTCCACCAATTAACGAGCGAAAACCAGAACGGTATAAGTGACATATAATAAATTCTGAGAAAACGTTTATTTTAGCCTATATTTGAGTGGAAATGTAGTTTCGTGGTTTTAATGAACAATTGAAATGCCGTGGTATTTTAAAGATAAAAAAGCACCACAAGTTTATAGTAATATTGACTTAAATAAACAGATTTCTCGAATTTATAAAATATCAATTATACCGTTCTGATTTTCACCTATTCAAATAAGAACTTTAATTTTGATAAAGCTGAATTTCGAATAGAATGGAGCATCATGACGTTCGAGCAAGCGAGTTGGGATTCTGTTTTCCTGGATGGCTCAGTTGTAAACTTGATTTCTGGGTAGAATTCAAGTACATTCACATTTTTCGCCTATTTCTAAAAAATGCTAGATATAAGAAAATAAAGGAGAAAGATACGTCTAGTTTTCCGGGGCAAAGCAAAGGACCATTTGAGCATTTGATACACGAATAAAGGAGAGATTATATATTTTAAAATTTGTTTAAAAGTATGATTCAAACTAAACGATTTTACAGTGTTAAATTAACTATAAAATATATATTTTCATTTTCGAACGATGAAAAGTTTTTGTTGTTTAATAAGTACTCAGAAAAAATAGAAGTATACTCTTAATCTGATTCTATAGAGTTTGCATCAACATTTACTAATTAGTTAGAAAATGAGTAACATGAAAAATCCATTGCTTGAAAATCAAACCCGCTGAACATTTCATTGGGGCTTTTACTCAACTGGCGTCCGATGACTCCCGTGACCTCTGCAGCCCAAATGGAATTTCATCTTCTAAGAGCGGAAACAAAGCTCAGTTATCGTGATTTTGGAGATGAGGATGACAAATGAAAGGGCGAGTAGACAATTCTAAAAAATCTATTTGACACACCAACGAAGCTTCTTTCTGTGGGACTGCAGTCTAATTCGAAATTTATCATCACTTCGCGTACTCGCAGAATTGCTACTCTTTGGAAGGCACTGGAATGTCCCTTGTGGAGATGAAGGATTAGCCCATCGGTTGACCCTAAGGGAGGAAATATGAAGAGAATGACGAAAAAAGGATGGCGCGCAGTCCGTGCCTCGCTGTTTTAAGTTCTTTGGGCTCTCCACGTGGAATTGGTCGCAGAAAACTTGATTTCCATTCGAGACCCTGTCAATATCTACATGTCTATGTCTTCAATAAGAAGAAATTTAAAATATGCGCACAAAGTATGTAATATTTAATCAAAATATACTTATTGTTGTATTTTGATGAATAAATGCTACATAAATATTACGTTGCGTCCCCATTCATTTGCACACTCTTTTCGATTGTAGTTCGTTCAATAAATGTATCATATCAGAAATTTAAAAATAAGTGCACAAAGTATGTCATATTTAATCAAAATATACTTATTGTTGTATTTTGATGAATAAATGCTACATAAATATTACGTTGCGTCCCCATTCATTTGCACACTCTTTTCGATTGTAGTTCGTTCAATAAATGTATCATATCAGAAATTTAAAAATAAGCGCACAAAGTATGTCATATTTAATCAAAATATACTTATTGTTGTATTTTGATGAATAAATGCTACATAAATATTACGTTGCGTCCCCATTCATTTGCACACTTTTCGATTGTAGTTCGTTCAATAAATGTATCATATCAGAAATTTAAAAATAAGCGCACAAAGTATGTAATATTTAATCAAAATATACTTATTGTTGTATTTTGATGAATAAATGCTACATAAATATTACGTTGCGTCCCCATTCATTTGCACACTCTTTTCGATTGTAGTTCGTTCAATAAATTTATCAGAATATACATTAAAAATCTATTACAAGATTAAGTTAGATAATTTAAAATTCCTATCGTGCGTAAAAATTGCATTAAATGTGTTAGACACTTTTATTAAAATACACTTCCTACTATTTAAATGAAGCGTTAAGAAAAAAAAAGACTCTAGCCTCAAGACCGAGAATTTTGAGATCAAACACAAAGTTTACAGAAAACCTTATGTGTAAGTTAGTATGAGAATAACAGTCACTGCAACGCCATCTGTTGCCTACTCATCATACTACATGAAGAGGAGTTGCCATATGCAGTTTCTGATTGAAATTCGCGAAAAATATACTTTGTATACAAAATGTGACTTACTAGATCTATTTAACTTTCAATGCTTAAAATTGCATACATCTAATTAAGGCATTCTAAAGTTACATGTAAAAAGGTAAACTAGTGCTTCTTCACGTAACTAATGGGTACAGCACCTACTTTCTCATATGAGTTGAAACGATTATGCAGATTTTAATAATATTTGAACATTTATTTGCGCAATTTTTGAAAAATTACAAGGTTACAAATTACAAATTACAAGAGAGACCTAGAAATGTTGTTATCTGAACATCAGCTAATTGCATATTGTTCGTTTTCAATGGAGCGTGCGATTGCAAATTTTAAATGCAAACATTAAGTCGATTAAGTAGTATTAATGTTCATGAAACCCCTGCCTAGACTTTATCCGCTAGTATTGTTAACAGACTTGCGGACAGGCGGACAGAAAGGCAACTGACGGGGAACTAGAATTTTAATGATGAGACAGACATCTTTATCAGCCAATTTACCTTCTGCGTTGGTGAAATGTTCTCATCATAATTCCTTTAAAAGAAACAAATAAAAATGTATATAACACTTTCAGTCAGAAAACTAACATTAAAGTGCACTGATGTATTTAATAATTAAATGAGTAAATATGAGCTTCATTTTTATTCAAAGTACTCTACTAAATAGTTCGCATTGCAAATTTTAAACACTGTTTTATCTTCTCGAAACGTAAAAATGTGTTGATATTTAAAAAATTCCTTCTAGAATTAAGGTATCGCAGGAATAAAATGAATAAAACTAAAATAAAACTGAATAGAGCTCTAGCATTCAAGAAATATATAACGTGAGGCCACCTTACACGTAGCTTGGTCAATTATCTCAAACTTTTAATACTACTTCAATCTGCACGAAATACAACGGAATTTTCGTTAAAACTATGAAGAATATTTCCAGCCATCGGGACTTCTCTCGTCTTATATCGTATTCACTTTATTGAGAAAATTTAATTTGAAAATTCCGTTCGCAAATAACACAATTTTCAGTCGACCACTTCATGTATAATAACATTCTACGTCCCGGAAAAGACATGATAAGATTAATTTTACGCTTGGTGACGTCTGTTGTTTGCCTCTAACACTATTACTCGAACTGCGACGTTCTTTTGGATAATTTTTTAGGACGCTGGAAATAAAGGAATACAATTTTATTAGAACACGAATGGAAAATGACAAGCGAGATACCTTTTTAAAAAAATCTTTCCACGGAAATAAGGAAGGTCAGTGGCAAAATACAGTTTTTTTTCATTCGCGTTTCTCCTCTTTTGCTGTTGACCTGCCTATGAATTTTATCATCTAATTCTCTGAACACTCATTTTAAGGAACTTCTTTTAAAACCTACACACGTGCCAGAAATGTTTTCTTTCATTTTACTGTGTTTTCTTACGTCTCGCATCTCTTGATACTAAGCACGCCTCTTAATGAAGAAACTGAAAAATGTTTTCTTTTCATAAAGATGTAATTTTCAAACATTCATATTTCTTTTAACACATTCTCACGTAAAATATAGTGAGAATAGAAAGCAGAGATAAAATATAAATTTTCTCATTCGGAATAATTTAATAAGTTATTAATTTATTAATTTTTAATTTAACAAAAACTTTTTCACTGCATATTTTTTAGCATTTCAGCTACATTGTAATAAAATTAGAGCATGAATGAAATAATACTTTTGTTTTTGATTTATTGATGTTTCCGGGCATATTAACTGCTATGGTCATAATTCGTGTTAGTGGAGTGATTATATCATCTTGGGAGGTAGGTGCTCCTCCCCCATTGGTTGATGAGATTCGGCGCCGACCTACACGTCTCTGAGCTCTCAGACGTGTGATAGTGTGGTGCACGAAAGTGTTTGGGGGGGGGGGGTAGGAGAGGATAGGACTAAGAAGAGCAAAGAAAGATCACGTGCTGTCCGTGGCCCGTTTCTTAGGATATTGTCCGGCTTTCGCCTTCTATTGAACGGAAAACCACGAAAAAACTACCAATCAGAGCATCCGGCCGCTAGAATTCTCCTCGAGACAGCGACTGAATTCAACATAGCGACGTGGCTAGTGCCGCAAATCCGCCACCGTCCGGTCATGTACCTAAGACCTCCCTGTCAGTGTCTCTGAAGAGTCAGGGGGAATGCTGGCTTTGATCTAAACTCGTCCCATTCTTTTGTTTTAATTTGTGGAAAACAATAAAATGCCCACTCACCCATTAAGTTCAAGTCCACCAAATTTCCCGAAGAAAACGCCTTAAGGATAGCTCACAAATTAACCCAATTTCTTCATCAAATAAACAATTGTCCTCATACCTCCATAGCTCGCATTTTTCACACTGGCTCCAGTTCTTGTTATCGGCTCCTCATACAGTTAACTACATTGTCAACAGTAAATATTTTTTTCAATTGATACTTGAATAATTTTTCTTTTTCTTATTCGTCCGTGTATATGGAGTAATGTACGTAGTATAGAGAAAATTACTAAATGATGCAGCGAAAAATGCTGTTATTTTACAGCAAAACACACTTATGGATCCCTGATATAGTGAAAATGTGTTTTTCTTGCTCATGTTTGTAGTAAATTGCCTTTTTTAATACATAGTATAGTCAGAATACAAGACTTTTTAGGTGTTTGTACCCGAAAATTGTTTTTCGGCATAACCTGTCCGGATGAGAACAAAACTCCTAAAGCAACCAAGGATGTATGTGACGGTAAACCAATCACTGTGTTTTTGTTTTTTTTTCAAAATAAAAATCCCCGATCGATTGGAAATTTTTTCTTTAGTTTTTGTTGTACCCCGTTATACAACTAATTTATTGAACATGGCATTTTAAATTTATTCCTCAAACTTTCTAGCAAATCTGGGCAATTTTAAAAAAGAAGTTTCTTTCAAACCCGCTTCCTATACAATTTACTTTCTCCCTACGGAGTAGAGAGAATGTTATACAATGTTTCGCTCATCAGTTCGCACCGAGCAGCCGTGCCGTGAACATCGTACGCCACAGCTCTCTCACTGCGTAGCGTGTTTAGATTGAGTGTCAAACTAGTTTCGCTTGCACAGCAATCTACGTGTCTATTTTAAATATTATATATTGTTACATCAAAAACAGTTTAACTTTGCAAATAGTATTAAAAAATATTTACCACAAGTGTGTGAAAACCAACCCGTGGCCGCGAGTGGCGAAATGAACGTCCAAGGTAGCCCCGAGTCGGGGCTACACAGCACATCACAAGTGTTAGTGAACGCTATGGATACCTTATATGCAAGCAACAGCGATCAGTGCATTCTCCCAACAGCACAATTTCAACTTTTGCAACAACAACAGCAACATCTGCAACTCCTTCATCAGCAACAACAGCAGCAACTACTGCTGCTTCAACAGAATCAACCCACAGCGCAGCAAGGGCAACCGTTAATGCAGCAGCAACCGCCCCAAACTACCCTGCCTCAAGAACACCAAAGCGAGGAGATGCACGCAACAACTTCCAACGAAACGCTTTCAAACGTAAGTAAACGAAAGAGAAATGATGATGAAAACTCTATGCCATTATACAATGTTCAAACTTCATCGCGTTTCGAAGTGCTTCAAAATCTTAAAGACAGTGATCCAAGTACTCCAGAACAAACATTAAAAATTCCGCCCATAATTATGCACAACGTACTTGACTACAACCAAATGATTTCCGACATTAAATCAGTCGTCAAATGTGATTTCACAACCAAGACAGCCGGTGATCAACTAAAAATCATGCTCACTACAATAGAAGATTACCGTAATTTTAGACATCACTGTGTTGAGAAGAACAGACAATTCTATTCTTTCCGCGACCCTTCTATTAAAACCTTTAATGCTGTGTTGAAGGGCATCCCCACATGTTACTCGGAAGCTGACATTTTAAAAGAACTTCAACTCAAATACCCTGTTACCAAAGTGACTAGATTATTTGACAAAAAGAAAAATCCAATCGAAATTTGTGCTCTAGAAATAAAAGACAATAGAGACGGGAAGTCAATATTAACTTTAAACCGCCTGATGCATTGTGTCATACAAGTTCAACCTAGAACAAATCGAAACTACCCAATACAATGTAAACGTTGTCAAAGGTATGGACACTCGCAAGCAAACTGCCGACTCACTCCGAGGTGCGTTAGATGTAAAGAGTCACACCACTATTCTCAATGTACAAAACCAAAAAGTGACAAACCGAATTGCGTAAACTGTGGCGAGGACCACACGGCCAATTACAAAGGCTGTCGCATTCTCAAAGAAACTCAGCAAGCACGTTCAAACCTTCTAAATGAACGCAGGTCAGGGTCAGAGCAACAACCGCCGCCGCGCAACAATCCCTCTCGTAGCCCTCCAACATTTAGCCCTCGTGGATTTCCTCCCCTTCCCAAAACCAATACCCCGTGGTCACCGGTTCAATCTTTGCAAACCCAAATGCCAACTGATGTATCTCAACTAATAACCACAATAGTATCACAAGTAATCTCAGCTATAATCCCGCAAATTCAAAATATTGTACAGTCAGTGCTAATAAATTTCCATAATGGCAAATAAAATCACATTAATGAATTGGAATGCAAACGGAATTAAAGGACAACAATCACAAATAGAAATTTTTCTTCACGAACACAAAATCGATATTGCATGCATAACCGAAACCCACTTGATCCGGAGGACATGGTGTCGTTCACTGACCTTCGGTTCCTTTGGTTCACTGATTCGGTTCACTAATCTCGTGATTCACAAGGTTATAGATTCACGGTTCACTTCTATCACTGGAGAAAAATCTTGATGGCATTGATTCAAAGCATAAATATATACACAATTTGGTTGATCACAATTTAACTATGTCACTTTTCCAAATTAAGTTATACGTTTTTCCAATTACGAAACATTTTTTCTTCATGACGATACAATTCACTTCAAAAATTTCACTTCACAACACTCTTTTAAATCACAAAATTAAGACTTTAGCTTGCATGGTTTAAATAGACTTGATTTACTAATAAAACAGCCTCCTAACAACACATTTAGTTGTTACTATGACTACATAATTATTTACTTCGTATTTTGACGAATTGTCATATAGCAAATTGGATATACCAGTTACAGTTATTGGAATTGAATTTGTCATTTTCAAACGAATTTTGTGGCGTGGATTTGTGTGTTTTTTTGTTATTTCAAGTCCTTTTTTAATTGTTTTGGGTGTCTACCGAGATGGAAGGTATGAATTCATAATTTATTTATGATTTGCGCCGAAAGGGAAGTTTGAATGTGATTCAGTTGTGTCAGAAAGTGGGTTTGCTTGCGTCTCGACGTGTATGTAATGTATGCCAGAAAGAAATGAAGTTTATTGAGAGAAAGGATATAACAGATGGGTTTGAGTGGATTTGTAGAGAAAGATGCCAGAATTTTCATTGTGTGAAAATGTCTGTACGAAAGGATTCGTGGTTTGAGAGGCGACTTATTAATTTACTGAACCTTAGTTCATAAGAAGTAAAGAGTGTGTATTTTTTCAGATATAAGCAGATTTGGTGATACGTTGATGAATCATTGAAGTTTTTCGTGTTATAAGGATGTTCTACGTAATTAGTGCAGATATGTTACACTCATTTTACTACCATAGTATTTTTAATACTATAAAAATTCTATAATTTCAGCGATTATGTGAGTTGATTTTTTATATTTTTTCTAATAAAATACTGCTATCTTTGACATATAGTATTTGTTTGAAAAAATAGTGTGGTTGATTTTATATTATTAAAATGGGGGGTTTGGGGGGCGATAGCCCCCCAATAATAAAAATGTTTAAATAGAAAGTGTTAGTGAAATATACATAAAAAAATATGTTACACTCATTTTACTACCATAGTATTTTTAATACTCTAAAAATTCTATAATTTCAGCGATTATGTGAGTTGATTTTTTATATTTTTTCTAATAAAATACTGCTATCTTTGACATATAGTATTTGTTTGAAAAAATAGTCTGGTTGATTTTATATTATTAAAATGGGGGGTTTGGGGGGCGATAGCCCCCCAATAATAAAAATGTTTAAATAGAAAGTGTTAGTGAAATATACTGCGAATTCTAGAGCATATAAAAAAATTGTAAGTAGAAAAGATGCTTTTTTGGTAATTAAATTTTGGCTTTGAGTAGTAATGATAGTTTAAGTAGTATGTGAGTGTTAAATAGAAAAATTTATATTTAAAAATCTACAAATATGTGAGTTTTTATTATTTTATTGCGCATTCTAGAGCGTATAAAAAAGTGTTAAGTAGATAAGATGCTTTTTGTGGTAATTAAATTTTGGCTTTGAGCAGTAATGGTAGTTTAAGTAGCATGTGAGTGTTAAATAGAAATTATAATTCTTGCGATAACATAGTGACCATTACAACACGTGATCAATAAACAAAGATTCGGTTCAGTGAGTCGATTCCCCTCTAGTGAACCGGTTCAGTGAACGACACCGTATTCTCCGGATTAACCCCCACTTGGTTCTAAATGAAAAATTCAAAATTTCCGGATATAAAATATATAGAAGTGACAGAATTTCAAATGTTGCAGCGGGGGGTGTTTTGATTGCTCTTTCAACCCGAGTCAAACATCAACGGTCACTTAGCCCCAATACTTCTAACCTGGGAACTGTGTCAGTCACCGTAACCATAGATAATAAAGATTACACAATAATAACAGCATATAAACCCCCGAATAAACAATTTCCAGTAAAAGAATACAAGGAAATATTTAATAACAACACCAACGTTATTCTACTAGGAGACCTAAACAGTAAAAACCAAGCCTGGGGATGCAATTGCACAACCCAGCAAGGCACTAAATTGCAATCTTTTGCAGTAAACAATAACTTAGATGTAATAGCACCTTGGCAGCCAACACACTACCCGTACAATAGAAATATTATCCCAGATATTTTAGACATAATGGTGTCTAAAAACTTCCACTTACCTACATCTCAAACCGTACTTCCTGAATTAGATTCAGATCATTGCCCAGTCATCATTGAAATAAAATCTTCAAATCTCTTGCAGTCTAATAATCCCTTCACAGTTTTGGGCACGAAAGGGCACGTCAACTGGAATAAATTTAAGAGACCTATTAGAAGTAAACCTTCACTACCCGGAACAGATACAAACAACAAATGAAATAGACAACCAGGTAACTAATATCACACAGAAAATCTACGTTGCATTGTAACAATCAACTACTCCTTTCGCAAGACCTTTCACTAACAATAGAAATCCGATTCCAAGGAATATTCTAAACCTAATTAAAAGTAAACGTAACCTTCGACGGCTCTGGCAAATCAACCGCAGACATGACCTTAAAGCAAAAATCAACAAATTAGGGAGAACAATCAAAAACAAATTAAATCAAATTCGAATAAGCAATTTTCAAAGATCCATAGCTCAAATACACCCTAATAGTAGACCACTCTGGTCAACCATAAAAAGACTATGTAAAGAAACCACTGACATTCCTATCCTGAAACACAACTCAAATGTAGCTTATACGGATCATATGAAAGCCAATATGTTAGGTAAATATCTGCAAAATAGTTTTACTCCAAACCCAAATACAAATTCTTCCTTTACTAATTATATTGCAAAAAACGTCCTGTTACCAGACTATAATGTCCCAGATAAAATAAAATTTATATCCCCATCCGAAACATCTAAAATTATTAAGCAATTGAAAACCCGAAAATCAGCAGGTCACGACCATATTAACAACAGAGCTCTTAAAGAATTACCCAAAAGAGCTATAACTATTTTAACCGCCTTACTTAATTCCTGTCTAAGACTGGGCCACTTTCCAAAAGATTGGAAATTATCTATAATCTTACCCTTCTGTAAACCAGGCAAAGATCCTCGCTTTCCTACAAGCTACAGACCAATAAGCCTCCTACCCTCAATCGCAAAGGTATTTGAAAAATTAATTCACAGCAGATTATCTACTTACCTAACAAAAATTAGCGCTATCCCAGACTTTCAGTTCGGATTCAGATCTCAAGATAGTACCACCCACCAATTGCTCCGTTTAACTGAATATATTGCAAATTCATTTCACAGCAAAAAATACACAATTGCAGTTTTCCTAGACATTGAGAAAGCCTTTGATAAACTCTGGCATGAAGGTCTTTTATACAAACTTCGTCAACTAGGAACTCCCAAGTATCTACTCCATCTAATCAGAAGTTTTCTAAAAGATAGATATTTTCCGTCCGTATTAACTCAAGTCTCTCAAACAGATTTGAAATTAATGCAGGAGTCCCTCAAGGTTCTTGCCTCTCTCCACTTCTCTTTACTGTTTACATGTCGGATTTACCACAGTCAGACTATACAGAAATTGCTCTATACGCAGATGACACAGCACTTTTTACCTCTCATTCAGACATTAGCTGCGCCTTCGACAACATACAGATTGACCTAAATAACTACATTAAATGGGCTTCAAACTGGAAAATAAAGATTAACGCATCTAAAACTCAAGCAAAAATATTCACACTCCGCAAACTTCCTCAACCACCCCCCTCAGCTTCCAAAACACAAATATAGAATGGATGAGTGGAAATACACCAGCAAAATACTTAGGAGTACTACTTGACACCAAACTAAACTGGAAACAACATATGAAATCTATAGCAGATAAAACTTATGCAAAAATATCCAAACTATATCCAATAATAAATAGAAATTCCGGTCTTAGCACTGACTGCGACTTAATCATCTATAAAACAATAATAAGACCAACCCTCACATATGCCTGCCCGATCTGGAATAACGCCGCAAAAACAAACCTAAATAAAATAGAAATAATACAAAATAAATTTCTCAGAAAGATCATTAAAGCTCCTTGGTTCATAAGCAACATACGAATCCAAAATGAACTAAATATATCATCCATTAACGAATATATAAATCTTATGACTCATAAATTCTTCTCATCCCTTCCCCAATCGCGCAGTACAACAATATTCAAGCTAGGTAAAACGTATGGTTCATCAAAAAGAATAAGATCACGATTCCCTAAAGACTCCCTTCGTCCACCTTAAATCACCTACCCATCTTCCACTTTCCAAAAATTCCACCCACTGTCACCCTCTCCTCAAAATTATCACATATAACTCCAAAAACTGTTATCTACAGTTTCTTCTCCTAGAACAACGTTTTCATCAGACCCCTGAGAGAGGAGGTAACGCATGCGGATGTCCATCCCTAAAAGTTACTGTGTAAAATATTGTATAATGAACACCCCTGAAAGGCAGAAATGCCGAGCAGGTAGAAATAAATTTAAAAAAAAATGTTTCGCGATAAAACGGCGAATTTTCGGCAGAAAAACTTATTAAAGAGTCCCTGGGGACAAAAAAAGTGGATAAATCCAGTTGTTAAATTTAGAAAATAAATCCCCTATCACATGGTTTAGCCAGAATCCATGTTTTGTGGGTCCTTGTTGCCGAAAATTCGAAAGACGGCAAAACGCCCGTACGTCCGTACGTCCGTCCGTCCGTCCGTCCGTCCGTCCGTCCGTCCGTCCGTCCGTCCGTGAAACTAGACTTTCTCGCCTCAGTAATGGTTATGTAATAATATTTACACCACAATTTCACACTAAATAACAACATCTGTCTTAATGTTTTGTAAAACTCATTTGAAATCGTAAAACATTTGGTGCAAAATTAAATAGTTTCAAGCAATAGATTTATTTATTCAAATATTTGAATGAAAATATCTTTCTGGCATTGAATTCGTTGAATAAGGTGCGCAGTGAATTCGTGAACATTACCGAAGAGTTTTCTGGGAACAATTTTCAAAAAATGAGAGTTATCCACCAACATGAGACTACCACCGTTTTCTTAAACGTCTTTCGTACTACCCAACAAAATTTAAACAAAATAAATAGAGCCGTTTTTTGAGAAAAATCGTATCAACAAATTTAAAAATTGCCTATATTTCACACAAAATGATGCGAAAAATACTCAAATTGTACATAAACGTATTTCAAAATGTATCTTTAAGGAACATATTATATCAAGGGGAAAAATTCCTATCTTTAATATTTTAGTTGTATGAAAACCTGGAAAAAATTTAATTTTTTTCAATTTTCGAAATATCAAAGTTTTCAACCAACATAAGACCTGCGCCATTCTCTTAAATGTTCTTTAGGCAATCCAACAACAAAATTTAATTAAAATCGATGGCGCCATTTTTTTGAAAATTTTCAAAATATACCAGGGGGTTAATGTAAAGAAGCCCCCAAAATTAAATATCAATTTCAAATTCAAGAGGCCACGACATCAGCCAGATCGGTCAGGGAATAGCAATTTTGGAGAAAATAGGCTGAACGGTTTAGCCGCTAGCGTTGTTCACAGATGGGCTGATGGACAGACGTTTTGCTGTCAATCAATTTTTCGATATCAAGGATCCACAAAACAGGGATTCTGGCTACCCGACGTTTTAGAGGTTTTTTTTCTTAAATTATTTTCAGGATTTATTGACTTTTTCATTATCAGGGCCCTGTAATAAGAGTTTTTCTGCCGAAAACTCGCCGTTTTTTTCGCGCAGCATTTCATAACTTTCTCTTCTTAAGAAGTTCCTTCTTAAGCGCAAGAAAGTGAAAAGTCGGAAAATTTAGAAGTATTTAATGAAATAATATAATGCAAATGGCCGATCAGATGGCCTAGATCGCTAAGGCAGTAGTGCCGGAGTGGTTTCGGACCAGAAGATCGCGGGTTCGAGTCCCGCCTCGGGCATGGATGTATTTGTGTATGTCTGTATGTGTTGTCCTTTCACCCCCATTATCATCATATCATCATTTCATCTTCCATACCCCCAGGGCTAACAACCGTGGGGCTAACAACCGTGGGGGATAAAAATCGGATCCAGCTAAAAATGCTGGTCCCCCCCAAAAATTGTCGCAAGCACCTGCCACCGTGATAATAAATAAAAACTGAGCCACGGTAAATGCAGGATGCTTGCATGCGTGGTCCTAGTCGGCCGATTAACGAAAAAAAAATAATGCAAATGTGCAAACAAATACTACAATAAAGAAACAAATTAATCAATTATACAGAAGCGAAAAACATATCATAGCTTTAATTAAATGTTCTCTAAATGTTGTATCTTGTAACATTTTTGGATTAGTATTTAAATATTAAGAAAAATATTCAAATTTGTGTCTTTGCGCGATTACGAACTGCCAGGCGAGATAGCAAGCACCCGGATAACATGGTCAGACATTTGAAAACTAGTGGTCCTCCAACACCACATACTTTCTCGCTTTATTGGAAACGGTTATGTAATATTGAAATATTGCATTTTCTGCGAATTGCTAATACAACACCTCAGTTATTATTAAAACAACGTGCATATCAACCAAGTAGTGTGCCACGCTCTGTCGCCAGCGCACCGTTATCAAAACCATGTGCATTCGCTTGGCTAATAATATCAACACAGTAATTAGAATATATGCAATTGCCAAAAGTTTTGGCTGCTCATTTCTGAGTGCCTTTCGTCGTAAGATAACAGTTCCTATTGCGTTTCATTGTTTTTCTTTCAGTGAATGCGCAGTAAATTCTTTAGGGATCAGATGATATTAAAAGATATATGACACACCTGACCGGGCCAAGACTAAACGTTGGGACCACAATTTTAGACACTGTAGAGGCAAAGTACCTGCGATGGTATGGGCACGTGTGTCGAATGGATGAGGGAAGGTGGCCAAAAAATGATAGAATGGATCCCTGCTGAATAAGAAGAAAGGAGAGACCTAGTACAAACGGGAAGGATGCAGTAACAAAAGCGATGGACAGAAGAAACCTGCAAAGAAAGATCGTAGCAAATGGAAACTCGGATGTGATAAGCGACTCTATGTTTTAATATCGTAAATTCACAATAAACAAAAACGTTCAAAGCAAACTTCACAGATAACAGCACACGTCGAACTTGAACGTTGCAATGAAAGCTTAGGTTATTATATGACCCAATGTTACTTCGAAATTCAATTTCGAACTCTTAGAGACAGAGCGTTCTCTAGGTGTACTTCTATTATTCGTCATTTTATATTGGTGTTTACATTAGACTTGAAATAAAATTTAAAAATCGATAAATTCAATACAGTGCGAAGATATTTAAGACGAATAATGTTCGTCATTAAAAATTTGTTTTACAAGAATTTAAACAATTTGTAATTACATACAAACAACACCAAATTTCCCCAAATAATATTTTCTGTGTATAAATTTGTTTAAATCAATAGCTGGCGTTATTGACTGGAAGTTACATAACAAATCATTCCAATAATTGCATTTATTCTGGTGTGAAATGCAATAACTCTCCAGCATTGCTGATCGAATACTGTATTTTTTTTCGATTAGGCAAAAGTGACCTGCAAACTACGATAAATTATTAAATATCTTAATAGATTGAGAATTAATACTTAGATCAGAAGTAGAAGCATTGCATGAGAAAGCATTGTAAATGGATCGGGCCTGAATTTATTAACAAAATGAAAAAATGGCTTTTAAGTTCAAATCTATTTATTCACTCAGAATTATCATTATCATAAATTCCGTGGTGGTAGCAGATATCTTGTGGTAATCCATAATATGGTAAAGGAAATAATCTCTGAGGATAGGAAATCACTTTTCCCTTCCTCAGTGGATCTCTAGATCTTGCGCTTGATCTCTAGTGGATATTGCTAGAGATCCACTGAGGATGGGAAAAGGGTTTTCCCGAAAGTTAACTCTGGATAATAATTAATAAAAATTATGAAAACTTTTGTGGAGATTATTTCCTTTACCATATAATCATTATCATCATCATCATCATCATCATCATCATCACCATCGTCGATTGGTCGTCGTTGATGCCACAAATAAGGAAGAGTAGAGGAATCTTTTTAACGCAATAGCAAATGAAGCGAGAGTCCGTCGACTAATTTAGCCCGGGATTCTCGATTTTCTTGGCCCACGATCACGCCGCTAAAAATCGGCTTTCAAGTTTTACTCGCCAGACTGAATCTCAGAATCTCAATCAGGAAACTGAACAGATAATCAGAAAAAATACAGATAAGATATATTAATGGAAGAAGGAAAAGAGAAACAAAATATTAAATGGGGAAAGAATGTACAAAATCAACTAATATTAAAAAATGAAACTTGCAGAATGATACAACAGAAATAATATCTCTACTACGCTCACATTCATCGCGACAAACAAACACCAAAAAACTCGCATTTGCACCTTCATATTTCCTCAGTTAAATACCGCGTCTAAATCCAAGCGCTGCCGCTCGCACCACGTGCTCAACACACGTGTGTTTACACTGCCCGCCGTCGATCTCCTGACGCGCCGCGCTTCATTAAACAAGGATCCACCGCCAGCCCCGGCGGTGGGGGCGGCGGGGGCGGCGACGGGGGCTGCGACGGGGGCGGCGGCGGCGGGGGCGGCGGCGGCGGCGGGGGCGGCGGCGGGGGCGGCGGGGAGTGGCGGGGGCGGCGGGGAGGCGGCGGGGAGCGGCGGCGGGGGCGGCGGCGGGGAGCGGCGGCGGGGGCGGCGGTGGGGGCGGCGGCGGGGGCGGCGGCGGAGGCGGCGGCGCGACGCCAGTGCGCAAACGACGACGCACGGCCAATGGATGCAAAGTGGCCGTTAGGTGCGGCGAAGACGGCGGCGCGCGCGACTAATTCTGCCTCTAAGCAGCTCGATCACCCGCCACCCCCACGCCCGAGGCACTGATTAAAACTCGTCGGCTCTCCCAGGAAATTGCCTCCGGCGCAGAACCTTATTCGTCGAGCTCGTACGTTCCCATACGCATCTGCTATGCCCTTTTCTTTTTCTTTTCTTTTTTTTCAGGAAGAAAGAAGGAGCGAGCGCCTCCGTGGATATGCAATGTTTTTAGGAAGCAGTGCTAATCTCCATAATTATCTTTTATCTACACGTCGTCTCAGAACAAACTTCACTAACTTCTAGAGCACATAAAGGGTCGAAAATGATCACGTTTGGCCAATGAACGAACGGTGAACAATATGATAGCGAAGTTACAAGTGTGACATTTGCTCCTATTGGGTAAGTATCTCATATTTCTCTGTTGTTTGGAAGGTATACAAAATCTCTTTACTGCGTCAGACTTTTTACCCGGTAAACACAAATACACGATGGGTCGTCTACCATTAAGGAACAAATGTCACATGTGTTACATGAGATTTCCCACTACATTTTCATTTGAAACAACTGATAATCTTCGACACTCTAAGCGCCCTAGAAGTTTGTGTCATTTGTTTGGAGCAATCTTGCGTAGTACTTGGCGGCGCATATTTTAGTTTCCCATTACAAAATCAATCGAGGAGGGGGAAATAATAATATAAGCCACACTTCCGCACAAAGACAAAATGTTCATTACAAGTGGCCTATTCACATAGATCCTCGTGATTTCTATGAAATTACGAACAGTGACATTGAGACTTAGCAAGATACCTCAATGGTATTATGCATTAAAATAATATGAAATAGTGACTTATTTCGAAGTATTGGTAGCCGGGAGTGAAAATAATAGAGTAGCTATTACATTTACAAAGAGATCATAGGGTAACCGTATTGGAGATGGACGCATGCATTAAATGGAAATATTAGGTTGTAAATATTAGGACGTAGAAATGTTCCATGACAAAGTAAATAATAAATATTGGACATTGGATATTCCTAGGACAATATAAACATAGCTGAGGTTTGGAACGTGGATATTTGTAGAAAATATTTATTTTTTTTATTTTGAAAGCGTCATATAACGAAATATAAGGAATACACATTTATGTATATTCCTCGTATATCGCTGTAGCAAATGGTGACACGATTTAGTAAAGATATCGTGAAACAAATTACAGAAAATAACAAAATTAATAACAAAAATTTGGAAAACAAACGAAAACGAAGTAGACATGCTGCACCAGAGTCATGATTTTGGAAGAAGACATTTGGTCGCCGATGCGAGCGGTTTATAGTGTGCTGCCGTAGAACTCCGTTTGATAACCTTGGGAATTATTCAGAAGTTGAGCAACAACAGTTTTTTGAGTTTAATTTTATTTTTAAACCGTTTAAGTTTTTTAATAACTGAAGGTCCATAACAATCACTCATAACAATAACAAAACATCGTGCGACAGCAGATCGACGTGGTTCCTTTTCTAGGATATAAAGTATGTTTCACAAGGTTTGAATTGTTTTAATCTGTGGATTATTTTGTGACGCAAACTCTCATACCGTTAGTTTCAAGTTCATATTGCCAGATTCTAACTAAAAGGGCTTTTATTTAACTATTTTCTTAGTTCTTTGACGTCAAACATTAGTTAAAAACTATATATGATGTACTATGTTATGTTGATCAGTATGTTATCTTGATCAGTATTTAATTGTATTATGAAAACAGGTCGCAATAGTGTGTTTACCAAGAATTGATAAGAAAATATTCACTGCCACATAATAAAAAGTATTTTCAAAGTCAAATGAGGAACCTATTTTGGATATTATCCCACACCGTGCCCTATGTGAAGGAATCTACTTAGTGACGCGAGAACAAGGAGACCGATTATTTGAAAAACTAAATCCTTCACTCAGCTCAAGAAAACTCTTCTCATAGAAATATTCCTACTACAATTAATATTGTAATGCAGACAGATAGTACAAAGCAATTGGTCCGCAAAAAGGAAGTACTGATTAAATTAGCATACATATGTCCGCCAACGATAATAAATATGTTTATTACTTAAATATAATCATTTAATCAGAACTTCCATTATTGTAGACCAACTATCACGAACCTGACTTCATTAATGGCGTCTGAAATCTATATTATGAATTTCCAATACACGCAGAAATTGAAAGAAAATTAGACTCAAAAAACTGTTGTTGCTCAACTTGTGAATAATTCTCAAGGTTATCAGACGGAGTTCTACGGCAGCATCTGCATTATGCACACTATAAACCGCACGCATTGGCGACCAAATATCTTCTCCCAAAATCATGTCTCTGGTGCAGCATGTCAACTTCTTTTGCGTTTGTTTTACAAATTTTTGTTATTAATTTTGTTATTTTCTGTAATTTGTTTCACAACGGTAAATTATCTTCACTCTACGCTAATATCTTTATTAAATCTTGTCACCATTGGCTACAGCGCAATACGTGGAATATATATATATATATATATATATATATATATATATATATATATATATATATATATATATATTGTGGCGTCACCGATTAATTAAATATAATTTTATTATGGCATCGCCAATAATCAATAATTCCTACAGCTTGAAATAGCTCGCGCCGCGGCACAGAAGTAAGTGGGTCAGAGAGGACTCGGCCACCGCCGCGGAGGGTTCCTTTCGTCATGCCGCCCACCCCCCGACCGCGCATAGGTCTTTGTCCAGAAGGCAGCTGGTTTACTGCAGTCATAAAAGCCATTCTTGTTTTCGAGCCGTTCGCCGGCCCTCTCCTGGGACAGAGCGCGCCCCCGCATCCCTTCTCCGGCCGCGCGACCGGAGGGTGCGAACCCCAAAGAAAGGATAGGCCGAGTGTCAATTAAAGACAACGACGCATTTACGACACGTAGTAAGCGAGAACCTTTTTCGAACAATGCTAACCACTCACATTCGTTCTGGCACGCGCCTCGACACGCGCCTGGGTAGACACCCGAATCCCTGCACGGGCCATTAACAAATTAAATACAGTAGGCAGTCAAGTAGCCCCTGCCGGCCGTCGGGAATCCGTGAAATGCGCTTTTTTCGCGCGCAAGTGTCCACACAGCTGCGATCAGCTCCCGGAGTAACTAACAAAAGGGAAGCAAGAGAGAGAGAGCGAAGCCAGCGACAGACAGAAAGCTTTTACGGAAAACTACAGAAAAATCGACACGAGATTGGTTAATCAGAATCCTGCGACGCAGTCACCCTCGGCCAATGGGAAGCTTCGCCATGAGGGAGGGGGGAAATTTGGTGTTAGGAACAATTTGGGAAGGGGAAAGGAAATTCTCTTATAAACGCGATGCAGAGTAGGAATAAGGAGACTTGTTAAAATTTCTTCAGACTGACTTTGTAAAATTACTTCGGCACTACTTCTGAGATTTTTCTGACACGACTATTTCAAAATTTCTTCGAGAGACGCTCTTTGTTAAATTTCTCCGAAGGAGACTTGTAAGATTTCTTCGAGAGAGACTTGTAAATTTTTGTTGCTACGGGAGAGTTCCAAGATACTCCCTGGTAGCTAAACGTGCCTAATTATTCAGTCATTCACGATCGGGACGCGACTTGTAAACTGTTGCGGAGGAAACTCGGACGGGAAACTACCGAATCCCGCGCCGTTTTCGCTTCGGCCCGCCAGCCTTGCCGCCTCTCGTCCCGGGCTAAGTGACAGCCCTCTCCGTTACGTCAGCGCCCGTGGACACTCGCCCCTCTGAGCCTGTTCGATTCGGCGTCCTGCAGAGAAGGAGACGCACCGCTGGAGTTCAGCGACCTGGGACAGCCGCCGCCGCCTCTGTTTGAGGCCGCCGCCTCGGCCCGCCCACGAAGACCAGCAGCCATTGGTGAAACTATGAGACGATGCCGTCTCACTGAACAATTACAACAGCGAAAAACTGCGAGTGGCCGCGCTCAGGCCCATCAGAGTAACCTCTTGTAATTCATTCACAGAGTAGTTTTAGTATTAAAAGAACTTGCGTCGCCAATTGCGACATTGTAATTTACCTGGTAGCTTTTGGTGCCAGGAATAAACAGTTGTTTGTCACCAATGACTCAATTGCTCATTCTTGACCTCCCAACTCTTCCACTCAGTTACATTTCAGGAGCTGAACCTGGCGCCCTCCCCCGAGCAGTCTTATAAATATTACATTTGGCTGGTCCCAACGTGGGGCTAGTTGAGTGCAACAGCAATCACTTATAAATATTACATTTGGCTTTCCCAAGTGGGGCTCGATTAGTATTGTTAAATACCCCAGTAAGCGACCCCGAGATTAGGAAGTCAGATTGCTCATAAAATACTTTGTTATTAACTTTTTTTGGTTCAGCTCCTTCAAAATTCTATTGCGACAGCTTAAATCACAAGTTACCGCAATAAATGGATGGAAGAAAGTTGTAGGAGGGTCAATAATTTGTGTACTCTGATGTATTTGTTATTTTGTGTTTTTGTGTTTATTGTTTTTGTACTGTGTTGCGTGTGTCGGTGTTTGCGTGTGCGGTATAATAGTAAACTAAGTGAACAAGAGAACTCAGTAAAAATGCCCGACGAATCAGGTGTCAATTTAGCAGGCTCAGACAGTTCGAGTGACCCACCGGCGCAACGCGACAGTGAAGCCATTTTAGTGGAAATTCTAAAACAATGGATGCAAAGAGAAAAGGAGGAACGGGAAATAGATAGGAAAATTTGGAAGGAGCGACGGGAGGAAGATAGGAAAATTTGGGAGGCGCAAAGGGAAGAAGATAGGGAAATTTGGGAGGCGCAAAGGGAAGAAGATAGGGAAATTCAGGAGGCGCGACTGGAGGAAAAAAGGAAAGTTCTTAGGGAGCTACAAGAAGATAGGGAAATTCGGGAGGCGCAACGGAAAAAAGATAGGGAAATTCGGGAGGCGCAAAGGAAAGAAGATTGGAAAATTTGGGAGGCGCGTTTTAAAGAAATAAAAGAGATAACTCAGGAAACGAAAAAAGAGCTTAATGAAAACGTTAATAAGATTGATAAGGAATTAAGCTCGGAAGTTAGTCAAACGCAGGAAGAAGTAAATTCTATGGGAAATGCGCATGAGGAATACGCGATGGGAAACAAATCTGAGATTAGGGAGGAAACAGACCGGAATGTCAAAATTCTAGTGCAAGAGCCTTTAAATTGGGACGGAGAAAACAGCGTAGGAAGCTCTCCCACGGCTGAGGCAGGCTTGCGATTTTCGTGGGCGCCCCCACAAAATCTTTGTTTTTCGGGATCTCCGGACGAGAACCCCAAATTTTTATTAGATCGAGCCGAAATTTCTATGGCTCTAACTAAATTGGTTCCCTCCTCGCTCAAACCCAGGTTCATGCCGGAGTTGTTACGTGGCAGCGCCGCCCACTGGTTGACAGCAATCAATCCGTTCACGAGCAGTTATGAGGGGTCCCGAGATCGATTCGTGGATAAATTTTGGGGGGACCAAGCCCGCTACGAGTTTGAAAAGCAAATTTTGAAAGGTAGTTGGGACAAGCATGGCAAGTTTACAATGAGAGGCGACCGCCTTCTGAACCGCCCGTGGGGAGACCGGAAAATTCGACAGAGGGAAACGGTTCCGGTACTAGTGTCAATTACAATGTAAGAACAAATTCGTCAAACTAGAAACGTTTGGGTCATCTGGGTCCCGAACGAATTGTGGCAGAGATACCATGCGATGAAACGATATCTGTAGATTACGCCTTCCACGATTTTGGCAATGGGGAGGCTAATCAAGTCAAAGAGTGTCCGGAAATGTCATGTTTTAGAATTTAAATTAAATAGAATTTCTGTCCGTGCATTGGTCGACACAGGCAGTGAAATCAGTGCCATTTCGTTAGAATTATTTTCTCGCCTTGTAAGTGAACGTAAGCCCGTGCCAACGCTGCCCACTGCTAAGTGTTAAGTTATCGGAGTAGGAAATAAACGAAGTAAGCCAATTAATAAGCAGGCCCCTATCTCGTTTCAGGTACAAGATCATTTATTTGACGTCCCTTGTCTAGTTATAGAGGATTTAAAACACGATATAATTTTGGGGGGTTAATTTCTTAAAGGAGAATGATGGGGTGATTGACTTTTCCAGAGATATTATGAGTTTTGGTGGGGGTAAGGAAATTGCACTTACGGATGATGTTGACGGCGAAGTAGAACCAAATACACTGTGTGCGTCCTAGAGTCAGGGGGATGACGCGAGTGGGGTCATAAGCCCAATGAGAGCAAAGAAAATGACTTAATTAATGACCACGAGCGCTCCTAGCTAGAGCAGGTATTTTTTTAATTTTCGAATGTGTTCGCACGTCCAACTCATTCTGTTAAAGAATTTTGTTTCGGATTAACGTCACTGACGATACCCCTTGCCGACCATAATTATCCTGCACAGTAATCACTTAGGGGACAAGTCAATGAGACTACTGGGGGAATAATTAATGAGGGAACGAGTTAATGAAACTACTGGGGGGAAAGATTAATGAGGGAATAAGAGAGAGAAGTGTTGCGGTGTAATTAAATCCTACTGTTGTAAAAGAAAGACGGGAGTCAGAATTTGCCTAGAAGAGAGGCACATTAACAAAGTTACAGTACCTGAGAACGAGGCGCCGAAAAATGTAGATGAGATTATAGGAAACTTAATTGAACTAATAATACAACAAAAAATATTTACGGCACTAGATTTTTTTTCACTTGTACAGGCAGATAATCACCCATCCGGACGACAGAGAATTGATTGAATTTGGTTTTGACGGGTTGAAGACTTTTTCGGGGATTATGACGGGATTATGACGGGAACGGGGTTATGACAGGTTGAAGATTTTTTTAATTTACGATTTTTGTTTCAAAGAATAAAGTAAAATATCACGTTTCAGAGAACTCTGCCAACAATTCGCCGGAACCTGCGACCCATACGACACTAGTTGTCACGATTAGAGTAAGCACCGTAATAATAAGGGTTTTAATTATAGAAAATTAGTAATGTAGTCAGAGAGGCGCAGTATCTTAAGCCTCCAATTAAAAATTAAATTAAGCATTTCTTTATCTTAGGTGACACCACTGTTATTTTTTTTTTCGACGATTGAGAATTCTCGCCCTTTATTAGAAATTAACAAAGAAACTCGAATTATCAATCTAGTGGGAGGGGGATGCTAATGTGGCGTCACCGATTAATTAAATATAATTTTATTATGGCATCGCCAATAATCAATAATTCCTACAGCTTGAAATAGCTCGCGCCGCGGCACAGAAGTAAGTGGGTCAGAGAGGACTCGGCCACCGCCGCGGAGGGTTCCTTTCGTCATGCCGCCCACCCCCCGACCGCGCATAGGTCTTTGTCCAGAAGGCAGCTGGTTTACTGCAGTCATAAAAGCCATTCTTGTTTTCGAGCCGTTCGCCGGCCCTCTCCTGGGACAGAGCGCGCCCCCGCATCCCTTCTCCGGCCGCGCGACCGGAGGGTGCGAACCCCAAAGAAAGGATAGGCCGAGTGTCAATTAAAGACAACGACGCATTTACGACACGTAGTAAGCGAGAACCTTTTTCGAACAATGCTAACCACTCACATTCGTTCTGGCACGCGCCTCGACACGCGCCTGGGTAGACACCCGAATCCCTGCACGGGCCATTAACAAATTAAATACAGTAGGCAGTCAAGTAGCCCCTGCCGGCCGTCGGGAATCCGTGAAATGCGCTTTTTTCGCGCGCAAGTGTCCACACAGCTGCGATCAGCTCCCGGAGTAACTAACAAAAGGGAAGCAAGAGAGAGAGAGCGAAGCCAGCGACAGACAGAAAGCTTTTACGGAAAACTACAGAAAAATCGACACGAGATTGGTTAATCAGAATCCTGCGACGCAGTCACCCTCGGCCAATGGGAAGCTTCGCCATGAGGGAGGGGGGAAATTTGGTGTTAGGAACAATTTGGGAAGGGGAAAGGAAATTCTCTTATAAACGCGATGCAGAGTAGGAATAAGGAGACTTGTTAAAATTTCTTCAGACTGACTTTGTAAAATTACTTCGGCACTACTTCTGAGATTTTTCTGACACGACTATTTCAAAATTTCTTCGAGAGACGCTCTTTGTTAAATTTCTCCGAAGGAGACTTGTAAGATTTCTTCGAGAGAGACTTGTAAATTTTTGTTGCTACGGGAGAGTTCCAAGATACTCCCTGGTAGCTAAACGTGCCTAATTATTCAGTCATTCACGATCGGGACGCGACTTGTAAACTGTTGCGGAGGAAACTCGGACGGGAAACTACCGAATCCCGCGCCGTTTTCGCTTCGGCCCGCCAGCCTTGCCGCCTCTCGTCCCGGGCTAAGTGACAGCCCTCTCCGTTACGTCAGCGCCCGTGGACACTCGCCCCTCTGAGCCTGTTCGATTCGGCGTCCTGCAGAGAAGGAGACGCACCGCTGGAGTTCAGCGACCTGGGACAGCCGCCGCCGCCTCTGTTTGAGGCCGCCGCCTCGGCCCGCCCACGAAGACCAGCAGCCATTGGTGAAACTATGAGACGATGCCGTCTCACTGAACAATTACAACAGCGAAAAACTGCGAGTGGCCGCGCTCAGGCCCATCAGAGTAACCTCTTGTAATTCATTCACAGAGTAGTTTTAGTATTAAAAGAACTTGCGTCGCCAATTGCGACATTGTAATTTACCTGGTAGCTTTTGGTGCCAGGAATAAACAGTTGTTTGTCACCAATGACTCAATTGCTCATTCTTGACCTCCCAACTCTTCCACTCAGTTACATTTCAGGAGCTGAACCTGGCGCCCTCCCCCGAGCAGTCTTATAAATATTACATTTGGCTGGTCCCAACGTGGGGCTAGTTGAGTGCAACAGCAATCACTTATAAATATTACATTTGGCTTTCCCAAGTGGGGCTCGATTAGTATTGTTAAATACCCCAGTAAGCGACCCCGAGATTAGGAAGTCAGATTGCTCATAAAATACTTTGTTATTAACTTTTTTTGGTTCAGCTCCTTCAAAATTCTATTGCGACAGCTTAAATCACAAGTTACCGCAATAAATGGATGGAAGAAAGTTGTAGGAGGGTCAATAATTTGTGTACTCTGATGTATTTGTTATTTTGTGTTTTTGTGTTTATTGTTTTTGTACTGTGTTGCGTGTGTCGGTGTTTGCGTGTGCGGTATAATAGTAAACTAAGTGAACAAGAGAACTCAGTAAAAATGCCCGACGAATCAGGTGTCAATTTAGCAGGCTCAGACAGTTCGAGTGACCCACCGGCGCAACGCGACAGTGAAGCCATTTTAGTGGAAATTCTAAAACAATGGATGCAAAGAGAAAAGGAGGAACGGGAAATAGATAGGAAAATTTGGAAGGAGCGACGGGAGGAAGATAGGAAAATTTGGGAGGCGCAAAGGGAAGAAGATAGGGAAATTTGGGAGGCGCAAAGGGAAGAAGATAGGGAAATTCAGGAGGCGCGACTGGAGGAAAAAAGGAAAGTTCTTAGGGAGCTACAAGAAGATAGGGAAATTCGGGAGGCGCAACGGAAAAAAGATAGGGAAATTCGGGAGGCGCAAAGGAAAGAAGATTGGAAAATTTGGGAGGCGCGTTTTAAAGAAATAAAAGAGATAACTCAGGAAACGAAAAAAGAGCTTAATGAAAACGTTAATAAGATTGATAAGGAATTAAGCTCGGAAGTTAGTCAAACGCAGGAAGAAGTAAATTCTATGGGAAATGCGCATGAGGAATACGCGATGGGAAACAAATCTGAGATTAGGGAGGAAACAGACCGGAATGTCAAAATTCTAGTGCAAGAGCCTTTAAATTGGGACGGAGAAAACAGCGTAGGAAGCTCTCCCACGGCTGAGGCAGGCTTGCGATTTTCGTGGGCGCCCCCACAAAATCTTTGTTTTTCGGGATCTCCGGACGAGAACCCCAAATTTTTATTAGATCGAGCCGAAATTTCTATGGCTCTAACTAAATTGGTTCCCTCCTCGCTCAAACCCAGGTTCATGCCGGAGTTGTTACGTGGCAGCGCCGCCCACTGGTTGACAGCAATCAATCCGTTCACGAGCAGTTATGAGGGGTCCCGAGATCGATTCGTGGATAAATTTTGGGGGGACCAAGCCCGCTACGAGTTTGAAAAGCAAATTTTGAAAGGTAGTTGGGACAAGCATGGCAAGTTTACAATGAGAGGCGACCGCCTTCTGAACCGCCCGTGGGGAGACCGGAAAATTCGACAGAGGGAAACGGTTCCGGTACTAGTGTCAATTACAATGTAAGAACAAATTCGTCAAACTAGAAACGTTTGGGTCATCTGGGTCCCGAACGAATTGTGGCAGAGATACCATGCGATGAAACGATATCTGTAGATTACGCCTTCCACGATTTTGGCAATGGGGAGGCTAATCAAGTCAAAGAGTGTCCGGAAATGTCATGTTTTAGAATTTAAATTAAATAGAATTTCTGTCCGTGCATTGGTCGACACAGGCAGTGAAATCAGTGCCATTTCGTTAGAATTATTTTCTCGCCTTGTAAGTGAACGTAAGCCCGTGCCAACGCTGCCCACTGCTAAGTGTTAAGTTATCGGAGTAGGAAATAAACGAAGTAAGCCAATTAATAAGCAGGCCCCTATCTCGTTTCAGGTACAAGATCATTTATTTGACGTCCCTTGTCTAGTTATAGAGGATTTAAAACACGATATAATTTTGGGGGGTTAATTTCTTAAAGGAGAATGATGGGGTGATTGACTTTTCCAGAGATATTATGAGTTTTGGTGGGGGTAAGGAAATTGCACTTACGGATGATGTTGACGGCGAAGTAGAACCAAATACACTGTGTGCGTCCTAGAGTCAGGGGGATGACGCGAGTGGGGTCATAAGCCCAATGAGAGCAAAGAAAATGACTTAATTAATGACCACGAGCGCTCCTAGCTAGAGCAGGTATTTTTTTAATTTTCGAATGTGTTCGCACGTCCAACTCATTCTGTTAAAGAATTTTGTTTCGGATTAACGTCACTGACGATACCCCTTGCCGACCATAATTATCCTGCACAGTAATCACTTAGGGGACAAGTCAATGAGACTACTGGGGGAATAATTAATGAGGGAACGAGTTAATGAAACTACTGGGGGGAAAGATTAATGAGGGAATAAGAGAGAGAAGTGTTGCGGTGTAATTAAATCCTACTGTTGTAAAAGAAAGACGGGAGTCAGAATTTGCCTAGAAGAGAGGCACATTAACAAAGTTACAGTACCTGAGAACGAGGCGCCGAAAAATGTAGATGAGATTATAGGAAACTTAATTGAACTAATAATACAACAAAAAATATTTACGGCACTAGATTTTTTTTCACTTGTACAGGCAGATAATCACCCATCCGGACGACAGAGAATTGATTGAATTTGGTTTTGACGGGTTGAAGACTTTTTCGGGGATTATGACGGGATTATGACGGGAACGGGGTTATGACAGGTTGAAGATTTTTTTAATTTACGATTTTTGTTTCAAAGAATAAAGTAAAATATCACGTTTCAGAGAACTCTGCCAACAATTCGCCGGAACCTGCGACCCATACGACACTAGTTGTCACGATTAGAGTAAGCACCGTAATAATAAGGGTTTTAATTATAGAAAATTAGTAATGTAGTCAGAGAGGCGCAGTATCTTAAGCCTCCAATTAAAAATTAAATTAAGCATTTCTTTATCTTAGGTGACACCACTGTTATTTTTTTTTCGACGATTGAGAATTCTCGCCCTTTATTAGAAATTAACAAAGAAACTCGAATTATCAATCTAGTGGGAGGGGGATGCTAATGTGGCGTCACCGATTAATTAAATATAATTTTATTATGGCATCGCCAATAATCAATAATTCCTACAGCTTGAAATAGCTCGCGCCGCGGCACAGAAGTAAGTGGGTCAGAGAGGACTCGGCCACCGCCGCGGAGGGTTCCTTTCGTCATGCCGCCCACCCCCCGACCGCGCATAGGTCTTTGTCCAGAAGGCAGCTGGTTTACTGCAGTCATAAAAGCCATTCTTGTTTTCGAGCCGTTCGCCGGCCCTCTCCTGGGACAGAGCGCGCCCCCGCATCCCTTCTCCGGCCGCGCGACCGGAGGGTGCGAACCCCAAAGAAAGGATAGGCCGAGTGTCAATTAAAGACAACGACGCATTTACGACACGTAGTAAGCGAGAACCTTTTTCGAACAATGCTAACCACTCACATTCGTTCTGGCACGCGCCTCGACACGCGCCTGGGTAGACACCCGAATCCCTGCACGGGCCATTAACAAATTAAATACAGTAGGCAGTCAAGTAGCCCCTGCCGGCCGTCGGGAATCCGTGAAATGCGCTTTTTTCGCGCGCAAGTGTCCACACAGCTGCGATCAGCTCCCGGAGTAACTAACAAAAGGGAAGCAAGAGAGAGAGAGCGAAGCCAGCGACAGACAGAAAGCTTTTACGGAAAACTACAGAAAAATCGACACGAGATTGGTTAATCAGAATCCTGCGACGCAGTCACCCTCGGCCAATGGGAAGCTTCGCCATGAGGGAGGGGGGAAATTTGGTGTTAGGAACAATTTGGGAAGGGGAAAGGAAATTCTCTTATAAACGCGATGCAGAGTAGGAATAAGGAGACTTGTTAAAATTTCTTCAGACTGACTTTGTAAAATTACTTCGGCACTACTTCTGAGATTTTTCTGACACGACTATTTCAAAATTTCTTCGAGAGACGCTCTTTGTTAAATTTCTCCGAAGGAGACTTGTAAGATTTCTTCGAGAGAGACTTGTAAATTTTTGTTGCTACGGGAGAGTTCCAAGATACTCCCTGGTAGCTAAACGTGCCTAATTATTCAGTCATTCACGATCGGGACGCGACTTGTAAACTGTTGCGGAGGAAACTCGGACGGGAAACTACCGAATCCCGCGCCGTTTTCGCTTCGGCCCGCCAGCCTTGCCGCCTCTCGTCCCGGGCTAAGTGACAGCCCTCTCCGTTACGTCAGCGCCCGTGGACACTCGCCCCTCTGAGCCTGTTCGATTCGGCGTCCTGCAGAGAAGGAGACGCACCGCTGGAGTTCAGCGACCTGGGACAGCCGCCGCCGCCTCTGTTTGAGGCCGCCGCCTCGGCCCGCCCACGAAGACCAGCAGCCATTGGTGAAACTATGAGACGATGCCGTCTCACTGAACAATTACAACAGCGAAAAACTGCGAGTGGCCGCGCTCAGGCCCATCAGAGTAACCTCTTGTAATTCATTCACAGAGTAGTTTTAGTATTAAAAGAACTTGCGTCGCCAATTGCGACATTGTAATTTACCTGGTAGCTTTTGGTGCCAGGAATAAACAGTTGTTTGTCACCAATGATTCAATTGCTCATTCTTGACCTCCCAACTCTTCCACTCAGTTACATTTCAGGAGCTGAACCTGGCGCCCTCCCCCGAGCAGTCTTATAAATATTACATTTGGCTGGTCCCAACGTGGGGCTAGTTGAGTGCAACAGCAATCACTTATAAATATTACAATATATATATATATATATATATATATATATATATATATATATATATATATATATATATATATATTCCTTGTATTTCATTATACGACGCTTTCAAAATAAAACACTAACTTAAATTAATCATTGATTATTTTCACTAATAATTATTATCTGCAAATGATAGCAAAACGGAGGAAATTGAGAGGAGTCTCTCACTTCGAGATAGTTATAAAAATGAAATATAGGCAATTCCAAGAAGAAGAATGTTTGGTAGCACATATATCTGTGGCCGTTTTCCCTCATTATGAAGATGAATAAGAGATATCAACGAGGAAACCTCTTTTACGATATTTTAGGGCAATCGTGACATTATTATGAGTCTTTTTAAATAGAGCTTAGTCTTTTTTATACGATGTCTTAATCGATTATGAAAAAATGGAGACCGTTGATTTGAAATCAGAAATATATAATTTACTCTTGTCAGAAATTAGAACAGAAAATAATCATGATTTTTTGAGAATAATATTTTTTTGCTTTGATTTAGCTAGAAACGTTTAATCAATTAAACACAGTTAATGAAAAAATAATTTATTACTATCATCAAACAAAAAAGTTTCAATAATTTTGTATTTAGCAGCACGCTAACTTTTTATGACATCGTAGCAAAGCTAATTACATTATCAGCCCTACAAGCAATTATAATACTGGCATCCAAATCAAATATGTATGCCTAATTTGTTTTAGGTTCACATTGTCATGCATCGACAACAAACATTTCCAAAATAAAAGGTAATGATAGAAATGATATGTAATAGTCCGTCGCATTCTCGAATTGCTCCTTCAATTTACGCGCTGCGCTTCCAATTGCGCATTCTCACTGGTGGTCCCCACTCCTGGAATGGATATTATCCCCACCCATCCACGCGGCCCGGGTCAGTTGCTCACGCACGGCTCCCGAGGTCAGCTAAAATGCAACGCATGCCTGGGTCTCGCGTTTTTTACTTAACCCCGTTTTTACCACCTATGTACAAGTGCGATAGAACAAATTCCTCGAAATACGTTTTTGTGTTCGTAATTCACGCAACAATAACTCTAGTATCAGCCAGCTTAACTAGTAAAAGATTGGACAATACTAACATATTTTTGTTACTCACGCACCAAAAGCTCTAGGATGCAAGACTTGTTGCAATTAGGCTGTAGCTTTTCCCAATCACGTCTGCGTGGTCGGCACAGCTGACCTGTAGATTTCATGTAATTTTTCAACACTCAGAAATATTTTTAATAAATATGTTCATATCAAAAATAAGTATATTTCCTTTAATAATTTGCTCTGCTATTACCGAACATTTTTTTCGATTTAGATGCATAGCTTCTTTTTAATGAAGATACTTTCAAAAAATCCGGAGCAAGCTTAAACATTTACATGAGCTACTTGTTTAATGAGTGACAACCAAAAGAAAGGCTGTTTACCACTAGTTTGGATTGATTTTTGGTTTGTATTTGGATCACATTTTCTCGTTTGCCTCTTGGGACTTTTGCACTGAGATCACATGAAGTTGAGATTGAGCCATCGACTGGCAAATTCAAACTGTCCTAGGTTGGTTGAAAATTCTTATTACCTGCATGGAGGTCACTGCCAGTGCTGAATGATGAGACTTGTTTGTGGTGTTAGTAAAAGAACTGGTGCGTTTAGAGCTGGTACTTCACGGTCGTTGCCTTCCAATGTGCCTAATGAAAAGCGTCCATTTAGCCCAAAGCCTTCCAGAAAGATGGCATTGATTTGGCCCTCTGTTTGATAATCCTAGGTTAGTGCATTCACGATGCACTGGCACAGGCCAGTTCTATCAGATGTTCTTGAAGAATTATTCACTTACTATATACCATTTAGATTGCATGCGTTCCGCACTACATAGTGTTTAATTTATCAACCACTCTTAACCATAAAGTACTACTGGTCGTTGCACCGAGATCTGCTTGGGGATGACTGCTCGCAGCGGAGCGACGGGGTTCTCTGATACCTATTGTTTGTTTACTCTCCGAAACGTCTGTCCTTGTGACCAAAATAAATATTCCCTGAACGAGTCAAGACCCAACGAATTTGAAAACTTTTAGTTTTTTTAGTTTTGGGGGTTCTTCACATGAGACGCCTGGGAAGTTTTCAAAATTGTTTCGATTTTACTTTCTCTATTATTACTTTTATTATTTTACTTTCTCTAGCAGTAGTGAGAAAGTATTGTAATGCAGGAGGGGAAAACGAGGAATTTTCCATGCAAAACCTCTTATCGCCGGGCCCTGGTAACGAAAATGTGGATTAATCTTGTCCCAATGTACAGTAAATTATTTATTCTAGCACGTTGTGCAATCAGAATCCATATTTTGTGGGTCGTTGATTCCGAAACATTGATTGACAGCAAAACGTCTGTCTGTGGTCAACGCTAGCGCCTAAACCATTCAGCCAATTTCCTCCAAAATTGATATTCCCCAATCGATCTGGCTGATGCCGTGGCCTTTTGAATGCGAATGTCATTTTGGAAGTTACTTCACTTCAGGGGCTTGAAGCCCCTGAAACATTTTCAATTTTTTTGAAAAAGTGAGTCCATATTTTTTGGTTAAATTTTGTTGTGATAGCATAAAGGATGCTTAGGAGATGTCTCATGTTTGTTGAAATCCCAGTTTTTTTAAAAATTGCAAAAGTGCAATTTTTTCTGTACTTTTATACAGAAATCATGAAGTATGAAACTTACTGTAGGCTATAACTCATTTTGCTACCATAAATTAATTATTACTTCATTGATATCCCACAAAAAATTGAAAATTATCACTTGAGTAGTTACAGAGATAATGGGACAAATGTGTTCCAAAATGTCATTTTCAGAAACCAGCTTCGAAGTTAATCCTACGAAACCAATCACCTTGTTATGGTAACAAGTATATAAAAAAACCTTTGCCATGTAATTAGTCATAGAAGATAAAATTTTGCTCCACAGGCAAAATTAAAGAAAGAACTTTTCTCTGGTATTAAGTGATCACCAGAGCCTTCTAGATGTATTCATTCAAAAGATATAGCATAAATGTGAGACTCATAACCATAATGACTGCCATTTTGAGAAACACAGATGAAAGAAGAAAATAACAAACAAACAAAACAAAAAAATGTTAAAAGAGTGTATTTTACATTGATATATATATATAATTTTAGTCAGTAGACTTACAATTGAAATAATTGTCAAATTCCCAAAAATGTCAAAAATTCAAATATTTGCTTCATTTAAGTGATAGTGTATATCCTGTGTATAGCTTATAGAGTCCAAAGCATTTCCAAACTGTTGGATCATTACATAGTACGAAAATACTTGTCATAAATGTAATCAAAATAAATATGAAATTTAAATGTTAAACTTTGCAATTTACAAATTGAATACAATAATTGAAATAAGAAATACAATGTATTATACATATAAAAGAACTTTAAAATAATTGTCTTCATTTATTTATGACAATTTACCAAAATTAATTTGGAAGTTTTAAGATCTAAAGTACATATATTTTTTTAATTTTTGTTTCATTAAGAAAATCTTTAAACATTATTTTTACTTGTTAATATAATTTAAAATGTTAACATGAGCTTAGTCTGCTTACGCATTAACCAACTCTTGACAGTGTCCACAATTTGCCAAAGCTACAAAAAGTTTTTTGAATTTAAAAATAAAACAAATGTGTTTTTATTTTGTGGTGTCAACTGTGTGAAATGTGATCCTCCTTGAGGCTGCCAAAAACATTGAATTTTTGTTTTCCTGCTCACTGAAAAGAATCTGATGAAACAGTGCACAGTACATAATATTCTTGAAAGGAACAAATATTAATTTAAAAAAGCCATTTGCAAGGGAAAAAAGAGAAAGAAGAAAGGATCTTAAAGCATATGTCAAACATGTCATAAAGCATAGTTGAATTGTTTTAAACAGTGATTTAAAGAAACGTATCCCTTCCACTTTTAACACTAAATTATACAGGATATGATGACTAAAACAAATATACAATTGAAACAAAATACCACAATAATTATGGCATTAAACTTTAATGCTTAATAAACCAGTTAATGATATAAAAATGTATATTTTATTTTTAAACTGAAATAAATGTACTATTGGTCAAAATTCCCAGTGATCAAAATTCGACCGTAATTCATTAATTTTTTAATTTTTAATCATACTGTGGTCATCTGCCAGTGTGTACAAATATGTCATTACTATGTATTGTTTGCCTTAATTCCCTGTAATACCCATGAAATTTGAAAACCTATGAAAAGAGAAGAATCACAGGACTTTTCACCACTCCCACATGGGTGAGAAATATAATGGAAACTGGTCTTGTGACCTCAACCGCCAACAGAGCAGAGTCTTTCGAAAATATACTGTCTCCAGAACCCTTTGTTTATTCGTAATGCTTTGTTAAGAGAAAAAATATTAATAAAATATACTTGTATTTTTACATATATAAATTTTAGATTTCTGCACTCCACCATAATAACTTTTAACTGGGCCAAATCTCCCACATCCCCGTGAGAGCATAGGCTTCCATGGCCGGAGTCAGTATTTACTTGGCTGTCCGTGTGGCGCCGTGTCCATGGCGAAGGTGTCAACATTTTGGTCACCATTCTGCGACCTTGCTCACCTTCTTTCCCAAAATTCTCACACCCCCGTCCATGCAATATGCTTGAAAACGAGTAAAAAGCGTTCTCTTCACTTATTAATATATACACACTTTAAAACTATAAAATAGTACCAATGTTGTGTCTCAAGATTTGAGACAAATTTTACTTTTTTTGAACACAAAATATAAAAATCATTTACGTTTACAAATGCAACAAATATTTTCCATCATGAATAATGATGAAAAATCCTCTCTTTACATGATATTTACTGATAATTTTTCTTTTGTTCTTTCCCAAGGAATTATAATTTCTAATAGTACACTGCTAGTGCCAAGTTTGAGATTTCCAATTACTTCATTACTTGCAGTTGATTAATCAAACAAGGTCTTGGATACCACCAGAAACTCTTGGAGGTAAGATGTTAACCAATGAAACAATTTTAACAATTTAACCAGAAATAACAAAATATCATGCAATAGTGGTGTACGCAGAACCCCAGCAGTGCTCCAGGGATTTTTTTTCCCCCAAACCAGTTCATATTTAAAGGAATATGGAAAGAAAGAAAAGCACAGGAAAATTGAGGTTAGAGGTTCATACAATTTGACAGGAATTGTGCAATTAAAGTCCAAGATAATCTGTTCATATCGCTGTATTTGTGTATAGAGTCTTAATTAATACAACATGTATGCATTATCAAATAACTGATAGAAGGCCAACTTTACAAATATATAAACATTTTTAAAAATCTTGAAGCTAACTGTATGTTACATGGTATCAAAGATTCTTTTATGATGATTCATAAGTGTTGATACAGACAACATGAAAATTTCTTATCTATGCTAATGCAACATGCAACATTTATCAAATGATGGTATTTACAAGAGTATTAAAAGGTATGACCAGATGCACATAAGTGCCAATAATAAAGTATAAAACTATAAAACAAGAACATAAGTTACATTAAGGACTCCATAACAGAGCATGAAAAAATACATATGTACAAATGAATGAGTCACATTCAGCCACTGCAAGCCTCATTGATCTTAAAATGCACTATACAGAAAAAAAGTACATACATATAATTGCTGGTTCTTTAAGGTATTTATATTTAAAATAGGAAGACATATGACATAAGAATATTATGTTTATTTTAATGGTCAGGAGAAAGAGCCTCATTGTGTTTCAAATTTAAATGTCTACAATTTAATGGTGATGCATATATACAATGTGCCATTCATGCTGTACACGTTTTTATTTAAATTTTAAGATTCTTAAATATATAATCACCAAAACTTTGAGTTAATATGTTATTCACATTTTCTGTTATCAGGGCTTGTCATAAAATTTTCGATTTGTCAAGTCCTGCAACAGTTTTTAAAACAAGATCATAGTCTTATTTCAAGGCCACGCTGCTTTAAATTAAACAAAAGCAATAAGACTACAAAATTACATGACATAAAAATTTATCCACACTGCACCTAAAATGCAGTTGGAAAATCATAGCAAGAAGGACTTCATATGTATGCATCAACACTCTATACAATATATAAAATAACTCACACTCTCTGCAGTCGTCACAACTAGGCACACTTAAAAGTCTCTCCGCAACTTTGACAAATGTCAAATACCCATTTATTTTCAAGGATTTTCATTTTGTACACCATGACTACCCTTTTCAATCAGTCTTCTCATCCTCACCATAAAGGAAGTGTGAAAACCATAAGCACTTCAATTGCACAGGGATTATCTAGTAAACAGTTTTACCATTTAAATGTATTGAGCATATTGTTTCCATGCTAATTTGTGTCATGGAAATAAATGTTATTATATTACCTTTTGATTTTATAACATTTTTACTCATTCATTTTAAGGTATTAGTAATCCAGAATAGTATTTGGTTTAGAGTACCATTGCACATATCAATATGCAGAAATATTCAAACCTGAATCACACACAGCCAATCATACTTGAAGCTTGTGCAGTGACTTGAAATACATTGATCTGCAATGCACACTATAATAGAAGTATTGTCAAATGATTATGAGATTAATACTTTATTTGTTAAATGTATAATTGGAAGACCACAGAACTCTGATTTCTTTGCGCAAATGAATTCCAATGTTTCAGACAGGACAAAATTTAAAATATAATTAATTCAGAAATGCACGATACTGGTTGATTAACATTCAAGACTCAAGAAAGTAATATAAAAAAAGAATTTTGAATTTACCGCTGGGTAACTTATGCATTAAGTACTTTAACATTTACCTTCATAAATGAATGGCTACTGGCAAGAGAAAAAAAAACTAATTTACAGAAAATCATACAAGAAAATCAAACATAGAAGATAGCAGAATGAATTGTGTGTTCTTCCAAAGTTGCCCTCCTTATATAAAACATTACTCTACTTATATGTAACCTACATCTATGACTAGTTTTGGTTACCTAGAGAGTTGACTCAACTCTTGTATTTCCTTTATCGTCAGTGTGAATGCTGCTTGCATGAGAGTCCAAACTAATTGAATCAGAATCATTGCTGTGTGGACTTGAGTAACTAGCTGCCTCTTGCAAACGCATTAACATATTCAACTAGAAAACAAATGCAAAAACAAGAATAAAAACCAAGAAGAGCATCATAGAAAATATCTACAATCCCAAGCTATATTTATAATACAATATGCAAAGACCCACAACTGTTTCACAAGAAACTATTTGAAAATTACAGTACTTAGTTGATATTGGCATTTCTATTTTATTGGTCTTCAACCTAATGTATCCCAGCCCTTTTTAAATTAATTTAAAGCAACTCAATTTTAGCACTGTTTCATCCAATCAAATTAAGAAATCTATCACAAATAAGTATCAAAATACATAACAAAACAGAGAGAGCAAGCTACATACCAAAGGATCTCCCTCTGAGTCACTCTGAGCAGAACTCATGGACTTTATGCTACTTCCTCCTATTCCACTAGTTTGCTGAATATCATATCCCACATCTTCTGGGCGTAGTCTAAAAGTAAAAAAATACATAAAACACAAACATACAACAGGGAAATTTAATATTCATATCTTAACAATAATCCTCTTCTATTACATTAATTTTTATTTTAACAACTAACCTAAGCAAAGCTTCAGGGCCACCCTGGACAATGTCCCCTGTCCATGGGTAGGTCTGAGAGATAAATGCACATGGGTCTTCCCACGGAGCTCGTCGCCCATAAAGCTGCAGCCCTTCACGCACAGCTTCCATGAGATAAGGAACAACTGAGTAATTCCACAGGTCTGTAAACCAAACCTGTGACCCTGCAGGATCACTGGGACAAGACAGGAACAAACGAGGGCCTGAAAGTCAAAATGGTCATTAGGTGAATAATATACCTTTCCAAAAAGTAGACAAATTTTTACAAATATTTGTTCTCAAGAACTAAACAACATTTGTTCCAAATGAATTATTCATTCTTTCTATTATTCACATCCACAATTTATTTTTCAAATATCATTAACATGAAAACTGAAATATAGATTTCAAGATTTTAATAATAGAGCAGCAGTGTGTGTGTGTGTGTATGTCAACGAGAAAACAGTTTTACTATGAATTTCCTTCTGTTTACATTTCATTTGTTGTAATACGCAATACTTCACAAGTAACAAATATATTTTTAACAATGATCAGGAAGCAACAGGGTGATTATAGAAGAACTAGACATTGAGTCAGCTCTAGATAATCCATATTACCAGTTATTTAAAATGAAATCCAATATCTAGTAGTTTAAAATGAAGTACCGTACAATGTTAATTTGAAGTAATTTCCTCTTTGAGGCTGAAATAATTTTTAAGGGTTCTTTGAACTGAATAGAATCTTAGATTTAAACAAAAATGGTGAAAATCAATACAAGTTCTGCTTACCAATGGTGACATCTGAGGAGCTGTGAGTTTCTAAAAATTTATTTAAGTGTTGCCACACTTTTGGTATCCAATCAAAAATTCTAATTAAGTCATTGTTGCGTATTCCCTCTTGTACTTCAGTCTCAATTAGTCGCCTTCGTAAATAACGACCCAGGAATCCTTTCACAGGTTCCATATGATTAGCACAAAGAATCCACCTGAAATAAGTTAAATAGCACATGAATAAATAATATGAACAGTAGGAATAAGCAATACAATTACAAATACAAGTAATTCCTAAATATATTTAATACCTAAAGTTATGGTGAAGTTGAAGGTTGGTTGTAGAACAAGTTGCTTGATTCATAGTTCCAATAATGTAAGGGCACTTGGCATACTTGGCATTTAGAAAACCATTAAATACTTCTCCAAGTGAGGCTGCGTGGTGAAGATTGTCAAGGATAATGACAGAAGGCAAGTCAGAAGCATTGCTTTCACACTGTTCTGCCACGTTTGCCAAATACTGCCTCAGCTCTTTGCTGCTCTTGTGGTCCACACTAAAAGATAAAAGTTACACAAAATTTTGAGAATAAAATACAGTAAATGTAATTTTAAATAGCCAATTTCATTTGTTACATGTTTCTGTATTTGATATATTAATATTACAAACAGTAAAAAATTAATTCCGGGGAAAAATTAATTTTTCTTCACAAATATTTCTGCAACATGAGATCACTTCTGAATTCATTTTCAAATTCAAAAAAGTGGGGTGGTATACAAGGATATGTTGATAATTCAATTCTATGAATTTTTTTTCCATTTCATGAATAAAAAGTCGATGTCTAAATACAAGGAAAATAAATAATCACTGATAGACTTTGTATCAATAGACAACAGAAAAATATTAAAAGGTCTGCAAATTTAGCCTCTTCTTTCATTTATTAAAAGAAATAACCTGAACTACCATGCTGAAATACACTGATCATGCCTTTTTATTTATCTGCATATACTGAAAATTATATTAAAAATGCATTCTTACAACATTGTATTAAACTGTAATGTTGTATCTCATGCTTGACTAGTGATACAAAAAATTATTTGATACATAACATGTGATCAATGCTGTTCACATGCATAATTTGAAGACAATTAATAAACCCAACTAAAAGCAATTTCAATTTGCTAAAAGAATCAATTATAATTTATTTTCAAACAAGAAACAACAGACGAAAAGTGACACAGTTCCTACATTCAGTCATACAAGAAAGTTTTCAACTTTGTTTCAAAAACGAAAGTGAATTGCAGACAGCAAATAGAAGAAACACTTAATATGTAGAAATATGATAAAGTCAGAAATTACACAATAAGATTTTTTAACAGAAATGTTATAATGAATATATTAAATGTATCCATTATCTGTTTATGTTACTTCTTTAAAAAAGCAATTATCAGTAATATTCGTAAATCTGTTATTTTTCACTTTCTATTATTGAAGAATGATTCATGCAACATTCATATTTTTGACCTCATATTAATTTCAGCCATTTTGTAAATGACTTCTGTGGATGTGAAATATTGTGGTTGTTGCAAGAAAGCAGATATGACACATTGACATTGTAGTTTGCATTAAATGTAACATATTATTGAATCAAATTTTCAATTTAACTGGATTAACTCATATTTTTTCATTCATATGCATTGGAAACTGAATGCTTTAGTGCATCATTAGAGCTAAAAAATCCACAAAATATTTGCACAACCATAGGAAGTACATGAAGCAATTGAACAATAACCAAGAAGTATTGATTTTGTTTTGTTTTATGGTGGTAAATCATTATTATTAAACACAATGAATAATTCAGCTGTATTTGCTACAAATGTGTAGGCATCCGTTACCTATCTGCTGTCAAATTATTTTCACACAAGATTGAAAAAAAAATTTGTAATGTTTCCTATATAATTAAAGTACAAGTTCTGAAATGACACTAATGTACTTCAAATTCAATTTGAAATTAACATCAATATATTAGCTCATTGCTAAATATTTTATTTTTTTGAAAGCTGACAAAAAAATGAAATGAAAAATTATATTTGAACAGTTGTCAATAAAAACAATGCCAGACCATAAATAATTTTTTTTCTTTTGAATGCATTTCCACGGATCCTCAATTTTGCATTATACAAATATACAAAGTTCATTCATATTCTCATCTGAAAGATATTCTTTATTAATTTTTGCAAACTTGTATTGACCACCTTTAAGTTTTGTTTTCAGTCACCTATGTTTGAAACCACTGTTCCAGTCAGTACAGTTTAAAATATTCAATAGTTTTATTAAAAAAATATTAGAATACAATATTCATTGAACAAAATGAAATAATGCAACAAAAAGAACTTCAGTTATTTAGTCATTTGATCAAACAGTGGGACATATGCAAGAATTCATAATACTATGCAGTTATGTTTACGCATTACAGGTAAGAAACACAGATCTTCATGTTCTTGGTTGTATGGGAGAAGCTGCATTGTCGGTTGGGTTACTGAAATTTTGATCCTAATTTTCCTTTGAACATGGTATATATGTTAATTCCTACCCCAAAGACCAAAAACATGTGATTCAAAGTGAATGTTACCCAGTATAATGAAGTGCCTTTCAGAAAATCAATGTCACACTATCTACGTTAGTGGAAGCATGGAGGAAAAAAATTTGCCTCTACGGTGGACGTTTGCAATTTCCCCATGCAAACTCTTACATAAAAAACACAGGATTTAATTTGAAGCTAATGAGATTATCATACAACTCATTTCCTCTTCACGAGTATAAATTTATATTCAACTCTTTCTTGTTCACATACAACCACTCAATCACTAATTTTAATACTGCATAAAATATCTGAAGTGATGATATCCTTTCAAAATAACTAACATAAGACCTCCACATACATTTTCCACATGGTGCTGCACTAATTTTCTTATAAACTAATAAATAAAAAAATATACCAAAAGATTTAAAAAGACAACCATTCACATTGATGTTATCATGAATTAACACCGAGTCTTATCATTAGTGAAAATCACACATCACAAAAAACAAACAAACTTCAAATACATTTTGAAGGCACATAAAATTACGTATAGCAAGCATTTACAAATCTGCACAATCCAGTGGTCTCAAAAGTCATACAGAATAGTCTCATAAATGTGTGTTTGTTATTACACGAGACAATAGATTGCCAAAAAGCCACAAAGCGTAATACACAATACTGCAGTTGTTACCAAACATGCTCCAATTTGAAGTGCAAAGGCCCAAAACTATCTCTCAGATCAATTCAACAACCATTCAAAAGACTTACCTTTCACAGTTCCTGTAGAGCAAGAGGAACATCATTTTATGTTAAAATATTTAAAAAAATATTTTTTTGAAAAATGACAAGTTAAAGCCAATAACAATTTTAATGTTATGAATTTGTTCAGATCCACCTCCTTGTGCACGTTTACCCTCACGGGGCACATTCATTAATTGTAAGGTAGTTGAAGAAAAATTGTATATACTTACTTGAAAGTAGCAATGGCTTCGGCTGTCGACTCCTTTCCTTCCCGAAGAACAAGGAATTCTGCTAATTTATTGGCAAGGTACGATTTTCCAGTTCCACTGGGCCCACAGAGTATGATTCTTCTATGCTCCGTTAGGAGAGAAACATACCTAGAAACACAATCCACATAAAATTTACTCAAGTTGACTCATAATCAGATTAAAGAAAAGGCAAAATATATCTAAGTGCTAAATCCCCAGAACAAAGATTTACAGCCAGTAAGAAAGCAAGTGAAAAAAATGAAATTATATTTCCTTAATTCACTGTTCAAAAAAAGTGTTAAACATATCTCATAAAGGAGTTATCTTTAAGACTAAAAGCTCATCATTCAATGCAGTCTTTATCAATAAGAAATGCTCATATTACTACACAAGTTATTTTACCTTTGTACTATTGACTTTGGAATCAGCGTTTCAAACGCCAAAGCATCCACACTACCGCTGTGCAATGCACCCTTAAGGCACACATGGATGCACTTTGTGTTGCCCACAAGGTATCCATATGGTAACAATTCAGGTACTTCGCTGTCCTTGTACCGCACAACTTCACCAATGTGATAGCTCCACAGCGAATCTGCACTCAGACCAAGATTGGAAACAGGATCTACTCGCAGCACATATTCCTGGGAAAGAAGTTAACATATTATACAATAAAATAATATATACCGAGATTTCAAGTTAAATTAACTGTAAGGGTAGTAGAGAATTATTAGTAATAAACTCTTGTTAATACATCACACTTTTTTAATTAATTTAAGAATGATAATTAATCATACATCATTCTTTGATTAAAGAATACTGATAACTGGGTTTAAAACTAGTGCACCATTTCTTTTTATTTTCAAACAATATTAAAGTTTTACATTTGTTTTCCACAACACATTTTGAACAGTCAAATCCTCAAATAAATGAACATAGTTACCATCAAGAACATCTGAGTACATTAAATATACCATATTTGCTAGTGTGCAAGATGCATTTTTTATAACTGTTTTAATATTAATACATAACATTACAAAAATCAAATTCCTATTATTGTACACAGATACTGTCATAATACTATTCAACTGCCCACATGGTTGTAGTAAATTATAGTTGCATTATCTGCTGACTATGAGTCAACCATCAATTATGATATCTGTTGGGCCTGAGACTGATTCTCCCTCTTCACAAATTCTGGGTTAATTTATGCCAATTTTCTTCTTATTGCAAATAAAGTTCCTTCAGTTGCCCTTTACAATGACTGAGAAGCAAATGTCTTACACAAGCTTACAAATGAAAAGTTGATAAATATGTGATGGAACATGGTAATTGTGCAGCACGATGGAAGTTAGGCTCACCTCCTTCTGAGAATACTATGTGACTGGCAAAATGATAAGGAAAAACTCATTCTTTCTCTGAAAAATTAACAGTTTCCACAGGAAGAAACCTCAATGGCCAGGTATTAGCAATGTTAGATTGAGTTTTGGAAAATACTGGGGAATTTTTATTTCTAGAAAATTGTACACACTAGCTGAACATCACTTTACTGTATAAATCAGATTTGTTCAGTTTTGGGTTGTAGAGGCAAAAAATAACTTTGAGCTGCACCTGTTTCAGTGAGAGAAATACATACCTTGAATACTCGGCGAACCATACAATCCAACATGTCCCACTTTGTTTTACTGCTAATTGATACAGCAGAAATAATACATTCAGCCGGAGTTCCATCTTCCATATATTTATGGTAGCTACCATGAGAACCCAAAAATACTGACACAGGCACACGTTTTCCATCTGGATCTACATTAAACAATCAATTAGTCATTATTCAATAAAATATTGTTTACACCAATTATAAATTTATTTTACATGTTTACAGACTAACAATTAACAAAATGCAAAGATACATTGTAGTAGTGATTAATGATATATAATGATCTAAAATCAGCATACAGAGAATCAAATTAATTACCTGTTGGTGGAGGTATGGTGTGAGTCTCTGTTAAACTAAACCTCCTTTCAAGGCTATCTGTGACAGGTAGAGAGCTCTGAGATGATGTCAAAGATTTACTTGTAACAATCCTTTGCAACCTCTCATTATCTTGCTTGAGATTTAACATTTCATTCTATTAAATACAAATAAAGAATTAATTATAGTGAAAAATGCTAGCATTATAATAAAGAATAATTAATGATTTTCTAATAAAACAGGAAGAAAATAAATACAACATATTTCTTTAATCTTATCCATATCAGAAATGAAATATTCTTAACATTAATTTAAAAATAAAAATTTAAATACTATAACATTTTCAAGAGAGTAAAACAAAATACATACTCTCATCTTTATGACAGTATCTTTCAATGATTCTAATTGATGAGCAGAACTAAGCGCTTCCAATCTAATGTCCGTAAGAACAAGGTCTTTCTCACGCAACTGCTTTTTCAACTCTTCTACCACATCATTATCAGAAGAATCTTGATCTTTGGCTCCACAGATACTGAAAAGAAGAAAATTATGATTATTCAATTTTTGTTTCAAACTTTGTAGTTACGTTCCATTAAAGATAACATGTACTTACGCAGAAGATGACTGACTGCTCTTTATGCCGTTGTTGCCATTCATTTGATGAGGTTCATTCAAGAGGGGTGAAGACGGGGCTGAAACATCTGAATGTAGACCTCTTGAATCCTCCACATCTGACACAGATCCGTTTTTGTTCTTCTTGGACCGCGAAAAGGCTTTACTGAAGGAACTTCTAAGCTGCAATGACCACATGAAAGGTAACAGTAATAAAATTCCTTTATAATCTCTTTGAAACAAGCATTTGAAAAGAAGGACAGGCTAAAATTCTACTCACCCATCCTTTCTTTTTCTTCTTATGAGATGAACCATCGTGCGCATGGGCAGAACTAGAAAGGCTGCATGCAGAAGAAAGAGAGTTTATACTTGATACAGAATCGGCTGAGAGCTGTCTTGAAATGTTATTGGTTCCTGAAAAAAATAATTATAACAACTTTATTAGAGAATGATATCAATATTTGACAGAACACTAATTCAGGTCCAAATGTAATAATTACCAGCAAGGGCTGCTCCTGCATTAATTGTATGCCTTCGTGACAAAGAAGGTGACATACTCTGCAGGTGAGCTGAAGTGAGCCCAGCCTCAACACTCTGTTTGCGAAGTAACTCAATTGTTTGCCGCAATTCAAGTAGCTCAGAATCCTGAAAGAATCAAATAATTTAAATCAATGATTTGTTATTTCACAAACTAATAAACATTAATGTTATTGATATTCATTATGGATATTTCTTTATGGCAATCAGGTTTCAATAATTCTGACCTTTCTTTCTGCTGTAGAAGTCAAATGCTGTAACCTCTGGGTCATGTTGGACAAGGATTGTTCAAAAGCTGACACCACATGAGCCTGAAGAAACAAAAATAATCACTACACATCTAGTCAGAAAATGTGCACAATAAATTGAAGAGTGAGAAAAGAAATGATAGTACACACTGGGGCACACACATACTTGACAACCCTTTCCTGTTACCTTACGCATCATATTTCAATAAGTGCTCTTTTGTAAGAATGAATTTATGTTCTGTATACATAAATTTTAAAAATCAATTTTATAATCGAACTACTGAAACACATTACTTTCAATGAGGCAAATGAGGCTTCTATATTATTATTTACAGTTTGATATACTAGCAATATTTATAGGCCCATCAAAAATGAATCATGCTTTGATTTCTTCAGTTCTTAAGCACATTTCTCTGGAAAGTGATATAGGGATCTATAAATAGATCCTCTCAAGATCTACTTATGATTTTTTTCCAGGAGAGGATTTATCTCTCCTCCTGCTCAAAATTATCTACAAGTGCCACTACAACCTATATTTAGGCAGCTATTTTTTGGTTACATAAAGCCAACCCCCTGTCCCCCTTTTGTAAGAAAATATGTTGGTACTGACATGTAAAAGTTGACAGTTGTGTAATATTACAGAATATCAGTAATATCATACAACAATGAGTCAAGTACCTCAAAAAACAAAACAAAAAATTATAAAATGCTGTTTTATATCAGAATCACATTAGGGGTTCACAAACATAACAGATCAAGTCCACTTTTTAAGAAAATTGTAATAATGTGATTATGTGGTAAAGGAAACAAATTTTTTGTTCCCTGCTATAGTGAACCAAGTTCTTAGTTCTCATACTGCTGCAGAATATATGTTGTTTTTTTTATTTTATTTCTTCACTGGAAATTATTATCTGCTGAAAACTTTAAAGCTGAATTTCTCAGTCATGTCAAATGGACTTGGTCTGTTTTGGTTGTGAACCCCTCATATACTTTTCAAAATATTGTTATACAAGAAATGGTACTTTAATTCATCTTGATGATTTATAATAATTTTATTTATTTCTTATTCCTTTTTTAAAGAAGAAAGAGTCAATTCTGATATAGTCACTACAAATATTGTTATGTTTACTCAAAGCAACATACATGCATTTCTAAACAAGTTGTGAAAATATCATTGATTATTACTACTTCATTCTTATTCATATCTGAAGATACTTTTCTGATTTATAAACACATTCAATCCCAACAAAACTAGATAATGAAACATGCAAATAATAGTAGGGGAAGAAAAAAAAAGATAATGAAAAAGGAAGAGAAGAAAGAGATAAAATACTGTGGGTGTGTACTTATTCATCTCCAGATTTAACAAATGAGATATTCACAGCCAGTTTGTTCAACTCTAAGGGAGAATAGAAGTGTGAATGGAAAACATCGAAGGATGGAGAAGTGGATCCTAAATCAAATGCCCCATGGACATAGACACGTTTTTTCTGGAGAGGCGAAGGAAAGCATAACTGCAATATAAATACGCATTAACTTGAATATGAACCCTTATTTCCTACAGATATTTTTTTTTGTTTCAACTTTCTTTGCCTGTTTGGATTATTCACATCATCATCATCATCATCATCATTGTAGTCGACATAATCCCAGCATGTTTAGGTCATTGGTCTTTATGTCATGACGATCCTCCTCCTCCTCCTGATATGCTGCTGTTGTTACCTGCAGCTGCGGGCAGCTGAGGCAGCGCGGGCGCGGCGGCGGGCGGGGCCGCGCCGCCAGCTCCCACCACGGCACGGAGGGGCCCGCGCGGCGGCGGCCCGCCCACTCCGCCCCGCCCCCGCCGCCCACCGCTTCCTCCCACAGGGGGTCGAGGGGGCGGCAGCGGGCGGGGCACGGGGACGACGAGGCGGAGTGGGCGGCGACGAGGGCAGCGGCGCGCGGGCCGCGGAGGGTGGCGAAGCCGTCGGGGGTGAGGCGCGGGGCCTGGGCGGAAGCTGCCGCCGCCGCCGCCGCCGGCGCCGCTGCGCAGGAGCACACAGCCCTTGCTATCTCTTTCTCACTCTCTCTTTCGTGCGCGGCGTGCGGGACCGAGCCGCACGCGGCCCACCGGGCGCCCTCCCGAAGGGTCGATACGCTGCCACGCGCCGACGCCCGGTCGTCGCCCTGCCCTCGCGCACCCAGCATTCTTATGCGCCCGCCAAACACGTGGGAGGATTCGCTTCCGGGGCAGAGGGCGCTCGTGTAGAACCGTGCAGCGAGTGACCTGGCTTTTTTTTTTTCTTACCAAACTTACCTTACTTACGACACCAAAATGTATTAGGCACATTATATATAGATATTGCCCGTGGCGTGTAGAGATAGTAACAAAACTACAAAAAAACGAATTCAAACCAGTCCCAGAATTCCTCCTGCCTTGAATTTCTGCTTCTTTCTTCCTTTTTTTCTTTCATCTGTTTTCAGAGATTTCAATCACCCTGCATAAACACACAAGATGGTATGCCTGTTCCAAGAAACTGCACTGAATCAGGGATATACATAGAATATTCATTTTTTCGCGTACTTATTTTTCGCGTTTAACGCTGAGAATGTTTTCGAAAAAAGAAGAAAAAAAGGAAAGTAAAACGTGCACATCGCTTTATAATTTATCAGAAAACACTATTGTGTAGCAAACTTAAAATATAACTTACTACAATAAAGCTAGCTCAATGAGGAATCTCAAGGGACCAGTATTATTTTTTTTCGTATTAGACCAGATTATGCAATGTAATACTTCAGAATATGTTTGGAAGGACCGCGATTTATGTTCACATTAGACAGATTTCCGCCTTATACACGTTTCGCATTGAGCAAGTTTTACTGGATTACCAAGATCTAATACCTGACTTCTCGATCAAAAACGAGGATAGAAAGCCTAACGATTCCTGGGAAATCTTCAGAAATTGACATTCTTAATCAGTGTTGGAACGGAGGAAGATGAATAAAAGACTGTACACATTTATGTCTTTAAAGAAACCCACATTTCTCAAGTCTTTACCGCTATTTTCTGAAGAAAGGGGAGAACTTGAACGGTTAAGTAAATCGGGCGGTAAAATCGAACACTTACACTGTCGATACACCATCTTCAAAATACGGAAGAGCATCGAGCTTCCTTGAGGAGGAAATTCTAAATTAGTTATCAATAAAAATTAACTTATTACCAACTATTAAATGTTTCATGATAAGGTGGCCAGTAAGGAATAACTCATTAGACGAATTGTTTCTCGTTCATTTTTCTTTCCTGGGCGAGACATTTCATGCGATTACATTAGCCGGAGTCAAGTACACAATGTGGTAGTCCAAGAAGGCAGCGAAATGAAATGTGTATGCATTACTATGACCTCAATTATTTCTACATAAATAGATCAGTGTACGCCTTTCAAATGAATCTTTTTTTCCACTTGCCAGTCAGTGAATTCTGAGAATAACTTGTCCAGTCTTTAAATCACGACATGAGCTGATGTTGTTGGTGTTAACGTTGATTTAATGTCGCATTTTACGGTACAGTACGGCTAGTACAGTGGATCGAATTTTACTTATTCGCAGTTCTATTACTGTTGAAAGACGGGGTTTTTATTATCTCAATCCGCATTTTCTCCATTATGTTCACTTGTTATAATATTTCATTCATTGTCTTATTATGGGCCTTTCAAGTTAAACAGAGATTTGACATCCCATAATGAATTTACATGGTCTTTTTGTATATGTAGTAAACTGATTGATTAGTGATTTCCGTCGCGTCCACTGCTACGATCATCAGTCCCGTAAAGGTACTGCATGTTTTTATCACGGGGCTGACGGTGATCTTCCGCCGCTGGATGGCGAGATCCAGCGCCGACCTACTCGTCGGCTCGAGGAGTTTTTCCCCAAACACTTATCCCACCCCCACCCCCCCACTAGTGGGGCACCGTCCGAGCCGGGACAAGCTCCGAGCTCCCGACTGCTCGCCCGTCATGTGTGGTAGAGTAGTGCATGTAAGTTAAAGTATAAGTAAGGGGTGGGGATAGGGGTGAGGAAGGAAATATCGCGTACCTCCCGAGGCCCATTTGTTAGGACACCGCTCCCGTATTTGCCTGGTGTTGATCGAAGGAACCTCGGAAAAACTACCGATCATAGCAGCCGGCCGCTAGAATTCTCCTCCAGGCAGCAGCTGGATTCGACCTACCTAGTCGGCACTCGACCTCCCGGACCTTCCAGTCAGAGGCATTGCAGTGAACTCGAGTGATGCCCAGAGCCACCTCAGCCGTGCGAGGGCAGTGATGACGTCAAAAGTCCGGAATGTTCCCGGTCGCAGCATTCTACTTCCAAACGACAAACAGAGCCGCGGATGCTCATCCGCTGTATTTTTGCTTTAAAGAAACGTTGCACTGATAACAGTTCTTTAAAGCAAATTATATCTAGCCGGTCTATTTATAACGAGAAGCAGCTCCATTTATGTTTACTATTATCTCTCCAATGTCCACATCAATTGTATTTTAATTCTGTTCTAAACGGATGCTAAAAGATTGTACTTTCATAACTCACGAAAATCGTCCAAGTCCGTTGTCATGCTATCACAGTGGTTGCAAAAAAACGCTTATATAACATCAGAAAGAATTAAATTAATTAAACAGCACAAGCAGAAGTATTCTCCGCTGAAACTTGTTTACACGCAAAATTAATGGAAAAGTTGCTGGATATTTTTTTTTTCTTAACATCCTTGTTTTAAATATCTATTGCAGTCCTAGGACGAGCTTTAAATTATTGCCTTAACACAAAAAGGAAACAAACTAATTTCTTTCTCATAATGTTCATGCATATGCTACTAAACATGATAAGTAATTAAAACTTAATTGTTTAGATACAAATCGTGTTGCTTCTAAGCGACGCTTCAACTATCGCCGCCTTTTCAACAACCGGCACCTTCTTTCCAATGTAGTTACACTGGATTTTTTCATTCATTCCTTTCACAAATATTTAAAAAACGCGATACCACAAGAATTCAAACCATCTTTGGAGCGACACAAGGGAGGAATTGTCTGTCCTGCAATCTTTAAAAAAACATGAGAATCGTTTTGTGAAATGTGGGAAAAGCATCTAATCTCTTCTTACAAAACTATAATAGTACTTTTCGCCTTTTTCACTAAGGAATTCGAACCACGCGTTCATTCTGTTTTTCATATTTGAAAACTACAGAGTGGAGCGTGGTTGTCCAGTTTGCAAAAGCAATCAATAGATAAAACAAGTTAAATCAAATGAAAGAGATCGAGAAATTTCTGAGTTATGCAATCAAAGTATTTACTCTCATGTGATTTAACGATAACGTGAACTGCAGCAGCATTATGGTATTCACGATGTTCATTCCATTCTTGACTGTCAACAAAACTCACATCGTGCAATGCACACGCTGCGTCTGGAATTAAATAATGTGACATGTAGGACGGTTCATAGCTCAGCAATTGCCCGCAATTACGTGTCGTTACAAGAAGTACGTGACCCCGGGTCGCAGTAACAGCATTTAATCGTTCTATCACGCTCCACTCGCAAATGCATTGAAAAGTGAAAGGTCATGAACCTCTCTTGACTTCTCCGGGAAGGATGTAAACGAGATATTGCACGCAGAAGCTGTCAGCTTGTACACATCGTAAACTTGGCAGCCCCGACGGGAGCGTACTACGACGAGAGATAAACAAACTTTCGGTTACATCAACGGCTCGTTTGAAGTGGTCAAGAGGGGGGCCGGACAGATCACAATGGACTTTGGAACCCGCATCTACCCGGCTCGGCGTGAAAGGGTTCTATTTGCGACGGGCAGTTGTTCTCCAGTTAATAGAATGAATGTCCATTGTTAGGATAATTGCGGGCTCAGGACGCGATAATGTAGGAGAATAAGATCGTAGCAGCCCAATGGTTTTAAGGAGGCAAAGACTAGAAAAAGGAGTCCGGACAGAAAATTGTTAGTGACATTAGCGGGTTTTAGCAGTAATGTCATATGAATACGATGACACAGCGATTATGAATCTTCGGAAACACGTATTTGCGTCACGTTATCAAACAAATGTTTCGATGCTCCTTGAAACGGTGGCTCTATTTAATCGCAAGATATATATCATGGACCTACAAAAAAATAATAATTTTAAAAAACAAAACAAATAATGCAATATTAATCTTCAAATCTTCTGTACTGTTACCAACCACTTTTCAATCCACGACACATTTATTAATACAACATAAAATGAAAGTTGATGGGTTTTTTAGATAATATCTATAGTCCGTAGGTAATCCCGAGATAATTTGTCAAACTGTCGTCTGAAACTCCTGCATCGACCATTATCTCTCCACTGAGCGACATGACCACGATAAAGGGGTGATAACGAAGATGCTGTAGGAACAAAGTAATTCCAAACACTGGTCAGATAAGGCGCCCTAAATGCTGTTCTCCGAACACTCTCCTACTTAGAGCCCAACTCGAACGCATCCGTTCGCCAAATATAACACACCAATGGCAACCCATCCCGCTGCACATTCACAAGGGCCATTCTACCTCACGAGAGAGGCACGCGTTGTACGATTTTCTCGCCCGAGCATCAAATGGTGAGGCGGGAATGCTCCTCTCCCAGCAGGCTAACCGTGACCTCCCAATTGATAGCAATGCCACGCGACTCAAGTGCCTTGACTCTTGTTCAGCGGGTTGCTGTCAACATGCAACATGCAACGGGCCTGACTGACGAGAGAGATGGTCCGATATGTCAACTTTTATTCTGGCTGTCAGCTCTGAAAATGGTTCCGACTGGTTGTATGTGACGTTTGATAAGAGCCGAAATATTATTAATTCGTCCGTACTCTTTGGTTGAATATTTTCTTTACGATTGCACGATGTCACTTAAGGAATAATTCAGAAGCGGAAGGAAGGAAAAACTCGGCAAAATGCGCATTCAGATGCATTGTCGAATCAATGCCCTCCGAAGTACTACAACAAAAGAAATTGTGCAATAATTCTGACGTACTGATTCGTTTATCCGAAAATTAAGATTCTGAAAACCTTCATGTATGTATAAATAAAACAACACTAATGATTTGTACTTTCACTAAATGTTTCTGGTCAACGGTCCATACATTCGTTTCATAAAATCCCTGATCAGAGCTTCCTAATAGTAATCACAACACCCATAAAAACACTTACGCGGATAGACTACAAAGAACGAGAAGGGATTCCCAAGCAGGCACACGTTTCTCGTACGACTCAAAACTTCCCCACACCCCGCGGATCCCGGAGAATCAGCTGGCGTCGTGGCAGCGTGGCGGCTCCTTCGGGCGACGGGCGTTCGTCCGCCAGCACTCACCTCGAAAGTGGAAATGCTCGAAATCGTGGCTCACGCAGCACGCGTTCGTATAGCTCACGCGTTTCTGCCAGAAATCCATGGCACTGCGGCGGCGGCGGCAGAAGGCAGAGTCGCTGATGTCATCCCACGCGCGGGGACGCCTCCGTCGGTCCCGAGGCGCAGCGAAGGCACGTGCAGTCAGCGCAGAGGAGCGGAAACGACGCGATCGGAGATGTCAAACGACTCACGCGCTCGCTCCCACATTCACACTCGCACGTCAAACGAGAACACGGGGGTGGGGGTGGGGGGACTCACTCGCGATCCCTCAACATGAGACTTGCCAGTTCCGGGGGTCCCAACCCCCCTGGTGTGGGCGGGATTTAAACTCCGGACTCACTGAATCACAAACGACGTTGCACATTGGTATAATCACAGCCACAAACTCAACACTAACATTGAAGCTCCACTACTGTATTCCGATGACCAACTAAAACCGAAACACGCACTGACACACACACACACACACACACACACACACACACACGAGCGTTCTAAGACCAGAGGACGCTCTTTCAAGAAACAGCACCTGCATACATAACGCGAACGAAACCACAACGTAAATAAAGGAAACCGGCAGCAAATCTCACTCGGCCGCGCACCCACATGGAACGTCCGCGCGCGCACACGCGCGTCACGCATGGAGGGCTTCGGACAGTGCTCGCTTCCGGCGGCGCGCCGCAGCGGCCCAAAAGACCGGCGGCGGCGGCGGCGGCGGCTGTCCGCGAAGGACGAGGGAGTGGCGCGGGGAGGGGGGGAAGGGGAGGGGCAGAACGCGACGCGCTCGCGAGCGACTCGGCGGACGACGCAGTGCCCAGATGGCAGCAGCAACACAACCGACAGCGTCGGCCCGCCGCCCCGCCCCGCCCGCCCGCCGCGCAGCGATAACCCGCTAAGTACGCCTTATTAGCCTTCGTTATGACGTCACGGGGGGCGACGGGCGATCCATTAAGCCGCGCGCTCTGGGCGCCCCGCCGCCACAGCCGCCCGCGGCAGACGGCGTCCGCCCCCCGCGCCGGGGAGCCGTGCGGGTGGATGGTGGTGCCTGCGAAGGGGTGGATCGTTCGTCTCCCGAGGCAAGGCGTTGGCGGCGGAGTCATCCTACAGGCACGCGCGTGGGCAGAAACTGGTCGCGAGGACGATGCGGTAAGGAACACGTCTAACACGAAAAGAATATACTATGGTATTTCAATTCTGCTTTAATTTTTTTTCTTTTTTTTGGCTGGGGAAGGAACATTTTTTAAAATCAAATTTCTTCATCCAGGGTCAAATGCCCAATAAAAACTGCAAGGGGATTTAAGTAGAAATTGAAATATGGATAGCTTCACAACAAAAAAAGAACCATCAACCTCGTACTAAATAATCAAATACTGTTCTAGGTGGAATCCTTAAAACATTCCCCATAATTCTTAATTTCACCAATGCCATTATCTATCTCGTCTCAGAGCAAGAATAGACAGTGTTGTATTCCACTGTGTTATAATTCAGTAAAGATGCAAAGTCAGAAATTCTTAAATATTTAAACCCGAATAACACAGACAAATCGTCACAAAGCTAGAATAATGTCAATACTATGATTCCAAATACGGTAAGACAATATGTTTTGATGGACAGAAGAGCTACAGCTGATACAGACCAAAATCTTGGTGTAAGTCTCAAACATCCAAATCCTGCTTTGCATTTCTTTTGTTGGGGTTGTCACAGAGAACCTTACATACTACAGAGTTCAGCCTGAGGACCTCATCCCCCCTATGAACAAGTGAAGCAATGAGAAACAACTCACAGGGCTACAAAGAAAAACTGTCTTTGGTTGAAAAAAGGTCTGATAATAAAAATACTACGTAATAAGTAGAATAAAGCATCACTTTCATGTTCAAGCAATTTGACAGTAGAACATACATTTTGGAAGAAATCTAGCATAATGTTCAGAAATTAGAGGTGTGGAAGGTAGTTGTCAGGGTGAATATATGTAAATGTTTGTATTAAGAACTCCAAAAATTGCCATTTCCATAAAAATTTCTAGTCTGAATTTTCATTCTAATCGTAGTTTCACTTCCTTACATGCAAAAGAAAACAAAAGATATGGTATTTGATTGATGGCCAATTATATTTCTAGTATTTCATTTTGTAATTTTTAAACATAATTTCAACTCTAGTGTTTAAGTCTTTCTAACATATTTTTTTGCTACGTTGAAATACACTGATTTTGTTGGATTTCTTTTTGAAGACATCCTAAGAAGCAATGATGATGATGATGATGACGATAATAATATTCAACACTCATTTTTCTTCATCCACAGAATATATATTTTCTAATTCAGGCAAGATAACTTAAACAGGAATATGTTACAACGAAGGTCGGGAAAAGATACATACCAATTTTTCATGGGAAAACTACAATATCTTAATATACCCTTACAAAGCATGTATCTTAAATACCTTAGTGAGTAAGAAGTACTTACATTGGTTGATAGTTGACTGGTTAAAGTAAGAACTTTTTCCTGTGCATCTTGCAACTCTTTCCTCAGTTTCCGAATTTCATGAGCTTGTTTTTCTTCTGCTGTGCTATACAGAGATGATGCCGTGGAGACTAAGCTTACTGACGAACCATGAACTGCAATAATTAATACATGTTTTTAGTACATTGTAAGTGCAATGAACACAAATGCACATAATAATGATAAAATACCAATGAGACATACTTACTCTCATCATCCTTTGAATTTGTCTTTGTAAGAGGACCTGAGTATGGAGACATGCCTGTTCTTCCAAGCATGTGGCTAGAGGCAGATGAAGTGATTGGTGAAAGAGGATAATTGAACCTGAAGACGAATATATTCACATATAAGACAAAAAGAAACCTGTCAGCAGCAGAAGAAATGCAGACTGACAGGCAAGGAAGATCGAAGTACCTGGTAGGAGCACCCTGTGAGACTTGGCTGGGGGTGGGGCTGGTGGGCTGAGATGTATGCTGGCTGGAAGGCGACGCTCCGATCGGCACACAGTAATACGGCTCCAGTTCCTCAGAGCGTTGCAGCATGGACGGATACAGCTTTTCAGATTTAGTGGATCTGGAACACAGAATGAACATTCTTGCTTGAAACCCATTGAAAAAAAATAATTAAATGCAGTCTTTTTTTGTTGTTAACGTTTTCTCTGAGAGGCAAAATTTTACTTCTTTAACTTCGTGTGTTTCTCTGTTAATTTACAAAACACACTAGTTCTAGCTACATTTTTTCTGATTCCTACTAATATGTTTCGTCTAGCTGTAATAACAAACAAACAGCACCAAAAATAGTTTTAATACTACACGCAACAATGCACACACCATCAACAGGACAAACAAAAGCAGATACATAATACAATGCAACTTCAAGAACATGTATTAGTACAACCAATAATAATTTAATAAGGAAGTAATAATATTACACAAACTAATGTAAGTTCAAAATGTACATATTTTGTGTAAAATTATGCACATTATGCACACATCTACTTATTTCAGGATCCTTCGAAATACAAGCAAATATTAAAAATAAAATTTTGTTTTCCAATGCAAAGAATATGTTTTATAAAATATAGATTCCTTTTCTAAAGTAATACATTCACACAACATCTTGCATGACAAAAATGCACCGCGTAATATCCTCAAACCAAAATAGATAAGGCATTAAAAAAATTGATTAATGAAACCAACTGATGCACATCTAAACTAAATTTTATCTGATTTCCTATACTACAAATACAAGAAAAAAATATCAGATTTTTCGCCAATTTTTTCGTTAAAAACTAGTTTTATTACCCTACCACAAAATGGTTTAACACAATTGTAATGGTAAACTAGTGCCTACAGTAATGAAATTCATGGTTCTGATTAGACTATTTTTCAACTGAGTAAAGAAAATATACAAAAATGTTTTAATAAATAATTCACATATTACACCATGAAATAATATTTATTATTTTCTATGACATTTACACAGAAAAAAGTTTATAAGATTCAAGAAGAAATTTCAAGTACCAATGTGTTTCTAATTCTACACAATTTCTGACATTAATCTATATTGTAGTTACGTACACAATAAACATTCAATTTTGTATGAAGATACTAGTATTTGTATTGTTTCTGAAGAGACGAGCAAAGAAGAGTTAACCATAATAACTACCATGCTGAGAATTTACTACTTTTTTCTTGGATCCTGAAATTCCGCATGCATAATGTTCTCACATTAGCACAATACACTGCTCAGCAACAGCAGACAAGAACACAAAAGCATCATTAGTTTGCCTACATATCTGAAGTCAAAGATCACACGTGAAAATTAATAAAACCATTCTCAGGTTGAAATATTATCCAGGTGTTTCATGCAACATTCTGCAAGTGTTAACAAAAGCACAAAAAATTGTTACATTTGGGCATATGATACAATGATAAACAATTTCAAACAAAATTTGATTGGGAATACCTCCAAGGTAACAGAAGCATAGTTTTTCTGGCCCTTAAATAACTAGGGTTAGTATTAGTTTATTTTTCTTTTAACCAGCCATACTTTCACAGCACAAGAAGCATAAGTGTTTAGCAATAGCACAGACCAACACAATATTCAATGCATGGATTCAGCATTTCTGGTTGACAGAATGGGCAATGGACTGTGAAACTTACCAGTTCCTTCAAATACCTAATATATTTAAACAATTTAACCCATCCAAAGCTCACATAGCAAACCAGAAAATTCTGAACATGAATTGCAATACTGATGAATTTCCATTCAACAGTGCAGGCAGCAATATAGTGTTTACGAAGCACAGGTAGTGCCCTTACAATACCTTGGAAAAGTCCGTTCCCTGATATGGCTGCAGGAAACATATATTTGTGTTAATGGGATGAAATTTTCCTGCAATGTTACTTCTGTGTGATTGTGTCCAGAAGTTAAAGTGCAATATTAATCATACCCTAATTTGAAAAACCCAGAAGTATTTTTGGTGACTTTCCTTGACCTAAGTGTTTCACAATGATTAACATGAGAAACAAAGACTACCAACAATCACTAGAATTTTTAGATTTTCATAGATTTCTCTTTTCAAAATTTCAGAACCCACAAATATGAATAAGAGAGCAATGATTGCACTGGGACACAATAAACTCACTTCAATTTGGACCTCTAGAATCAAAATTAGGTTCTACAGTGAATATCATTTATTACGACCTTCAAGGAACCAAGTCAATTCCATTGTTATATGTCATATTGTTTATAATGATTGTGTTTGTTATATTTTCCTAAGGTTGTTATTACAACCATAGTCATTATATCCTATGCAAAAAGGGATAAAAATCAAATTAATTCAACAGAATTGATAAAAAAAAATACATATAAAATAAAAACCAAACAAAAGTGTTCTTTTGTTTAAATCAGGTATTCTGTTTTTATTTTTTTATTTTTTTTTATTATTTTTTTTATTTATAGTTTTCCTCCAGACTCATGCGAGTAAATAATAATTTTAGAGTAGCCGGAAGTGCATACATTTAAATATTTTAAAGAACTCAACTCAAGAAATTTCAGCTGAATTTCAAAATATTTGTAAGTGAGATATTTGTAAATTTAACATGACATATCACATAAAATTAAATGGAATTGCTAGAATCATAAAAATACAATCTAATACTTATAGAATACATGAATACCAAACATGCATTCTCTCCCTAACTTCACTTGTTATTACTTCAAAATCACTCTGCAGAGTAATAGACTACAGAACTGTTGAACTTAAGAGTTTTTATATTTCATTTAGTTCTGCTACAATAATAATACATGTGTGCCTAAGCCAAGGCTTTTTGAACATTTGCCCTGTACAATACTCTCCTTAGCCTGAAAACTATTCAGTGATTTTCCCATGCATTAGTCATTGCATCTCACCTTCCCTCTTCCCTCCCAGCCAAGAACCATCGCATAAAACTGCTTGGTGACTGCAATGACCCAATTCAAAGCCACAAAAAGAATCAAATTTTCCTGATCTCTAAAAGGAATATGGCAAAATATGAATGCATTCCACTCAATGCTTAATCTTGGAGATCTGACCAATTGGGTTGCAAGAAATTGAAGTACAAAGTTTGATCAGTCTCTATAACAGTGGATGTCACATCCAGTAAACTCGTTGTGCTTCTAAAGCAGATATTTTCTCCCATTAATGGTAATATTACATAACATTACAATATTGGGACTTTTATTCTACTAACACTTCAAGGTTTGGTTGGAAATCTCCAAACCAAATTTTGTCCATGAGAAAAAAGGCATCCTATCTATAATTTTTGAAAATGTATTTTTTAATGCTATTTTTGAAAATGTAGTTCCACTGTATACAATTCAGAAACCACAAACTAAAAATAAATAACAAAAGCTTGGTGAATCACCAGACCTGACAGTTTCATCATGAAATGTTGTTACAACAATCAATGGCATAATAAACAATAACCAATGCAAAATGAATATGGCTTCATCAACATATGCATAACTGCAATAAAGAAAACAAAACAGTACTTCATGACAAGAATATAAAAACTAAAATTTGAAGAGAGAGACAAATTTTGTATTCTATTTTATATACACTAACACATCTATTCATTTTTATTTACCTCTATTTTGTGTAATATTTATTTTTAAATCAGGAATATCAATAAACAAGACAGTGAAACTTTACTTTGTCAAATCATTAAATTGTCTTCATCTGATCAACAGTTTCTATCTATCTATCTACATTTGAAAGAAAACATACACGAAATATTTTTATCCTTACAACAGTGTTAAAGTTGTTACTTCTTATACCTATGATTCTCTAGTCAAATGTAATATCTAACAAGCTGGAAAAAATTGTTTTGTTATCAAAGAAATTGATCAAGTTTGAAACAGTGCACTTAATGACAATTAATGAGGTCATCCACTCACACCACATCCAATTAGTTGCAGGTTAAATCAAGTTACATAATATTAATTACAATACCTAATCAACTTCATCATAGAATAATTCCATACTTTTAAACTACCATATAACAATTCCAGAAACAAATCTTGCTTAGTTGTCCTGTTATCAGAATGGTTGCAAAAAGGCTTATATAGCCATCATCATATATCACTTAAAGAAATGTCATCATGTAACACAGGAATCTTTCATTTTCTACAGTCCTCAGAAAACACTGTTTCTATCCACCCGAAAAGGTGGATTGAAAGGGTAACACCTACAAAAGGAAGAAGTCCTCACCTGATGCTGTTGCTGCGGTTAAGTCTAGGCACTGGGGAGGCACTGCTCTCTCGCTGGTGCATCAACAGTCGGGCGTGTGTCAGGCTGGCCCTGTGTTGAAGCTGGGCTGGTAGGGAGCACAGAGACTCCACACTGTCTGCTTCAACAAGGCCAGCAGCTGGGAGCACACACATCAATACTCATAATGAAAACACTACTAGAGCAGTTGTATATTAAATGGAAGACTTAAATAGGATTCACCAAAAACAATTAGATGTAAGACGTAACTAATTTATTTAGAATTAGTATAACAACAACACAAACACAAAACTTCATGCATCAGATACAAACCACTAAACAAGGAAATGAATGCCTAATCTTTTGTGTGGCCAGTTTTTATTTTAAACAAAAAAATGTTATTACATTTCACTACATTATTAACTTTTATTTTCAGTAATAAGATAATCTTATGGGTATTGTTAAGAATTCATTAAAAACCCGAAGAACAAATACGATTCAAATTTTGCAGTTCAGCAGTCAGTTGGTTGCAAAGTGGCTAACATAGCCATCATCATGACTCATTAAAGAAAGTTTCCTCATGTTGCTGAACAAAGAAAACTCAAGAGTAAAAATTATTTGGGTTTCAGTGCGAAGCTATTTTCAATTTCAAAACGATAATTTATAAAGTGTGGAATATTTGCTTGAGTCCAGCTAGCTATTTATAATTAATGAAAAATATTTATAATTAATGGATTATTTATTTCCTCATAATAGTTATGATCCTCAGCTAGGTTAGAACCTAGCGAGAGGGAAAGTTTGGGGAAGGGAGCTAAGACCACTATTATTTGATAGCCACGAGGTAATGTGAATAAATTTCACATTACTCATTACCATTTCAATTGAAATAAATAATGTGAATAGAGGATATTATGACCTTTCACATCTCATAGAGAGAGAATGTAAAATATATCCTGTATATGGGTTCCTTAAATATTAGCTACAAAGAGACTTGTCAGTTTAGACTTGAAAGTTTGATCTCCCCACAGAAATTTTTAGTTGTGAACTGAATTCAGCAATCAGTTGGTTGCAAATTGGCTAATACAGCCATCATCATGACTCATTAAAGAAAATTTCATCATATTGCTGAAAGTTTAAAAAGAAATCTGCTGAAAAATGTTTACTGTCTAGTAATAAAAAATTATCATATGAGGGAATGTTAATTAGATAACTTACAATAATGTAAATATACTGCTGTTATGTTCAAGCACGCACATAACTAGACAAGAGTGGTGGCAAATGCCATTCTGAATTAAAAATAATTTGACCAGATTGTTAATTAATTCATGTTTTGCCATGGTTTTGCAAATATGTTTTTTTATTTAATATTTTTTACCAAAATAATTACCATAAATAAATAATATCTTAGTTTTCTCCCATTGCATTAATGAGAGACTATACATCAATATTTCGTATTATTTATAATTAATGGAATGTTCATTACATAATTGTAGTTGTTATCCTCAACCATGTTCTAAGCTACAGGGAAGGCGTTGGGGACCACTATTGAACTCAAAACTAATCCTGTCTGGCATTGAATTAGCTTCAGGTTACTTTGACATTGATAGACATGAGATAAAGTGAATTAGTTTTACAATTTCAATTGAAATAAATGATGTGTATAGAGGATATCATGGTCTTTCACATTGCACAGAGAAGGAATGTAAAAAATGTTTCATAAAACTTTGATCAATATTCATCAAAACTTTGATCTTTTCCAAAGAAATGTTTGACTGTGGCACTGGATTCAGCAATCAGTTGGTTGCAAATTGGCTAAAACAGCCATCATCTTTACTCATTAAAAGAAAGTTTCATCATATTGCTGAAAGTTTCCAAACTGAAAAACTTTAACAATAAAAGATTATCATTTAATGGAATGTTAATTAGATAACATACAGAAATGTAAATACACTGCTGTGTTCAAAAAGGCACATATCTAGGGGGAGTGGGGGCTAAAGCCATTCTAAGCTAAAAATAATTGTACCAAATTGTCAATTAATTCTAGTTCATGTTTTTGACATGTTCGTTAATTTAACATTTTTTATAAGGATAATAACTGTAAATAAATAATATCCCCATTTTTTCCTACCTCATTAAATGAAAGACTACGCATCAATATTTCATAATCAGGTTACACTTTTTTTTAAAGTCAGCATAATTTTCATCTTGAATTTTAGAACTCTCCCGAAGAGAGATTTTTAGCTACGATACAAATGTCTATTAATTGGTTGTAAAGTGGCTGTCATATTCACCTTTGTGATTCATTAAATAACATTTGTATTGCAGAATTGCATTTAATTGTATTGCAGAAATCTAAAATTTTTTTCACAATGCTAAATTGCAACTTCATAGAATTTTATTTCTACACTAATTACATTCTGAATTATGGAAGATCAAATGCAGTATTAAATAATAACTGGAATAAAAAGTACATACCAGCACTTGTCCGAGCAGGAAGGGAAGCTGTGTAAGTGGAACTGTGCCGAAGCCACGAACTGTAAGGACTTCCAGCCCCATAATATCCACCACCATGAAGCTCTGAATAATTTGAATATGTTGTATCTGAGAGAGAGCCATCGGTAGGTTTAAGGGGTCGAGGTGGCCCACCAACACGGTGCTGATGGAAGAGAGCAGCGTACTCGCTGGAGCCGGGCTTTGGCAAAGACTGTGAGCCAAGTAACAGCCTGTCCCGAACACTCTGAGACAGCTGGCTAGCAGCTGGCCCTGTTAAAGAGAATGACTTGAAATGATGCTGGGGTTGCTGTTGATGCTGGTGTTGTTGAGACTGCTGGTGATGAAGTTGCTGTTGTTGCTGTTGATGGAGCTGTTGTTGATGCTGCTGATGTTGATGTTGATGCTGTTGATGCTGTTGATGCTGCTGATGCTGCTGCTGCTGTTGTGACTGCTGCTGGTGCTGTTGATGTTGCTGGAGTTGCAACAAATCACTTGTACACGTTTGTGTACCTCCAGATACTTTGATCTGTAGATTTTAAAATTAATGCACAGATTAGCATTAGCTGCCTTTAGTTTTAGTAGTCGACTGGTAAAGTATTTTGTCATGAGAAATATAACTACTATATTTAATAAGAAACATCACAGAATTTAAGTAGCTTAAAATTACATTAAGAATAAAATTTATTGCTTTAATCTTGGAAACAAGAGCAATCACTAACCTTTGTTCGAGGAACAGCTGACACCTGAGCAGTTCTTGGCTCTCCTTTACTTCCACCAGTGCCATTTGTGGGTCTTTTCACATACCCAAAACTCTGGGGAACTCCGCGGACTTTGCCGCTCTTGCCTTCTCCCCCAGCACGCATGCCCACAGGAAGGTGTGGGGTGGTCCGTTCCGTTTTAGGCTGCCTCTCCCCATTGACATATTCCTTCTCCTTGCTGTTCACATCGTCCTTCACACCCATTTTACGATGTCTCTCCAGATTCTTCTCAGGCTTTCGACTGGGCCCATTGTGGCTCGTGCTGATACTGCTACTGCTACTGCTGCCTGTAATGCATGGGCTTGGGCCCAACGGCCTCTTCTCTCGTGCCTTCACAGCTTCCAGTTCCCCTTTGCCCGCACGGCTACTTTCCACATATTTTTTCCACTGGTTATCGGTGATTTGCCTGCAACAGGATTTTTCAAATATTTTCTTTATTAAGAATACTGGCAATAAAAAAAATTTTTTTTTAAGTGTCACATTAACTCACAAATGTACCTTCTCTTTACTATATAAATAGAGTATTAAAATACTAATATAACATACATTCAGTAAACAAATATTACAACAAATTATGGCTTCAACATTGTTTTTATCTTTAATTTTTCTTCACATACAATTTAAAAACACATTTTACTCCATTGGAAAAGACCAAATTCAATAAATAGTAGTTTTCAAAAAAAAAATGTGTAAACAATTAATATCTATCACCCCCCCCCCCCTTTCTTTCTTTTTCCTTCTTTCTTTTCTTTTTCTTTTGTGAGTATGGCTTGAAGACAAGTAGTACCTCAAGGCACTGTAGTCCGTCTGTTGGCCACTATCAGATTTTCTAGCCTGAGATCTTGAACTAACAACTCTGTATACCACTTGAGGACACTCCGAGGAATTGAAAGGAGAGTTAGCAGTCTTCTGTGTATTTTGTGACTTCCCACATAGTCCTGGCCTATTATTTTGTATCAGCCTCTGAAAAAAAGATAAGAAAATGAGAAGAGTTTCTTCACCAATGAAAAAAGCATGTTAATAAAAGTTATAATCTCCTACAAAACTAAAGTGTTTTAAATCGGAGGAAGACACTTGGCAATCATAATGATAAGAAAATTCTCCATTTGCTTGGTAATTTGAAGAGAACCTAAAAAGCAATGGTTTCTGCATATGCATCTAATGTAAGACAAGAAATAAATTATTTCAAATGAGTATTCTTCAGTCAGAAATATTACTTTTATTTTTTAATAGATTGCACATTCAATTTTTGTATATTCTTCAAATGTATTATTATTTATAGTACGTTAGTACAGTTATTTATAGTATGTTTAAATTAATACTTTTTGTTAGGTTCAAGATAAAATGTCATACATTATTTCTATTTCACTTTTTTTAGCATCAAAAGAAGTTACCTAATTCAAATTACTTAAAGATTTGTTACCCTGACCAGGAACTCACGTCTCCTAGTTTATATGCAGTTGCTAGTAAGTCCAATAGTAGTACAGCAACTGGGTCACCAGTAGTCGACCAAAAGATTGTCACCCTGTTCACGAATTAACATGGGGTCTCCTGGTTAACACACAGTTGCTCTACTACTATTGGTCTTATAAGCAACAGGATGTAAACCATAAACCTGATTTCAACTTCTAGTCAGGGAGACTATTTTTGGAACAATTTGTTTTATTTAAATAGTCGTGTTACATAGTAACATGGTAAAGATCAAATAATGAAAGACATTTACTATACCTAATTACTAAGCAGCTATATTTCCAATATATAAACCTATCCAATAATGTGATAAGGTGGTGACAATTGAATGAAGTTACCTTGTTAGGATTAGAAGGCAGATCTTCAGGAAAGAAATCTCCTGCTGATTCTGATACCCCACTTGAGATTGAACTTGTGTCATCGAAGCTAAAAAAAGAAAATAAGTAAAATATCGTACAATCGGCACTGATTTCCACTAAAAATATATTTTGGTGTCAAAACATACTTCATTATTTAATATGAAAATAAAATGAAATACCATCACAACTGACAAAAGCATTTTATCACTTTTCTGGAATTATTAGTATTAGATAAAGTATTGTATAAATTTATTCAAATAAAATTGAAAAAATAACTTAATTATTAACATTAAGAGCAATAAAATTAATTACCATTAGGAATAATTAAGGAAAAGAGTGAAGGTACTAAATACATAAAAAATAATGAAATAATGTTTTGATTCTTCCTCTCTAGAAAACTCATAAATGCGATTAAGGCTGAATATCATTCATGTATCATTGACACAATACTTTCCAGAAAATGTGACAGTTTAGTGAGTTATCAAATTGTATAATTTTGTTAGATAATCAACTAAAGGAGCAAAGTGAAATTCATTTCTCTTGCTCTTGGCAAACAATATAATTACAAAACACTCTTTAGTTCTTGAGTTCTAAACGAACTTTAATTAGGTAAAGGAAACCAAATCTTATGAAAGTTACAATTAGTAATTAAAATAATTTTTCATAATTCTGGATGTGTAAGTTAAACTACTTCACTGAGAATATTCCAAAATTATTTGAAGAGTTAATCTCATGCACGACATTACAATAAAAAAACAAACAAAAAACAAAAACACTAACAAGCAATTTCATGTAAAAATTCTTCTGTTTAAACTTTGTACGATACATTTATGAAGTAATTTGACATTAATTGCCTTAATGATTCAATATCACTAATTTCACATATATTTACGACAAAAACATGAAAATTTACATCCATTAATTACCACAGCACGTCAATTCAAGAAAACAGTATAGAAACAATCACACAGTTCAATATACAATATAAAATATATTCAATTCCAGATATATATGTATATATATACATACCTAATTACATAATCTAAACATAGAACCACATCATATGTCACAAATAAGTACACCTATCCAACAGCCAAAACATCAAACAGCTAGCCTTTTGTGAGGATCATGCAAAATAAGCTGCAAGCCATGCCAGGAAAGACTCACCGTTTGGCCCCAGGCTGTTGAGGGGGGTGCTCACGACTTGATGACTCCGAGCTGCTGTTGGGGAACCTGCTTGAACAGAGAGACAGCGCCGTGGAACAAGCAAGCAACAATCTGACAGCCAAGAAGCTGAGTGGTCAATGCAGAGTACTCCATGCACAGGCAATGTTGTTCTCTTGAATTATATACTTAGTTTCCCTATACTTTGTCATAAAAATAAACACCTGCCTGCAATAAACTACTGTGAATTTTTTTAATTAATAAAGATCACCAAATAATCTATTTTTATGCGAATGAAGCTAACTAATCTACAGCTGCTACTTATCAGCATAATAAAAATGTTCCTGCATTTCTAGAGAAAACATAGAATGTACATTTCAATACTGTCTGAAGTGATCTAACAATGCATCATGCCATCATGAAAGAACTCTTCTACAATCTAATTTTTTATTTCATTCAAAATTAATAAATTTTCTTAAAAAGGAATAATAAAAAAAAAGAAGTTTAATAAGAAAATGATGAGGTACAAAATAAGAAAACAACAACTTACAGTATACTTAATATATATAAAGTAAAACCTTGTCATTGATTATGAAAAAATTATATTAAACAATTACAACACTTTAAATACACTTACATTTTTAAGTATTCATTTCAGTATTCCAAACATTTCAGTCTACTCATGAAATAAAGCCTGCCATTATTACCATATATAAAGCATGCAAAATGACAAAAAAAATTAAAAACTCAAATCTACTTATCTATTTACTTTAATATTCAAACATAGAGAGTTATTCCGACATTTTTTTCTTCAGATTAGTATATTCTCTTTTCAGTTCCAATAATTAAATTACGTTATTTATTGAGACCTTGCTAATGCTGCATAAGAAATTGTGTTTAAATTCTTACTAAATATGATTCTCATTCATGAAGAACAAATTAACACCCCAATTTAATGGGGTTTTGGGTCTTGAAAATATATTACACAAAGGAAGTTTTGAATTGTTAGAAACATTGTCAAATAGCATGTAGACCGTTATTTTCTTTTAAACCAAAATAAAGTACTATTTTTTACTAAATACTATTTTTCTGATTTTGGTGCAGTAACACCTATTCCATACTATACAGAATGCTACATTAGGTTACTGGGTTGTTTCATTACAATGTTGCAGGGACACATATTCAGTGCTTTAAGAATATAGAAACGAAAATAACATTCACACACAGAGTGATTATACATAACGAGACAATATTCTAATAACAAACAACACGAGAAAATCACCACCATTCAAGGACAATAAGACAATCTTTTTCTCTCCGAGCTTAGTGTGGTGGGGCATAACTCGTTCTGAGGATGTCGCAGAGGCACGGTCGCGGAAACATACAATTTCATACTAGGCAGCAAAGAAAGACAGGCACACTCGCCCACTTACGTTCACGCACAACGCAAATTAAACAGCCAACGGGGACTGGGGTGGTCGACGACCAGCACTGTTCCACAATCCCCCAAAGACGAGCCTACTCCACCACCAGCCCGACAGCCGAGCCGAGGCGCAGGGGGGCGGGGTGAGGCGACGCAACCCGCAGCGCATACGCGCTCGGAGGGCGGTAGCGCTGCGTACGTCACGGCGCAAACGCAGCCCCACGCACGCGACCCCGCCGCGCCGTTTCCTCGCCCCTCCCAATCCCTCCTTCCCCCGCCCGCCCCCACGCTCGCCGCGCACGCAGATGCGAAAACCGTTACTTCCGGAGAGTGTTTAAGCACGAGCTCAGTCGAGCGACAAAGCAACACGCGGTCTTGCCGCCGCCCGCGCGACACGTGTGTGATCCGACACGCGATACGGTCTCGCCCGCGCACTCGCACGCCCGCCCGCCCCGCCGCCACGCGCCGCGCCGAGCAGCTGATCGGCCGGTAACTGATCTAGGCAGCAACCCGCGACCGCACAGGTGGTTGCGTCGGACACGAGTGAACGGGGAAAAGGAGGGCGGGTACCGAACACAGCTGGCACCTGGCGTCGCCCGCAGGTCGGCCACGGCGGGAGGAAGGGGGGAAGCGGGTGCCGGAAGGGAGCATAGCGTGCAAGAGGAGGGGGTGGCCGGATCGAGGGGAAGGGGAAAGCAACATGGCGTGCGGGGGGTCGCCGGCCCGAGCCCCGCCGCGGACACGAGGTCCGAGCTGCGGGCGCGGCGCAGCTGGCCTGGAGCTCGCGGCGCGGCCAGCTGCTCCCAACGACCGCTCGCCGGTGCCCGCGGCGGCGGGGGAAGGGCCAGAGAAGGCAGCGGCGCCGGAAAATCGATGGCGGAAAAACTGGCCGTAGCGCGTAACGCTCCACCCGCCTCGAGGCGCAGCCGCCGCGCCGCCGCAGCCGCCGCCACGTGCTATCGTACTAGCAGTGCCGGGGCTTGCACATCATTGCGCGCTAAACACTACAAAGGAGCTTAAAATACCGCTCACATCCAAATACACTACCATCTATTCTAGGTACTATCATCACATTCAGTCTAGCTCTATCGAGTCGGAGCTCGCTACTGGCACGGCACTACAGCTGAACGTATCGATTACCCGGCGAGCGGGCTTTCCACCACGATGCACCGCCAACAGTCCAGAGCGCTACTCAGGGCCAATCACTGCAAGATAGCGCTGCGCCGGGCGCCGCATGCAGTAGACCCACCTGGAGCGCGTCGCCTAGGCACTTCGTTTCGCCTTCGCCGCGGCGGCGGGAGCGGGCTGGGGCAGGGCGGGGCGGGCGGGCGGGCGCGCGCGCGCAGGGGCGGGAGGAGCGTCGTGGGCGGCGACGAGGCGTACGCGGCGCGTGGGCGTGGGTGGCGGCGGCGAGCGGGCGCGCGGCGCACCAGCGGCAGGAGCAGCAGCGGACCGGCCGGCGCGGCCGCACCAGCATACCTAGGAGGCCCCGCTGCACCCTGCCAGTGAGTCATGGAGGCGCTGCATCGCCGCGCCGGGCCCAATCGATGTCGCGCTCACCCTCTGCCTCCGGCCGCCGCCGCCGTTGCCGCCGACGTCGAGCGCTCCGCTCCGCGCCCAACCCCCCCACCCGCGGCCGCGGCCGCCCCTCGCGCCGCACGTCTGCCAACCTCCCCGACCAACCTCCGGCGGCGGTGCTAGCCGCCGTGCTAGCGGGTTGTCGCCCCCGCGGCGGCGAGCGCCTCCCGTGGCCCACAAACAGCGACCCGCGCCCGCGGATATAGGACAGTTGCTCTTCCGCCGGCGGCGTTCGCGAGTGGGTGGCGTCGGGGACCGGGCCCAACGCACCGGGACGGAATCGAGACGGTGGGCGGAGCGTGGCGCCCGCGCGGCCCAGGCGCGTGAGTGTGCGTGCGCAGGGAGACAACGTCTCTGACGGGGGGGGGGGGGGGGGGGGGGGGCGTTCGATTCGTTAGTAGGTCGAGCGCACCCCGAAAAGGAACCTCCTCGGAATCGCCACGTGCGCGAACTCGGAAAGTAGTTGATCAAAGTAACCGAACTCTCCCCCTCTTGCCACACAAAGAGAACCTGCAAAGCGGACGTCTCCGGGACTCTTTGAGCGAGAAACAAAATACGAACTTCTCTGCCCGAATTCGGTGCAATGAATAAACGCACTGGTTGGGAAGAGTTGTTCGTGCAATTTTAATAGTACGAGGTGTTCACTGAATTATCACTTAATGCCAGTAAAAGATTTTTCGATTCTTTAATTTAGATGGAGATGAGTTATAATATTTACCAGAAATTCATTGTTTCCTGACAGGATGCAGATCGAAGAAATGAACAATGGGAAGAATCTAATGGACATGTTTTTGTCTAATCACGAAAGAAATAGGAAACACAAATAACTGAATACCAACTTTAACATTCAATATTCATTACGAGTTTCGACTCCCTCTTAATATAACACACTTCAATGTAAATATGGGCGATAATAATTTACGACATCCCAGTGCGTACCTTCAATATCGACACTGGTTTGATCAAAATAAAATTTGAGAATCAGCAATTTTTAATAAACGAAAATGAAATTGGATATTGCCACAGATGTTTAATAAGTGTGCGCCCCTGATCAACAAATGCTTACAAGTGAACTTCAATAAAGGAAATTTGGTTTCTATATTTAAAATATCTCTTAATTAAAACTAAACATCCGAAGAGTTTAATTACGGAATCTTCAACAGCGATACCGAAAAACAAATTCAATAGAAGTTTGAGCTTCCTCCCGTAACATTCATGAACGGCCGAATAGGAACGAAGACTAACAAATTCTAAAATAAATCGTTTGGCCTAAAACAATTTAACCAATTTCTTTATTCCTATGAGAATTCAATTTCTTCTTCCTCTCTTCTCACAACTCCGAAAAATGATTCGCGTTTTCAACAGGGAAACCAGACATCGAGAGCGAACGTCTCCATCCGATTAGTGGATCGATTAGCTTCTTGACACAAGGCCAGAAGCTGAATAGGCACTTTCAACGGCTGTCTCATGCATTTCTAAGGAGGCAGGCGAGGAAATAGCTACCTTCTGGAACGCCCCCGCCTTTACCGCTCCTGTGACCGTGCCAAACGAGTTCACGGGAGCACGTCTCACAACTAAATAGTAACTACGCCAACGAGAAATGCGCCGCGACTACAAAGAACAAAAATAAAAGTCCTGAGAGTCAAAGAAACAAAACAAGAAGTTTACGAAAGTTTTAATGCAACACACACACACTCAAATTGCAAGAGAACCACAAATGTAAAGAGAGTACACAAACATGAATGAAATTTAATGGTAGCATTAAAATATGTAAAAATGTCGTGGATAAGCATGCCGGCATTATTTTTCTAGTAACATTATTTTACAACAAATGGGTAAGAATCCTCATTTCTCCTCAAGAGAACCGCTTCATTGGATAGCAAATAAACTCACTTTCACTCTGTAGACCAAGGTGTTTTGTCAATTGAAAAGATAATCCAATGCTCCATCTGCCACTCACTGTGGTAATTTCAAATCTGAATCAAGGGTTAAACAATTGGAGGAAGAAAGTCTATTACCGCAGAAGACCTTTCTTAACAATATTAGTCTTGGTTATGTCATCATCAAGAAGTTAGGAAGCGTAAAAAGAAGATCGCGGGAAGAAGCATCGGCCCAGAAGAAAACCAAGCCCCGCCCTTCGAAAGCGAGCGGAAAAGAAGCGGCCCGCACGGCGCCGCGAGTTATCTCCCAGCGCAAACCGCAAGCCAACGAACAACCGATCTCCCCCCTCGCGAAACGAAGACGGCGCGCGGCAGGGGGGCGGGAGCGTGTATGGCGCAGATAAGTGGAAGCCTCTCTGCCAGCCCCCCTCGGAGAGAGCCCGCGACGGGGGAGAGGCGGCGTACCCCGCACCCCTCACCCCCCTCCAAAACACACACAAACCGAGCGCGAAACTTGATTAAAATGTGCTGCTGCTGCCGCCGGTGCCGCCATTGCCGGCGGCGGTGGCTGGGAGGCAGCGATACAGCGCCGCAGCGCGCGATGTGCATTCGCGCAAAATAAACTCGGCCGCTCGCGAAAGCGAACGCTTTTGTGGACGTGCGGTGCGATGCCGAGCGGAGCGGAGGCGGAGGCGGAGGCGGAGAGCGGAGAGCGCGCCGCCCCCGATCGGAAACAAAAGGGGCCACCCAACAAGCCCGCTCTGACGTCAGCCGCCGGACACACAATGGGAGAGCGGCCGGGCCTAGCAGGACTGGCCGCGAATGCGTAAGGTAGCCGTGGGGGTGGAGGACGACACAGATCAGAGGAATCCAGATTGACGGAAGCCGTACAGATAGGAAACACAGGCAAAATATGCATGTTCCACTTTTACAGCTTTGTAGACCAAAAATTGGACTTTCGTATGATTCTAAGGAAGGTATCCGCTGTAGAATGATTTACAGGTAGTATGCGAAAGAATTCAAGAAAGTTCGCTGTCTCTATTATCGCTGGTTGAGAACCAGAGTCGAAAGTTAAAAAAAAAAGTTTAAGAAATCTAATTTCGAGATGAAATCAACAAAAGGTACTAAATGAATCCAATTTCTATTGCCAAGAAGTAAGTGTATCTTAACTCCTTGCATACACACTATTTACAAGACCACTCGTTAAGAAGATTTACAACTTTGAAACGCTATTTCCTCCTCAAGATGAATTTTGGATTGACAGTGCCATGATTCTCGACAGGACTTACATGAAGTGTGACATCAAACGTTATCAATATCAAAAACAAGTCAAAATGACTAATGTAGAGACACGTATGAAACAATGCGATTAGGAAGAAATAAAAATACCTCAGTTATTTGGAAGCGAAAGCTAGACAATGAGGTACTAAAATGTGGAACAACAGCAAATGAAAGCATTTTTTGACAAATAAGATTTACAAAGAGAAAATGTGGACGGCAGAGATTGAGAGGCGAAAACAGAAGCGGAGGTGCGGAAGAAAGCAGAAATAATCACAGAAAGAGGGGAGGGAGGAAACGCAAACACAAGATCGAAGAAAAATCTAATTGAGGACGCTTCTAAAGAAATTCATGAAGTTAACACAACGCGGAATTGGACATCTCGGGTAGGTACATAAAAAAAGTTATCTAAACAAATTATCACAATGCGGTAGCTACTACAAATATTTGGAATGGATTCGCAGTATGTAAACGCCATTCGGCAGCGTAGTCTAACAACCCCCCATTAGGTGAATCTGTTCTTGAAAATTGCATGTCCGTAGAGGGTGGTTTAGAAACAAGTGCAGAACTCAGAGGCCAGGTGGAGGGGACAAGCGAAGCATAGAGCCCAGAATCTAAGACTCCAGATTGTGCCAAAACATTACATTCATTCTAATTTATCACTCAACTATTCTCATTAACAATAAGAAAGTGTAAAGCTGAAATAATTAATTTTCCATCCCCTCTGTTCCCATCTAAAATGGAACGCATTGGACTACTGCTAATGCAATGGTTATGGCCTTGTGTTGCCTTACTTCTCTCAGCCTGAAACGGGTGACTACCCATGCGAATCGAATGTGACTTGGATTTAGCGACCACACAGGGAGTGCGTTTGTAGACCCCGAGTTCACAGACGCAAAACAATCACCTGCTCCCACAGTCAGCGGCCATACACATAACATTGATTAATCTACATTATACGGCTACATTTCGTAACAAATTTGTTATTTTGATTCCGCTCTAAGAAGTTGAAGAAGAAAGGTGATTACTGTTGATTCAGAATCTTGTAGAGCTAAATACCTTGTGTGGGCGTTATTTTCTGTTTAACATAAGTAAATTAACTTTAGTTATCTAAATTCAAAATTTACGAAACGGAGATCAGTGACGCATTAAGAATTACACACAAGTTCTAATTATCCATGGCCATAGAAGGCCTAATAATCCCCAAATACTATCTTCATTAGTATATCGAAGGGTGTGAAATCAACTTTAATAGAAAATTATAATTCATAAGAATTTTAACGAAGTAGATAAAAAAGTACGATATTTGTATCGTAATATTTTATTATAATAATCAAAAAAATCGCCCTTAGGCCTCGTTTGTTTAATATTTTTCAATGTCATATTGTAGTAAGATGATTTATGAGACTTATTTTATAAATATAGCCAATCGTGTATTATCATAAGTTTCTTCAGTATGTGAACTGCACTTGCAATTATATGCAGTTGGAAATCAAGTTCAAGAATGAGAAGGTACCCAGAGATGTAAAAAGCAAAATAGTGCAAAAGATTAAAATTGAAATATTTTGTTGACGAGTTGATTAAGTCTCAAGGGGCAAGAGATTCCGCTATTTTGCACTTATAAATGTAACGAAAATCATGTTAAGGACCAAAGCATACTTAATAACTCATTCCAAACAAAATTAAACCGGAGGACCGCTTTTCACATTCTCATTATCCCCATTAGATGAGTTAACAGCCATGTTTCTCCGTATCCACCAGTGACCACTTGCGGAAACTAATTAAATACAATATTTGCAGACCTCTGGTGGCGCAAGGACTTGAAATATAGTCCAACTGGCGATGGCAGAGGTTAAGGCTGGGGGTTCGACACCCGCGTAAGATATAGCTAGTTTCACTATGTGGTTGGTTTTTTATACCATGCACACTTCCCATATATGTATGTATATATATATATATATATATATATATATATATATATACATACATATATATATATATGTAAGTATATATATATATATATATATATATATATATATATATATTTATATATGCATAACCTTTCTACCCAATATACTCCACCTATCATCAGTATTTATCTCTGCTGATCATCATATCTTCTTTCATGCCCATAAAAGGGGAGGTCTTCTATGTGTAATTCACCTTCCTCGTCTACGGTCTGAGTATGGCACTCACGTATCTTTTATATCTATATTTTAACACTAAACATACAGTGTTAACCGTTCCTTGACAAAAATAAATCAAACGAGATATATTACTAACACATGCGTAATATCAATTCCATTACAAGGCTCTTTCGGAAGTTGTTAATTTCGTCTTCACCAGCGGTGCAATCCAGCGATGCGTTTGCTCGCATCCCGTAAATACCGACGCAGTCGACTTATCTTCCGCAAGCATCAGCTCCTTTCTCGTCGCCCTCCGCATTCCCCAACACCGGCCCCGCGGGCGCGGCGGAGGCGGAGGCAGACGAAAGGACGGACGGGTGGGGCGGGCGGACGGACGGCCCCGGCAGGCAGGCAGGCAGGCAGGCAGGTCGATGGCGGAGATGGAGCGGCGCGAGGCACCGCGCGCGGGTGCCCTCCCCTCCCCGCCCCTCCCCCTTCCTCCTCCCGGCCTCCGCTGTCGCTTCCGCGTTATCTCGCCCCGCTGACGGCGACGGGCGCCCGGCGCCGCGCCGCGGGGAGAGCGCGCGAGCGGGTCGCGAGGTATACGCCGCGCCGACCTCTATACGGCCGTTCGCTTGAGAAGTAGAGCACACGTGACAGGGGGGGGGGAGGCCCGTTCACTAATCAATGCCGCGCCCGTGGACGCCCGGATCACGATTTCCACCAATGTGGATAGAGAAAGCAAGTTCGGCTCAACGGCTGCTGAATATTACAAACACATTACGTATCGTGGTGACGAGTCTGCCCCCACCCCCACCCTTTACACTATTGTACGAATAAAGAATTACTATTGGAAAACAAGGGGATTTGGCAACATTCTTATGGCTTAATCAGTAACTAATAATTAATAGGTATTTAAAATCATATTTTTTTGTTGTAAATACCTATTAGTATCTATACACAAAAAATACAACGTTATTTGTTTCCAACTATAACTTTTAATGTGTAAAAATTCGATCGGTGTTCGGGTGGAGCACGTTTAGTCATTACAATGGGTTTGAAGAATACTGGAAACACAACATACTATCGTTGTTAATCAAAATTACTTTTAAATCGTTATATTTTAATAGCAGATTTGTCATGTAAATAGTAATTTTTTTCATGGATAACCCTTCAGGCAACATATCACTATCACCAAAAAATTACATTACTTCTTTAAACGAACACTATCCAATACAACCCTTGTATATTACTTTATTTTGATTTCGTAATACTAAACATGAAGAAAATGCGTCAATTTCATAGTACTTTGCGTCTTCCCCAACTAACTATTGTCCGACGTTTCCAAACAATTATTACACCACGAGAGATCAGACCATTAGCGAGTCCTATTTTCTGGAGAGCTACGACTCTGTCTTCATGAATGGTGGGGCACGGAAGGAAATGAGTTCTAATGATGCGGACCAAACTGCAACCACGGGTTGTTTTTGTATGAGGGAGAAAGTGCACGCTCAAGGGAGGAAAGGAGGGGAGCAAAGAAGGCACAGGGAGTGGGAGGGAAGGAGGGTAGCAAGGGAGGTACAGGGAGTGGGAGGGAAGGAGGGTAGCAAAGGAGGCACAGGGAGTGGGAGGGGAAGCCGAAAGAGGGGAAGAGGAGCTGAGAAGGAGCAACATGAACAGGTCCGCCCTGACGGACCCTTGTGTACACGTGCAACCTTGCAATTTCTTCGGTCTCCCCTCTGAAGAAAAAGTAATGACCACTCAGATAGGCGCAGCGGCGGGAAAAGCTTCATGGATTACCACAGGAGGTGAGGCGCCGATGGCTACGGCCAAAGAGACCTCGGATTGCGAAATTCGGCAGCCCAGTTGCGTGGCGGCGCCTCGACTGAGGGGCCCCAACATGTGATCGTGCGAAATTAGCATAGGATCAGCATAATCAATGCGGCCTGCACCGGAGCCGGGTTGCTGCGAAGGCATGTACAAGCCGATATGCAAACGGAAATACTCAACATTGAGGCACGTCCTGTGGGTGGACGAGACTGATATGCACATTATTCATGTCTGCGGAAAGCTATAATTCACCCTCACCCCGAAATTCGCTTGAAATCGATTTCAGTCTACTGGTTGACAGTATTTACTACAAGGTTAACTGAACAATATTTTGACACATGTATCGAGTAAAATCTTATTAAACGAAAGGTTTCTAAGTTAAACGTGCAGTTCTATGCTTTCATACTCATACACCCGAAGCTCTTCATTGCAATTAATTAAACATATAAAACCAACTGTGCTGCTATTTGATTAGAGATCGTGAATGACAAATCCTAAACATATTAAACTGTCTTTTTATACAATGCAACGCTAAAGGTTCTAATTTATTTTTCTTTTCGTGAAAAAGCAAATTAAAACAATTACTTTGCTTTCATAAGATCACTATAGTTTACTCAAAAAATTAAAACAAATCTACTGAGCTTTTTCTGTGTTTTACTCACGCAAGTGGAATCCTCACATGGCTCCCGTCATAAGCCAAACTCAATAACAATTTAGATTTGCCTACGTTTCAAATTAGAACGAATCTCAATATGACCGAATGACAATTACTACGTACAGATTTGCGTACGAACTGTTTAGGCAATTTTAAAGCTTAAACAACAACGAAATTAAATTAAGATCCCATCTTCCTGACAATCTGGATGGGTGGTGCCATTACATTCGGCAATCACGCAAATTCCATTAATTTATCTCAATCAAAATCACGTGCCGCGCATTAATGCATTCCACCAACGCAAACGTCGTCGTGCGCGTGTTCGGCGTACGTAATGAGACCGAAGGAACCAAATCACCGTCGGATCTTCGCCAAGACAGCGTCACGTGCCATGTTATCCACCCAACGTAAATCTGCCTAACCTTTTCGCGCAAGAGAAAGCCGAAGAAAATAATTAAGAGCTTCTCGTATAATGCCAACGCTAGCTATCTGACGTGGCGCGGCGCCAAGCAACGATCCGCGCTCAAAATGACGCACTATCTGGCTGTATAAAGCCGCAGCGGGAGCGATGATAAAACGATGCACAGATATACAGGAGCAACACATTTAGGTCGATAGAGATCTAGACGACTAGCGAAACGACACAATGCGCGGGGGGCTGTAAAACTGCGAAATAGCCCTCGAGGGTTTATTGCGTTCTTGAGGGGGCGCGGCGCAGCGCACGGAAAGAACGTACGCTCGCTCGCTACCTTTTCGTTCGGGGCAATGGTGCGAGAGAAAGTAACCCGCACGCAGCCACCAGATGAGCTTTTTCCCCCCGCGTGTATTGATGGGGGAAAAAAAAACTTGGTGAGCACAATTTCTGGCACAAATGTTGAAAAAAAATCTTTAAAAATGAAGGCAAAGTAGAAGTGAAAATTAAAATCATTTAGGAAAATTTTCATTCAAAAACGTACGTTTAACAAGTCAACACTGGCTTCATTATTAATAATCATTACCAACGCACAAAAAAGTTACGAGCATAAACTTTAAACCTGACTCTCCAAGCACAGTACGTAATGAATTACAATTTCATTAAATTAGTAAAGAAGCGATTCACAATACTTTACAGAATATTCCCTATGAAAACATGACTAAAACAAAAAGTAACGCGTTTTAAACAGAAAACTGAATAAACAATACACTATTAATTTGTTTGCGACCGGTCTTTGGGTTATCTAGGCTATCCGGGACGAGCCGTGTCACTGACATCGGTGGCTAACGTTTCGGCGAGCGTTTTGTGTGTATATCTGCCAGCAGTACGCTCTGAAGAAGGCCACAATACGCTGGCCAAAACGTTAGCCATGTCAGTGACGCGGCTCGTCCCGGATAGCCTAGATAACACACTATTAATTTGCTACTTTTCTTTGAACGGCGACAACAGTCCCTAAAAAACATGCCAAGAATATTACTTCGTTCCAGTAAATCCCAGCCTCGAAACGGAAAGCCTCTTTCCTAAATGGCAACAAATGAAATATGCACAACGCACACCAAAAAGCATTTCTACAATCTATTTTAGCGTGTTAACTCCAACAACGTCAACCACGTCCCAAATGCCCGGCACACGACCTTAAAAAGCACTCCGGAGCACTCCACGTCCGCCGCGCGGGTCTCCTCCCACGGCCATAAAATGCGAAGCGAAAGGTCATGATTTAGGAAGCGGCGTCTAAAAATACAAGCGGAGCACAAGCGGCGGCACCTCACACGGCTCCAACGACGCTCACCCCCACCGGACCCAGTTGCCCCCGCCCGCGCACGTTCTCTCACCCGAACCCACCCATTCACTCGCCCACGCTCACCCGTCGGCTCGGCAGTTCGCTCGCCTGTTCGCACTCACCCATTCACTCGCCCGTTCGCGCTCACCCGTCGGCTCGGTAGAACGCTCGCCCGTTTGCGCACACTCATTCACTCGCCCACACTCACACGTCGGCTTGGCAGTACGCTCGCCGGTTCGCACTCACCCATTCACTCGCCCGCGCTTACCCGTCGGCTGCGCAGTGCGCTCGGCCGTTCGCGCTCACCCGTCGGCTCGGCAGAACGCTCGCCTGTTCGCACTTACCCATTCACTCGCCCGCACTCACCCGTCGCCGCGGTAGAACGCTCGCCTGTTCGCACTCAATCGTCGCCGCGGCAGAACGCTCGCCTGTTCGCACTTACCCATTCACTCGCCCGCACTCACCCGTCGCCGCGGTAGAACGCTCGCCTGTTCGCACTCAATCGTCGCCGCGGCAGAACGCTCGCCTGCTCGCACTCATCCGTCGGCTCGGCAGTACGCTCACCCATTCACTCGCCCACACACACCCGATGGCACGGCAGTGCGCTCGCCTGTTCGCACTCACCCATTCACTCGCTCGCTCTAACCTGTCGGCTCAGCAGAACGCTCGTCCGTTTGTACTCACCCATTCGCTCGCCTGCGCTCACCCGTTGGCTCGGCCGTACGCTTGCCCTCGCTCACCCATTAGTTCGCTGGGCCTGAGCGAGCGCAACCCACGACTTCACTCGCTCGCGCTCACCCGTTCGCTCTGCAGCGCTCGTTCCCGCCCGCGCACTCGCCGACTGACGCGCGCGTCGGCCACACACTGCGACCTACCCACAGCCTTTCGCGCTTCCGCCTTTGCGGATAAGAACGCGAGAAACGAAGCAAGAGAGAATAGCTTCAAAAGATGGGAGTCGGCTAAAACTGTCGCCGTGACAAAAATAATGTCGAACGCTTGCTTTCTCATCCGGCTGACTGAGCACATGCTTTTGCAAAAAGGCGACCCACTCACTCTTCCTTTCGCATCTCCACCACCGGTCGCACGTCATCACAGCATGGCGGCATCGTAAGGTGACCTGCGTCAGCATCGACACACTTTTACCCACTCAAGGCAACAATACATCCACCTGCGTCACTGGGTGGCCATTGATTTGTCACCCAACTTTCAAACGTAACAAGCGGTGTTTCCGAACGACACAATCTTGCTCACGCATCCTTGTCTCTTTAGCCTATGCTACCCTTTCGGTTTTCCCTCACCCTCTACCCAGCTGCCATCTATCGACGACACTACACATTTTTTTTTTTAATTCTTTGTGTCCTTATAGTAGAATTGAAATGTGACCCTAAGAATATCATAGAAGAGTAAAAACTCGCCATACATGCAAATTTTCATTAAAACATTTTTTGCCATTTTTCCGAAAACGTCGTGTTTGCGTTTCTGCAAACGCGCACATTTGAACTCATTTCACTTCATCATTCAAAATGATCTGACAGCTAACACGACGAGGCTGCAGAAGATGTAAAATATCGGGTTTACATCATCTTCAAATTATGAAGTTAGAGGGTAACATGAACTTAAACCAACAAAGAACTTTCTTTATTGAGTGGGATTGCTTCAACAAAAATAAAAGCTACGTAATGAGGTGACTACTTTTTCTATAGCGCTTCTTTACCTGTGGGAGTACCGCATCGGCAAAATTTGTACAGGACTGAAATTAGCAATCACCTTGCAATTACATAGATACCTAATACTGACATGATATTTTCAAATCAGATTTTAAAAACCTCATTTTTGATACGACAGCCAGTAATAAGGGAACAAATTTATGGATATAACATATTTTTTACAATAAAGCTATGAGTTACAATTCCCTTGGAGACTGAAACAAAGTTCTCGTCATACATAAAATGCTCACTGAAAAGAAATTTGAAAACAATAAAGATACCGACAAAACGTAAGTGACAGTTTCCGAAGCTGCTTTATGACAAAAGAAGTTACAGCGCGGGCAGAGTAGACCAGAAAAAGGATATCACTCAAAATAAAAATAAAAAGTACTAAGACAACAACTATTAGCAATAAAAATGATATTACGAATATTTTATTTGACGAGCTTATAAACAGAAGAAAGACATACTTCGCCGTCTAATTCTTACTGCTAGGTTTTGAAGTAATGAAATTAATCACTCAATGCATTAACAAAATATTCTCAAGAGTTAATTTGACAGTTTGTCCCTCATCTCTTCTCTCGGATTACAAGAACTTCGAAGTACTAATTCCGAGGACTGCGTCAACTCAATATTTTCCTTTCACTCTCCAAGAAGTCCCAGAATCGAAACTGGAGCCGTATGCATCCCCTCAATAAAAAGCTAAAAGTAACAATACAGCAATTGAAGACATGTTTTCAAGCTAAAACAGGAGAAACTAATAAGTTATGATTCGTGCAGCTCAGAAAGAAACATTTTCAACGAATAAAAAGGACCCTTTCGCCGCAGTTCCCTTCATAATTAAAATGCAACCTAAAGTTAATAATATTCGCGAGGTGCATTCGCCACCAATTTATCGTGTGGGTGCCTGCAACGTCGGTGAATCTTAACAAACGTTTATTTTCGCACGGAAACGCGCACATTTAAAAGGACGAGCTTACTACAGAGTTCCAGAAAATAAAAAAGACATTAACCGGCGACATTTAGTTACGCCCACCGCCTGCCACCTGCTCCCGCGCAGAGTATACAATTACCTGGAACACAACGCCCAGCCTCTTCCGCTCCGAGAAGTGGAAAATGCGGATTAAACCCCAGGAGTATAATTCACAAGTTGGCGAGTAACTTCTCCATACTCGCAACAGCAAAAGCGAATTACTTTTAATTGTTCTGCTCCAATGATTAGGTTCAGCGAACTTTGCTTGAAATCACGTGTAACTGTGCCATAAACATACATTATAACGTCAACTTAGTACGCGTGAACATGAGTTTGTTACGTTATAATGTACAAATGGTGTAGTACTTCTATTTAAGTGATGTACACGCCTACCAAACTTCTTACAGAATATACCTTTGTTCTTTTCGTTTTCTTTCAAATTAAATAACATAATGCATAACTTAAGGATAGGCCTCATTGATATCCATTACATTAAAATAATTAGTATTATGCCATTAGCAAATTTCTGAAAAACACACGTCGACAAAATGACCTTTGGATGGAACTTCCAGCACATCAATCAAGTTTCCGTTTCGAAGAAGACAGAGTCGATGCACCAGCTACAATGACCGCCAGCATAATGTACTGCGACTATTCAACCACGATGCGATACAGACGAAGCATGGAACATCCAATTAATTAAAAACGAGGAACAATTGGGAGTAAGATCATAAAATCCAGAAAGCGCATTCAGTACCAACGTCGCCTTTTCCACACACGCAATCCGGCAACTCTGTGCCGTTCGCAATCGAAAAGTACCAATTTCTTTTCACGGGCTTTCGAAGCGGCGCGCCCTGCAGTTCGCCAACCACGCCCCGCGTAAATGGGCTCGAGACCACGCACGCCACGGGAGAGTAAGTGTTTGCGCAAACTGCCGCTGCCGCCCGCTCGGCGGCGGCCTCTCGTCTTCGGCCGATCGCTGCGCACGCCAAGCATCACTCACTCTCACACTCACACACTCACTTTCTCACTCACTCTCTCTCACCCTCTCTCCTCTCGCTCGCTCGCTCTCTCTCCATCTCTTACACCCACACACACACAATCACAAATATATATGCCTCAATATACTTCTATACCTTAATTTGTCCCTTCAACGCATCCGCAGAATGTTGGAAAAGTGTTCCACTCTATTGCAATATACCGATCGCACTGGCATGTTTTTAATCCATGAGCATTCAATCAAATCCAATGTAAGTTCAGAATGCATTCAATTTTACCTTATAGCACTCGATAATTTCAATGCACAGTGAATATTCCTTGCTTTTTTGCGGTTTTAAAGCAGCAGATTTCGCACGTCTGATTTAAAAGCACAAACATGAGGCCCTAGGGTTTGCAGCTTATTATTGTTTGTCGGTTTGTTTCTAAAATCATCGTGCCGAAGTTAAACAAGGATTGACTGATTATTTCGTAGTTTTGGGGTACGTCAACTGCTTTTGACACGAGTCCCGCGGAAGGCTACCGATCAGAGCAGCCGGCCACTACAATTCTGAATCGATCGAGCCATCTTTCTAAGGTCGAAAATCCAGCCATCGTCAGGACTCGACCTCCCGATCAGAGGCATTGCAGTGATATCAGCCGATGCCATCAGCCAACTAAGACTGTCAAAGCAAAGATTTAACACCAATAAGAAATCGTCGCCTTCACGAGAGACAATAACTGTCAAATTATCAACAAAAAAAATTGTCATGCACATTCAGCGAACACGTCTCGACAAGCGTTACAAGCCGATCAGCTTGTATGCGCGTTTCCTCAATCATCTTGTTCGCATGACTCTTAAACACTGTGTCCCTAGCCTAAACTGATTTGCGAAATGCTGTCCCTAGCTTCGTTCTGGCAACATATTTTCATTACATCATGTACGATAATGTAAAAGTATCTTCTGCATATAAAATATTTAGTGTGTTTAACCAGTTTTCAAACAATGCTCGGCTGGTTGTTAACGCCTCGTAGAAATGTTCGATATTTTACTTACGATATTATAATACGAAACGGTGTTTCCACCGATGCTGTATTTTCACAGACACACAACATGACAAAAGTCTCTCTATGCTTAAATGACGTTTCCTCCACTGTAGCAAATCTTCCGTATATTTATCACGAGTCTTCTTATAGTTTCCTGTTTGTTTTCAGGATAAGATATCCAGTGTTTATTTACTGAATGCAGGTTTCCGTTGTAATGCAACCATCTGTTGACAAGGGTAATCGACTTTGGGCCGTCGAATTCGATTTTCGACTTTATTAATCAAGGCCATAACGTTCCTGAACATAATTCAACAATATTCCAAAAGCGTTCATCTCTCAACGCCAGTCCCAATGGCCTACAATACATCTCCTAGCGTCCACTGCGGTGACAATGGGGGAATTAGTTTATAAAGGCCGATAGGGGGAGGATTACGAAAATTCGACCCCTATGTTGTCTCTCTGCACACCACATCCATATGCTAAACGAAAATTAATAATGCATGCCCCACGCAGAATCAGGTCACGCGATTCTTATTACAGGCAATCAAGTCCCGACCTTAGATGTACCGATATCTCTTACACGAGATCAAGATGACCTTACCTTGTCACTTAACTTTTTTTTTTTTTTTTGTAATTAAATAATCCTCAGTTTTACACTACTCTAGAAAGTTTCTATACGAAAATGAATGTGAAATTACATAGTTGCCAGTGTCGATAGTGAATTAATAGAAGCACACAAAACTGTCGCCAAAAGAAAAATTGCCGATCCCGATGATTACCGAGTTGCCCTCTTCAGCGTCAACAAATGATATGGAGTATAATTATTATTATTATTATTATTATTATTATTATTATTATTATTATTATTATGATTATTATTATTATTAGAATACTATTTTTGTGAATGACAGATCGACCCACCTTCCTATCTCCTCCTCACAATAAAATGGCGTTGAATAAAAGCCTCCATTAACATGATTGGACGCTTAACACGGCATCGGACACGAGTCATCGGCTCTTGGACTTCGCAGAGCCCCGCCCCCTGGGTCGCCCGTCAAGCCACAGGTACTTCCCAACAACTCTGTCTCTCCTCTTGCGGCCACGCCACCCACCGCGAACCTTCAATTCCGCGCGACGCGAATCCCGCCTCTCCACCTGGCGAAACCGTCTGCGCCACCTGGGCCAACTGTCAAGGGCAAAAACGCGCTTCAAAGCCGCGGCGCCGCGCCGCACACCGCGTGCACGGGGCCACGAGAGGACTTGTTGAAGCCGCCCGCGCGACAGACACCGAGCCAGGCCGGAGAGGAGCGGAGGGTGCCGCCGCCGCCGCCGACGACGACGACCTGATGCTGCTGCTGCTGCTGTCCCAAAGGGCCCCTCACACGCTGTGACGGCCCCCCGCCCCCCTCACCACCCACCCTCCGTCAGCGCACACTCCAGCCTGCCGGCCCGCCTGCCTGCCTGCCTCTCTCGCCGGCCGAAAGCAATGCGGTGACGTCACCCCCTCACCCCCTCCGCACTCTATCCGTCAAGCCCGTATTGATTTCCACAAGGCGCGCCAGAAGAACCGCCGGCGCCGCCGCCGCGATCCCTCGGAAGGCGAGAGCGGCGTCGCAAAGTTTTCCCCTCGCCGATAATGAGGCACCTTCTAATGAAGGAAATCGGCGACGGGCACGTTTCATCGGAAAATTCAGGAAAATTGCCGCCCCCCCCCCCCAGCTGTACGTGCAGGACGTCCCACAAAACGTGCGGATTAACGACGGCAATGATATCTTCGAATAAATGAGCGTCTACTCGAACTCCTATTATTTATAGTTAGAGAAATGGGCAATTGGATGTCGTTCCCAGTGAATACTTACTGAGTATTCAGAGAAGTATTTTAACTGTTTCCTTTTATATACTTTTATATTTTATATACTTTGTACAAAAATTACTTCATTTCTAGTCTTCTTTGATAGGAGTAGTTCCACATGAAAAAAAATATTAATCTAATTCAAATTGCAGTATTTTTTTTTTTTCTTTCCATTTTAATGAAAATTTCATCCTAAACCCCTTCTTCACTTCCCTAATGGTTTTAACAACGGTTACAATACACAGTTGAACTTAACTTCTATGTTTTTCTTCCAAGATTTAGCTTTGACAAAAAGAAACCAAGACGAGATTGATTTTGTATTTGATTGTTCCCAATTTTCAACGATTTAATTAAAGCCATGTGCTAAATATATTGCCCCTATGTATATTGAAAGATAGCCTATTTGCAGGAATATGTACTAAAACAATGAAACACTTTATCATTCCAGTGGGCATTAATTACCTTTTAATATGATTTTTTTGTGTAGCACGACAAACAAAAATGTAATAAATCATTAATACATAAAATATAATAATATTTTCCTTTAATTGATAGGTGTGTGGTGAATTTTATAGATCAGACTACCTCAACTTGTTTGCACATGTTTATCTACGAATACAACTTCATTGTATGGAAGCCCCAGCATTAACGCAAGAATACCTACACAACAAATAATATTTCATATAGATATTTTAATTTTCTATATGTATTACATATTTTCCAATGCATGCAGAAATAACTAAAAGAAAACTAAGCAGCCTCCGGCCATGTGAGAGGTGTCTATGGTTTCATTAAACAACTAGGAACTCAGGGGAAAATCTAAAAACAATGAAACTAATTCAATTTTGACTAAATAATGCAAACATTTGTCTGGGTTATTTCGCCTATTCTTGTACAGCATACACTGACAGAATTCTCATCTCAGTGCTTATGACACGCCTGACATGTGACAGCAAGGCTCCGCAAAAGAAGCCACCCACTATTAAATATTGATGCATACGAAATTCAATAAAAAATTAAACATTTGTTAACAGGTATAATAAAGGTAATGATATCATTGAATGATTAAAAGATCTTTGTTTAATAATTCATCTAGTATTTCGTTTCTAATTTTAAACAGAGAAATAACAGAACACAGTATTTTAACAGAAATGACTCTTTAAACACTGTAATGTCACTAATTCATTCTCAAACTTTTTCCTTCATTAATTAAATATGTACTTTGATTGTCCTCTAACTATAAGGAAGTGAATGTGCACATTGGAAATAGTGCACCAAAAACAATCAATTTTATGAAAGATTTTGCAATTGGGTACATAATTTTAAAGAATTAATATTTTCTGTGGCCCTGTTACAATTCCAATGACTTGTAAATAAATTTGACTTGGCTTCAAGTCAATCTGCTTAAGTGTGATA